>MU226228.1:273735-289797 GCA_018584345.1 Thuja plicata
CCTGCTCTGTTAAGAGACTTAATGCTTCAATGGTTAAACTGAAACAAAATGACCTATTTCTAATGCAACTGAATTACAGATTTTCAGATCTATTTACTTACAATATCTTTTTGATCAATGTATCAATTCAATTCCTTTGTACTTAACTCTTTCTACTCTGTGATGTTGTGCTTTTCTATTCGTCAGTGTCTACAGAATTCTTTAGCTCTCCCTTAGCTTGATTGATCAGGACTGCATGAAGTTTATCCTTCATCAGTTTCTCTTTAGTATCTTCTATCAGTTCACTCCCCCATGTATCTGATTGCTTGCAGAAATGAATTATTCTTGTCTCTTATATAGACATGATATTCCTTAATTCTTGGTTTTTGATTCTTGATTCTTGGCATAAAAAACAATCTAGCCAAATTGATTTACAACTTTAACTCCTGATTTATCTTGTATTTATCTTCTTGCCAACTGTACAAATCAATTGCTTAAATGTGGTTTGAATAAAACAAATGAAACAACCAGTTAAGTCTATCCTTTAGCTCTACCAGCTAGATATTTTATTGTTTTTTGATCTCTCTATTCTGTCGGTCAATTCTACAGTTCATCGCCAGTGACAACTGCCAGTTCTGTCGGTGCAACTTTAGTTAGCTTTGGGATCTCCATCCATTGGGTATCATTATATCTTTCTCATTGGGCAATACTATTTTTAGCTCATCGGGCATCCTGTGAGTCTACTTCGTCAGGCAACACTGTCTTCTGCTCGTCGGGCATCACTGTGACTTTATCTCTGTCTTTACCGATGGTGTGCACTCCATCGGTGTAGTTTGTCACTTGGTGAATACTTGACTTTTATCCATTGTTAAAAGCATAACCTCTGTTCCATTGATTCTCTGAAGTCTTTGGCATTATGTATATGACCATATAAATGATATCAAGTTGACATCAATGACAATACAAACCATTAACTGATTTAATGTCTTTCATCATCTTCAACTTAGTATAGTCAAACATTTAATCAATTACATGTCATCACATGTTACTCTTCTAAATATTGTAATGTCATTTTATTGAAAATAATAGAAAGCAAGTGTTTCTATTATTTCCATTATTATGTTCTTGTAATCTTATGTTTATTTTCTTGTTGTGTTGTGTGTGTTTGATCGAATAAGGTCTCTCTCTCTCTCTCTCTCTCTCTCTCTCTCTCTCTCTCTCTCTCTCTCATGTTAAAAAAATTATACATCAAATTAGTATCAAATATCATATATTTATCTAAAAACACACCTAGACCATAGAGACCAGACCACACAAAATAGGGCAGTGGGCCATTTTATGCATTCCAATGGTCCCTACAATTTTTTTCAAGTGAAAACACAGGGTTTCAGACATTAAGAGACAAAATCAATATTTTTTAGCATCCTTTTCACTAATTTATTATTTGCCATCATTTTTTATTATCGTTTTGAAGGTATAATGGAAATAAACAGTCGTCAAAAGAAAAAAACAAAAGAGAAGTCTTACAAAATACCAAATTGAAGCATATAGGAAAAGAGATAGAGACATTCATAGGAATAGAAGACAAGGTATGCTAAATATTAGTGATGGTGAGGCCTTTGGTACACCTACAAATGTTATTTCAAATGAAGATGAGAATTAATATGAAAATATTGAGCATAATTTTGAAAATGAGAATGAAAATGTAGAGATTGGTATTGAAAATGTTGAACAAGATATTCAATTTGGGAATGAAAATGTAGATATTGATATTAAAAATGTCGAAAAAGCTATTAAAGTTGAGAAATAAATCTTGAAATTTATATGAGTAATGTTCAACATAATATTGAATTTTTAAATCAAAATGTGAGAATCAAAATTGAAGGTTAAAATGTTGGAATTGGAATATAAAATGAAATTCTTAAGCCAAGTGAGAATTATACAATGTCAAATTACATTAGAAGTGAAGTCCCTTATGTGGAAGAAATAAAATTCCAAATTCAAGACCCTTAAGAACCCCAAAATGGTTACTTTAAATTGATGAGAATAACATAAGCAATTTTGAAGACAAGAGATCAATAAGAACCATTAGGTTGTAGGCTATGTAAATTTTTAATGAAAATTTCAGCAATAAGACATTGACTAAGCAATGCCAACTTTTTGTACAATTGCTAAAGATACAAAAAGATGAAACCTTTGCTGGAAAAATTGAAGATTTGTGTGAGCAAGAAGATGCATAAAAATGCTATTATTGTAAAAAATATTTTAATTCTCTTAATTATATTATAAATAATAGAAAGGAAAAATATAAGGGAGGTTCTCAAAATGTGATTATGACCTCCTTAGTAAGCCATCATTTGAGAAAGGCTCTCTTTATGAGACTTGAACTTATGTTGATTTAAACATAATTTGTGAAACTTTGGATATAACACCTGAAAGAGGGGAAATAATTGGCGATCCTCTTCAAAATGATACATGAACTTTTTGTGGGAGGCTTCCACATGTTGACAAAAAGCTAACCAATAGTGTGAAGGAGGAAATTTAGCAATTGTGGAACTCTAATTCTAGAGTGTCACCCAATGTAAAGGATATATTAAAGTTAAGAATTGGCAACTAAAACCACACACCACATCCTAAATATTTTTTGGAAGTAAGTCAAACAATGTTGTTCAAAAAAATTTGTGAGACACATCCAGCATTGCAAATATCACAAAGGGCTTTTGATCCCTCAAGCCATTTGATTATGTACCACTTAAGATTTGTAATACTTGTTGTTGTAAATACCATGTGATGTTTTTAATGAACCATGAACTATTATGCTATACTCATTCTATTTTTCATACTAAAAAAATATTGCAGGAGTGTGGTGCAACTCAACTTCCAAAATCATCAAGAGGCTTGATAGATCATTTTTTATGTCCTAGCGATAATGGTTGTTTTTCCTAGATAAAAGTAATTATTTAAATGAGAATTGTTCACAATGTGGTGGCTTGTCAAATTTTGTTTCATGTTTTTATGAGGGTAGAGAATACAAATTTGGAAATGAAATTATTGAGAAAATGATACATGAGATGGTCAAATACATTTTTAAGAGTGAAGGTGAAGGTTCTAGATGCGAGTTTGTTACAAAAGAATGCAATGTTTCTGATTTTATTTCAGATTTCAAGGAAATTATTTTATACAAGTATGCAAGACATAGTCATAAGTCTGAATGGTTGGATAACCAATCCAAGATGTGCAAGGACTATTTTCCAATTGACACTATTATATCAGTGGTCAATTTCATAGAAGACTACACATTGAAACCTTAGAATAAGGTACAAGATTAGTATTATAATTTCATTCAGATTAATAAGTAGGAGATATTTTCCACAATATGTCAAATTGTGATATTGCTATCAAGATTAAACTGTGTAGTTTTTTTAGTCAAACTCATTGACCCATATTTCATGATTAGTGGTTCACACAAACTCATCTCTTGTGAGAATGAATGGAACACTTATCACTCATTGCATCTAGGTGATTCTTACATAGGTGAAGTATCGATACTTCCCAGGAGGTCACCCATCTAAGTACTACTCTAGCTTGAGCATACTTAACTACAAATTTTCCTCCATGGTTAAGCCCACTCTACTTGGAACCTCATTTGCAAAACCTTTAGCAAGTGTTGTGCCTTATGAACCATTCATTAGAAAGACCCTTAAGTTCATCAATTGATAAATAGGAGATATTTTCCACATCAATTTAAATTGTGATATTGCTATTAGGATTCAATTATGTAGTTTTTTGAGTCAAACCCATTGACCCATGTTTCATGAGTAGTGGTTCACAAAAACCCATATCTCATGAGAATGAATGTAACACTTAGCACTAATTGCATCTAGGTGATGCTCTTAGAGGTGAAGCATCGGGACTTCCCGAGAGGTCACCCACTCTTCTTCCAACCCCATTTGCAAAACCTTTAGCAAGTGTTCTGCCTTATGAACTAAACCATCCTAAATTGTAAGCACTTATGTACTCTAAAATTTAATTATTTTTTAGCACCCACCTTAGTGTATTTGTATTTACATTCACATTATAGGACTCTAATTTCACTTAATGGATCCCTAATTCAAATTTGGGTCCTCTTCTCTCTTAAAATTGTGTAAACATTGAGGTAGGATATAATCTCTATTCATCATCCTCTATTTTCCTCCAATCAAAAATTCACTTCACCCTTTAGGTCCTATTTTACCTCTTTTTAGCCTCAAGATTAAATCTCATTGTCAGAATCAACCACATGTTTTAACTCTAACTGTTGGATCAATGTTGACCTGGTCCTTGGGATTAACCAAAATCCCTAAGGGCAAGGCCAAATTAGGTCATCCTTGTCTTGGAAAAGGCCTACCTAACTTGACCTTTTCCTAGAAAAGGGTGACCTAACTCAGCCTTGTCCTGGGATATTAAGTCTAGATTAAGGGCCTGGGTCCATCCCAATGGGTTAGAAGGGTTTCTAGATTTTGTGTTGGCCATGCAATTAAGACCTCTAAAATCACTATAAAAGCAAACTATTTGCATTATTTTGGCATAATGAAATCAAGTGCAAGGTGAAGACCCCAATTTGATCACAGCAAGAAATTGCAAGGTGGAAGCCCAAACTTGATGACATCCATTGAAGAAAAGGTTTTTCATTGAAGACTTCTTTCAAGCATTCAAATATAGCATCTAAAAATTCAATAAAGTATTCATGACATCATTTTCTATATCATAGAGTTTCAAATGGATTGTGAGGCTGGCTAGGAGTACTTTAGCCCTTGGGGGCTTGTTATGATTTCCTTGTTATTTCAGATCTATGAATTAATGCTTTATATTTACATGCTTTCAATTCACACATTGTTTGCATTTACATGCTAGGGTTTCATTCTATCACACATAGGGTTAGATCTATGTATTTACTTTGACATTCTAGCATTCTAGACCTACTCTAGATTCAAAAGCACAACACAAATTACTTGTTCTAACGACTATCCTTGGAGGTGGGGATCACAAAAATTGGGGGTTGACTAAGAAAAAACCCTATATATCCAAGCACACACAGATGCACACTTTTCTAGATTTGTACATTTAGGAAGTGTAGGTATAGACTTAGATTTGGAAACCTCTCTATTTGTTTGTCTTAGATTTGTGCCTTTTCACAGTCCAAAAAATCTCTAGACAAGGTCGAGCTCGGTTGGCCGTGTCCAAGACTAGACAACTTGGGTCTTCCTTTTCATTTCTAGAATCAGAATTCTTAGTCCTGACAGTTGCAGGATCCAGAATTGTTAGGTCAGAAAAATTGCAGAATGCAGGATTTTGGCAGTCGGAAAAATCAGGTTCAAAGTGCAATTTTCCTCTTCGATTTTTAGGTGCACACATTCCTATCCATATTTATTTGCATTTACTTTCATAATCATATTTGTCTCCTTATATTTACATAGCATTTACATAGACTTTATTGGAATCATCCATGAGGTGCCTCCCATCTGTAGTGGTGGAGCAGTGGCTAATGTGGTTTGCGTCGTTTCCAGTCAGGCTTTTTTATTTTAATTTATTGAAATAATATAATAAAAAAATAAAAATAGAATAAACCCTATAAGGTCTAGATCCATTGTTAGGTTGTTAGCACCCTTACTCACTTGGTAGTGTTTACTGGATCTATCTTATAGGCTAGGGTTTATGATTCTAATGTATAATATCCCTCCATACTATAATATTTGGTGAGTGATCTTCCTCCTAGCATTTCTCACAATTTCCTAGTATACATTTTGGTGAACCCAAACCTTTCATGAATTTTACCTTTTGTGTTGGATAGTTAGATCTTTCATGCATTTAAATAACCTTAAAAAGAACAAAAATATTGTCATTTAGTGATTAGATTTACTTTTTAGACATTCTATTATTTTATATTCATCTTTTATGCACTCATAAGATTTTTTATTAGTTACTCTTTGTTGCATTATAAAATAAAAAAGAACAAAAGAATATTTAACTTTCATTTTCTTGCATTGCATTTAAAAAATACAAGAATAATTGCATTTGATTTCTCTTTATCTTGTTTTAAACATGTATGATATTTTTGTTAGTGAGTATTTTGATGATTTATTTACTATTCATGATGTTAAGAACCCTCATGAGATGTCTAATAGTGAAGTCTCTAATGACTTCATCTCTACTATGTCTTCCTGTATAACTCTTCAACCAACCTTTCACTAAAAGTTTCTTAAATTTTTTCCTTTGAGCGATTCTCTTTTCAATATTGAAACAACTAAAGTAGTTGTCCATGCTCAACCTATGATTAACAATAAACCTGTGATAATTGTCAAAGAATGTACTTAATCACAACCTCTTCAAAATTTCACTACACCTGTGATAATGGTCAAATTATACAATCAACAAGATTCTTTCCAAACTCCAAACAAGCTTATTATAACTGTGAAAGGAAAATATAGAAGTCCTTTGTAGTTTATTAAGGAATATCATGTGGTGGCTCACACCTACCCTAAAAGAAATAATCCTCAACCTACTAATCTGGTTATTCCTAGTTTTTTACAACCTTCTCAACCCATGCTTCCTCCAACACCATGCTTACCTCCCAATCTTGGAGAGGAGTATGATTTGGTAGATCACTTACATGCCACTCCTACTAAGATTTATATTTGGGAGCTCCTTCAAACTTCTCTTACATATCATGAAGCCTTGAAAAAATCTTTAACTGTTGTTCCAACTCCTCTTCCTAGTCAAGATAAAATCAATTCCTTTTTTATATGTATGCATACTAGGCATGTCCCAGCTCAAATTGTCTTCACTCAAAATGATTTACCCTCCAAGGAAATTCAAGATCAACATGATGTCGTTATGGTGCTTGTCCTTATCAATGGTAACCTCATTCCTAGAACCTTAATAGATAATTTATCTAGATTATATATTTATAGTATGGACATGTTGAAATAAATTAAATCTTCCATTTCAACTATTAAACCTGATTTTATTCCTATTTGTGGCTTTGACAATGTTTCTAATAAAATATTGGGTATCATCAACTTGCCTATAAAGGTAGGACTCGTTATATGAGAAACTCCCATTTATGTCATTCCTAGACCTCTCAATTAAAATATTATTTTGGGTAGACCTTGGTTACATGCTATGCATATTGTTCCTTCTACTATTCATCAAAAACTCAGGTTTATATACAACAATTTGATGTACACTCTTATGGCGGATGATTGACCAAATAGTTGTTTGAATGTTGAGTCAAGCACTAAACATGTATCTGTTGAAGAAACACAAGATCAATAACCTAAGGATGATCCTTATCCTACAAATATTCTTCCAGAATATGATTGGGGAACCTTAGATTTTATGCCAACTTATATTGGAAAATATAAAGTTTCTAAGCATTAACGCCAAGAACCCAAACTTGATACGGAACCTCTAACATCAACACCTCTTTTTGATGAGATTAGTAACAAATTTATTGCTTCTTCCACAATTGAATCTTTGGAAACTCTAAAACCTTATTATTACGAGATAGTGACTCATGAAGCATCGTTAACTATTTTGGATATGGCTTCTCGATATGGTATTGTTTATCATTTATTAGAAAAACATGGATTCAATGGAAATGGATGTAGAAAATATGAATAAGGAGTATGAGTACCCTTAAACAATGATGGAAATGAACATTCTTATGGGTTAGGTTTTAATTCTTATAAGAAACCATAACCTATTACTCTTAATGTTAAAAACATCTCTTTTGGACCTCTGAAAGTTATGAATCCTCATCTTATTGATTTTGATAAACAATATTCTTTAGATACCTTTAGTACTGATGATGCTTTAGTTGAATTCTTGGGGGCATATGATAATCTTATTCCTTTTGACCACAATAGGAGATTGCCTTACTACTTGAATGTTGAAGCATACTTTGAAAAAGAAAACACTTCTAAACATCACCATGATCCTCCTTTTCCTATGACCACTTCTCAAAAAAGTAACCTTTTGATTACTGACACCATCAATGTCCAAATGGATCCTTATATTGATGAAAAAGTCATTAAAATTGGAAAATGTTTAGATCAAGATGAACATAAAGATTTTACTTCTCTTCTTCTTGAATTCTCTGATGTTTTTGCTTGGATTTATTTGGATATACTTGCTATTGATCCTAAAATTGTCATGTATAATATAGTCCTTCTCCCTAATGTAAAAGAAATAAAACAAAAGATACACATGATGAATCCTAGTATTGATCTTCTCGTAAAAGATGAAATTGAAAAGCTCCTTGATGCTGGTTTTATTTGTCCTATTGATTACTCTCCTTGGATCTCAAACATTGTAGCCATATCTAAGGGTGACAATAAAATCCAAATGTGTAGTGATTTTTCCTGACTTTATCAAAGCTTCATTGAAGGACAATCTATTGTTGCCAAACATTGATATGATAATGGATTCGATAGTTGGACATGCTTTATTATATTTCATGGATGGTTTTTCCAGATATAATCAAATCTTCATTCCTACCCATGATCAATACGAAACTTCTTTTATCACTCCTTGGGGAACCTTTTGTTGGGTTGTCATGCCATTTGGGTTGAAAAATGTGGGATCCACCTATCAACGTGCTATGACACTTATCTTTCATGATTACATCCATAAGATTCTTGAAGATTATGTTAATGAAATTCTTGCCAAGTTTATTTCTCATAAGGATCATGTGCCTATTCTTAGACAAATCTTTGAATGGATACGTAAATATAATATGGGCTTGAATCCTCAAAAATGTGCTTTTGTTGTAGATAGTGGAAAATTCCTTGGGTTTATCATCTCAAATAGGAAAAATAGAAGTTATTCACTAATTTAGCCAATTTTAACTGCTCAAGAAGACTCTAGAAATCAAACCCTAAAGTTTGAGGCCGACCAGCCCTAAGATATTATTATTCATTTTTATTACATTAGAGTAGGCCCAAACAAATTCAGAACCCAAAAAGAAATTTTGAAGAAACTTAAACATTTTCAAGTTTAGGCAGCACAACTTCCAGATGTAGTACCCACCCCTTAGTCTACCTTTCTATTTTTGTTTTGAACTCTTTTAGACCTTTTTATGTATCCGTAGGTTATTTCAGTTGATTTTGAGGATATTCATATATTAATTTTCATTATATTATTGATCCATTGTTTAGTTGTATTATATCTTCTATTTGCATATGATTTATGATTATTTCAGGATGATTATGTATATGTTATGATGTCATTATGATTGCGGTTTTCTAACAATACTGGCCCTATAGCTATATGCACATGGATCGTTGTTATGTTTTACTTTACTACTTGGTGTGTTTGGTATGGTATGGGAAAAAGTCATTGTTACTTGCTTCGGTGAGATCCACATGATAAACTGGTTTCAACCATTGTTTTCTATATTACATGTATGCATATGTTCATCTTTGTGATGACAGGTTTGCAGGTACCAGGCTGCATCTTCCCTAAATTGGCAGGAGTGAGCGTGCCCTATCACAATATCTCAATGTTAAGAGAGGGGAGATAATATTCAGGCCTAAATCCATACCCTAAACCCTTATTTTGTCCTAGAAATGAATAAGAATTTTACTGACTACCCTATTTGAATTCGTCAAGTGACGTGGATTCGTGAGCCTTTCTGTGTGTGTTTGGGACACTCTGTTTCAATTATTTTTCTGTTCCAGTTATTTTTCTGTTTAGATGGTTTTCAGTTGATTTAATGATGCTTTTGGCTTTATTTATTTAATAATTATTTATGGTAAATATTAATGTTGATAATTGCACCTATAATAAGGTTAAAACATTGATATAAATATATGGCTATTTAATAATTAAATGCCTATATTTAATTAATTGATTTAATTATTAAGTCTTGATTTAAATAATTGAGATTTAATAAATATTAAATTTAATTAATTGTAATTAATTGTGCAAAGTTAAATTATTGAATATTACTTTAAGTTGCATGATTAATTGATTTAATTTAAATTGAAATATTCTCATGCATTTTCAATTATGACTTTGTTTTTATATTATAAAGCTGAGATGTGCATGCTTTAAGTGAAAATTGAAAATAAAGAATTTTTTTTAATTTTTAATTAAATAATTAATGTTCCCTTTAGGGTTTCACTTTTTGAAAACCTAATTGTCTGGTTATCTATATCTTTCGATTGAAAACCATTTGGAAGGTTGTTCAATCAGAGAAAAGGAGAAATCAAGTGATTGAGGATTTGTGAAAGCTTAGGATCATTTTGGAGCATTTTAGATTTGTGTTTTGCTTTGGATTTGGATTTGTTTCCTCTCATCAGTTATTAAGGCAGGATCTTGTTTCTTGTCAATTCTAGCTTTCAGATCCATGTCTTCTATGCATCTAAAATGCTAAGATCCTTTGTTTGAATCTTCCTTGTTTGATATTATGTGATTTGATTGCTCTAAATTGGGAAAATGTGTTCTTGGATCAATTTTGTGGTTTCTTTCATGTTTGCAGGTCAGATCTATGTTTTTGGGCATAAGGGTTTCATTTTATTATATTAGATGCAAATGGGCAACAAGGTTTTCAATTGGAATGATTTAGTTTCAAAAATGCCTTAGGGTTTCAAATCTGTACAAAAACATCTCCTTTGTGTGAGAATTTGTTATTGTTTGAAATTTTGGATTAAACCTTCAGATCTGTTGATGCTTTACCTTGGAAAGAAGGAATTGTACCCTAATCAGGTTCTTGTCAAAATCGAGTCCATATCTGCATGGAAACAAAATAATTAGGGTTAATCTGCATGCTTAGAAAAGTACTCTTCTTGAAAAAAATAGTAATTTAGAATGTTTTCATTGTTTACATCAAATAGCATGTTTTGAATAAATTCTTATTTACTACCTTTAGGGCTTTTGGTTTAAGAAAATGCCTCTACTATTGAAAAGATATAGTGTAATCAATTTGTTCTTGAAAAAGAAAGATTATTCTCATTATTATTGTTGGGAAATTTTTTTTAAAAAAAATTGCATGCTATCGTAGAAAACACAGACTGGTGTATAGAAAAATAATTTAAAAAAAATAATAAACAAGTGTTTATTATTTAAGAAAGGGTTTTGTTTTTAAAAAAAAATTATTAAAAAAGAAAAATGAAAAAGAAGTTTTAAAAAAACTTAAAAGCAAAAGTGGGGAGATGGGAGCCACCAAACCCCCCCACCTCCCATGGGCCACGACTTGTCAAGCACGGCAGTCAAGCTGTTGGCGTGACAGCCCACTATCGGCTGCAGTAGTCGCAACCCCTTCCTTAAAGGAAATGAGCGTGCGGGGAGGTGCGGGGCCCAACCCGCACCCCATTAAAATGTTATTTTATTAAAATTTTATTTAATAAAGTTTATTTTAAATTAGTTTATTTTTAAAATGTCTTATTTTTATTAAATAAAATTCATTTTATTTTATTTAAATTTATTTTTAATTAAGTTTAGATTAAATTTGTATATATAATATTAAGTTTTTTAGTGAAGTTTAGTTAATGGGTATCATTAATTTTTATCTAGTGTTATTAGTACTTGATAAATAATATTGTATTATTATTGTTATTTTAATTAATAGTAAATATTAATTAAAATTAATGATTAATATAGTATTATTATTAATATTGATTATAGTTTATTAATCGCATTAAGAAAGTTGGTTTTCTTAATGTTCCTGGATAGGGATTATTATGAGGATTAGGAAATGGATATATTTGACTCAATTTATTTGCATAATCCTAGCTTATCCATAGTGACAACTTTGTATGTTTAAATTGAACACTGTTATTAATGGATGGGAACCTTCAGTTACTTATGTTTGTATTTATACATTAACTTTTGTTACATGAAGTCTTTAAGATAATTGAATTGTTCTAGTCAAAGTGCATCTATCATGATTATTTATGAATGTCACTATATTCCTTGTGATTTATTTCAATAAACTTTTACTTGTAATTATAGTTGAATTTTAGTAATTATTAAATAGACTAATTTATATGAAGTGGATTTTATAAATTAGTCTATAGAAGTATTATTGCATTTTTTATTTGGAAAATTAATTATAGTATTATTAGTAAATTTATTAGATAAACTAATTTGCATAATGCTACTATAAATGAGTTTATCACTAAATTTTATTGTCTTTCTCGATTCGTACTCATTATGTGATGATGTGTTTTCTGAGCGAATGATTAAATAGATTGTGTGTTTATTTCTCTTTTACGAAACTACAATGTGTCGAGTGTATGTTGGGATCAGATGACTTTTAGGATGTAAAACCAGAGGTTTTGGGGTTCTATCTCTATGGTATTTTGTGTGCTTCAGTGCATGTTCATGTTGTCATCGATTTTATTCTCGATCTTTTTACCCAACTTGATTTTTATTAACTTGTCTTATGTGATCTTGTGAGAGTATTTTAAGTGATTTTGGTTAATTGAGAACCAATAGTTCTTGTATGGGAAAGAACTAGTTTTGAGAGTTATGTTCTTCTTTTGATGTTGTTTATGATTCTCTAAGAGTGTATCCCTAGATGGGAAGGAATCAGTGATGAGGATTATGATATACCTTTGTGATGTTCCTTTGTGAACCTAGGGTAGGTTACCTTGTTGTATAGTAGGGGGTGGCTTGCAATAAGTGTCGGGGCTCACAAGTGGCTACTAGGATCATTTATTGTAAGTATTCATAACAAGTGATAACATAATAAATTATTAGGGGTTTTTAGTATAATCTAATAAGATATGTTTCCTCACCCATGCTTGAGAACTTATTATAGGCTAATATAGAGGACGAGATGATTCTTTCTACCTTGAGGGGTGTGTTTCTGGCATGGTTAGTGACTTTGTCTATTTGAGAGGTCATTTATGTCGTGTATGGTCACTTGAGTGTCAGGATCCGTTGGGATTTATAGGACAAAACTCAAGGGTTAGATGTACATGATGACACCATCCTATATACAGCTTAGGTTATCCTACGTGTGTTAGTTACCTCTGGTATTGTGTAGATTCCTTATTGTGATTTAGAGAGCTTCTAAGATCTTCCTATGCATTTCTTTATGATGAATTGTATACCTTTGATGTTTGCCTTCTTGTTGTATACCGGCTATGTGAGTGGGCCTATTATTATCTCCTCAGCATGGTGGGAGAGGACCTTTAGTTCCTCGAGGTTGGGTGGTAGTGATTCTTAATACCATTGAGATCCGGCGTTCATCTTCATGCTTGGATGATCCTTGTTGTAGTTCTTATTCTTCTTCTTCTTCTATCTTCTAGAGACTTGTTCAGTTTTATGAATTGTATATTTGTACCATATGTGTATATTGGTTAATATCCTATCAGAGGATGTATTATATTGTATTGTTATGTATTATTGCATACCTTGCAACTTGTGTAGTGGATGTTTATTCAGTTGTATACCTTGGGTATCGGATGTATATGTGGTCTTATTATATGATATGTATATTATGGATTCAGTTAATGTATCTTTTATGTTAAGTTCTTTATAGTTGTACTTCATAGATTATTTTGCTTAAATAATTCTACATCAAGGAACCCTTGAGATTGGTAACCTTTTTTGAGTTGTACTTATGTGTATGTCATGTTATCTCATTGTATTGCTTCCACATTGTTAACATTATTATTTGTAAACATTTTTAAAAAAAAATTATCCTATTAACTTAGTTGCATGTTTAGGTTAGTTCTCTTGGGTTCCCTAGCGAGGCATTACATGGAGACCATAACTCACCAACCATTGACCTAATGAGCCATTCTAACCCTATTTTGGAAATTCTATGAAGTGCTCTACAATTCCCAATTTGCACAATCTCTAGTTAGCCAAGGTTTCTACCCCATTTGGAGCCTCTAAAGCCTTCAAACTTGAGTTTGAAGTTTTTGTACCCTGCTGCCAATACCAAAAATATCCAATATCTATAAAAATAGACTAGATCTTGCAATCAAACTTTATTGATAGGTGGATACAATCAAATTGAACCTCCAAGGAAACAAATAGTACATTCTGAGCCCAAACAAAAAACTTACTAAAAATAGTAACTTTCCAGAAATAGTAACTCTGTACAAAATAGCCCTTATTGAAAAGAAACCAGAAAATATTTTTGGGTGATGCAAGATTTCTCTTACACCTAGGATGCTCCTGCATCACATGTGTACTTAAATTTAATGTTTGTTTTATTTTTTGGATTACATGCATTAACATTTCAGTAGTGACATTACATGTTTGGTGAAAGTTATCTACTCAATCGATTATAACAGAACATTTGGTTACAAATATTTATTTAGAAGTTTTTAAGGGTACTGATTCACCCCTCCCCTCTTAGTAAACACCTTTCTATTATTCCAACAATTGGTATCAGAGCTAGTTCTCTTGTTTAGAAATTTTAATCACTAGAGAGAAAATATCTTACAATGGAAAGGTATACACTTGATAAAACTATTAAAAATCAGAAGTTAGAGTTGTATATCTACATCAAAAAATACAAAGAAGCCAAGGAGAAACTCAGGGAGATGTTGATTAAGAGAAAGGACATGGCATTTTGATGTCATGAGACTGATTATCATGAAGAAGATATCCATGACCCATTTGATACATCTAGATCTGAATTTGGTAGCATATCTGATGCATCTGAAGGAATCATATCAAAGCTATCTAAGAGCAATCAACAACTTACTAAACAAGTAAAAGAACTACAGACCAATCAAGATACACAAATGGTTAGAATGGTTGAAGTCTTGAATGATGCAAAGAAAGTTGAACAAGATAGAAACATGGTTGTTGATGACAGAAGACATGACTAAAAAGTTACAAGAGAAAAAATTTGAGATAATGAAACTTACTGAACATTAATTTGATATCACCAATCAAGTGGTTTCTATGAGTCATGAAACCAATCGAGTGAATATTGAGCTTGATATAAAACTAGAAGACATTGGTGTATTGAAAGAAGAGAATGAAAAACTAAGAAATGAATTGAAGATACTACAACAACATAATGAGGTAATTAAGATATTTGAAGAGAGCACTAAGAGAATGGATGAATTTCTGAGAAATCAAAGAAGACTGAACATCAATACCAGATTAGGGTATACCAAGAAAGGAGAATCATCAATTCAAGTTGAACAGAAGAATGTCTACTCCAATATGAAGCCTAACAAACCCTCTTGCCATCACTGTAGAAAACTAGGCCACACATCAAATGTTTGTAGAAGCGAAGCAAAAGGTATTTCTATAAACTCTCCTAAACTCAATGGAAATTATTATAAATATAATAAGCATGGAAATCAAGAACATGAATGCAGATCTATGCTAAAAAAAACCACAGAAAAAACCCTACATGGATAAATATTGTCGAACTTGCAACATGTATGGTCACACATCACAAGCATGTAGGACTAATACGAAGAAAATATGGAAACCTAAAGAGTAGAAAAGGTAAATCAACCAAGAATACAAGGTAATGCTTATGATTGGGATTATAACACTTGGGCTAGTTGCACAACATGTAGAAAATATGGACATATAGCAGAAAACTATATGAGACAATGGAGAGCTAAGTCTAGAAATTGGTCAACCTCTAGCTTGGCATGCTCACAGTGTGAAAAGGTTGGTCACTTAAGCAAAGATTGTGTGGACTGAATAAATACTTATGGAAATAGGAATACAATTGAAGAAATTGTGAGAATCAGAAATCAAATGTGGAGGAGAGAATCAAATGATAATGTTGGGCCAAGCACAACAGTCGGTGACACCTCATCTGATGGATGAGGTGATTCCACCACCTCCACCTAATAAATACTAGCGGGTATGGAACTAAGTTTTGAAAAGCTATATCTTAGATGAGTTCCTATATTCATTGTACAAATGCCAAATTAGCATGAATTAAGATGCACTAAACCACCTCACAATAGGTGTATAACAATCATGCTCAAGGCCTTTCTTAGGAATGGTTCATTCAATCTAAGGACTACTTTTCCCGTTATGAGGTGCATTTAACTTGTCAACCCAGGGACGTATACTTGAAATGGTCGGCATGATATGTGCACT
>MU226228.1:290635-317559 GCA_018584345.1 Thuja plicata
GTTTTATGAAATACTGCATTATATGTATAATATTAGAAAAGTATGTCAAAAACATCTACCCATGGTTTAACAGTTCTATCTGGACTTTTATCACAAGTTTTGACTAGCTAGGCTCTCGAATGTTTTAGCAAAAACTAGAACAGAGTATTAAAATTATACAAAACAAAGGTAATAATTTATCCTTATCATGCACTATGGTATTTTAATTTTGATTACTTTGATCTAGTTGAGTAAGTTAATCTGTACCAATTTAGCAATGTTGGATGGTGAACATGTGAGAGACAACCGAGTTGCTAAGGTAACCAATCATTTGGTATACTCACCGAGCTAAAGTATCATTAACAATAATCAAGTGAACTATTTGTCTACCGAGTGGTTGGTAATGAGCATTTATTGCACTGACTAAAGTTATGTGGTATAAATTTGAGGGAGGTGAACTCATTTGTTTACACAATGATCATAGAGCAGAGTAGGGAAATTGAAATAAAATACACAACCGAGCACTTTGAAGTATTTTGCAAAGATTATGAGCATATTTTGAGCAGTTAATGGTTATTTCAAGTACACATTTGCACTTACCAAGTTATTTGAGTTCTTTCATGGGAAGCCCTAATTTGAAAACAATGGCATCCTCATCATTAACCATAAAGGAAAAGATGGATAAAGATAAAAAGGTGATTCATGTTAAGAATTCTACATGCACTAAACCCCATTACAAGATACATCCATAGGTTGCAGCTCAATGCAATGACAAAGGCACATTCTCCATGATACAACCTAGGGTTCTACTGGTTCATAATGTTAGAGCATACATTCACTGCAAGATAAGTGAGATAGGGGATTTTGAGCTAATATCAACATATCAATCACTTTGCACTGAAGGGAAGCTAAAAGATGATCACAAAAACCTAGAAGTCAAAGGGTTAACAAATGCCCTACATTTCTTGAAGGAGTTCAAAACCAAATTGATCCACATTGTATTGAGTCAAGTACATGATGGAAATATTTAACTGGATGAATCAAAGAAGATAATAAAATATGTGATACATGCAGTAACTGGGTATCCTACATCAGATAAATCAAAATCCCTAAGGCACCCACCCAGAACCGAGATTAAAAAGTTAATAGGAGCTGAGTGGGATGGTAGAGGTTTACAGATCAACACCATCAGTGATCCTGAACTTAGGTTTAGTGTGTATGTTATTGCATACAAGATCTTCCATTCGAGTATACCTAACAACATTACATGTGGATCTGTTGATATTGCATGCAAGATTGTCAAGAAGGGATTACAACTTGACCTAGCTGAGTTGTTATAGAGGCAATTGGAAGAAAATATGAGAACAATCCAATTAGCATGACCTAACACTTGTAATTTTGGTTCTCTACTATTATGTACATTTTTCTATTTGCAAAAATTTTTCTCCTCCATTGGTAATGTGAAATGGAAGACAAACTGATCGATTACACTGCAAATCGTTGACTTCATTGCAAGTCTAGGGACAAACTTTGAACCAATTATGATTGACTATTTTGCAAAGTTCAAAGAAAGAATGGAGAAGAGAAAAAGAATACCAATGCAGTTGGTAGAGAAGTATAAGGATGACATCTACTTTTTAGTTGATATAGACACTACTCTCATCAAGGAAGTACAACTGAGGATAGCATGGCCACCTCTGATGGACTATGAACTAGATATTGATTTAGCCTCTAAAGCTATAGAAAATTTACTTAACAAACTAGTTGATGAATTTTCCATGAGATTTGGCAAATTTGAAGAAGCCAAAACCATAATATAAATTGGAATTTGGTGTAGGAGCACCTAGGTTAGAAGCATTTCAAGTTTGTAAGGTGTTTTGTTCCACCATTCTTGTAATGACTGAGGTTAATTAGTAAACAAACACCATAGTTCTTTAGTAGTTATTTTCTAGTTTAGTGTGTGTGTTGAGGTAGTTTGTAAACCTCTGGAAATTCTACTACAAGGCTCTAGCAACCAAAAATGGTGAAATGGCACTAAGTTATACTAGCACTCGGGCAACTCTGTTGCTTGGGAATGCTACTCGGGAACCTTGCTCAGGTTACACAAGGTTTCTCAAGTATGTTGTGTTGAACGCTCAGGAACATCGCTCGGTAATGTCTCTTGGGTTACACTTTATGCTTGGGGTTGTTGCTTAGGATGTTGCTAGGGATTTCTTGAAGATTTTAGGTTTGTTGACTAACGCTAGGGTATTGAAGGTGAAGTTAGTTTTGACGCTCAGGACTGGTGCTCTGTAATGGCGGTCTATTGCTCAGTTATGTCAGTTAACGGCCCAAGAAACATGAGATGTGACATTTCTAACTAACTAGGTTAACTACAACGGCTTCCAATGTGTCATTTTTGTCTTTGATGATCAAGGACACCTATTCCAATGATGGGAGGGGATGGGAGGGTCATTTATGGATCACCCATTCCTTATGTGCAAGGTTGTTGAAGTTGTTGGAGGACGTGAGATATTTTTAAGATGTAGCTATATAGTTAGAAGTTGTAATAGATAGAGAGATATAGATGGATGAAAGAGTATTGTACATATAATAGGTTTCAATTAGAAATATAGAGAGTATTTGGAACTATCTTTTGTAACCTATTATGTGTTCTTTGTGTAATATGTTTAGTTTGGTTTTTCATGTTGAATTAGTCAGTTTAACTTGGAGGATGAATCTATCCTAATAGATTCTATGGCATGAGATGGTAGCTTAATGGTGAGAACCAAGTCTAGAGCACTTGAGGTGAAGATCTTAGTGATTTCCTCAAGATAGGGTTTGATAATACCCTATAAGGTCCATTAAGAGGCCTTGGAGTAGAGTCAGGATGATTCTCGGTAGCAACTAGACCTTAGGGATTACATCAGATTGGTATCAGAGAAAGTTAGAAGATTAGGCTTGTGTTGTTTGGGTGTGATTTTTAGAAGAGTCTGTAAATTCATCCAACATGGTGTCCAACAGAGAGCTAGCAAGAGACATAGGAGAATAGAGAGAGGAGAACAAACTCTTGAAGGAGCAGTTAGCCGAAATGACATGCAAGTTAGAAGAAGTGCATCTTTGAACTACAACAGTCAGTAAACTGATGAGAGAAGCTGATGAGAAGGGTAAATTAGTGGCTGAGGAGGACATGGTTCCAGAGCCAGACTATGTGCTTCAAGAAGAGCCATTCTTGAAAGCATTGAAGGCAATGAGTGGTAAGTCCTTAGAAGGTTTGTGTCTATTTAGTGGCAAGATGGATCCAGAATTAATCATGGAATGGATAGAAGGTCTTGAAAATCACTTTGATTGTGATAGTGTGACCGAATCTCATAAAGTTAGAATAGCCAAGACAAGGTTGAGAGGAATTGCTCTCACTTGGTGGAAATTGGTCCAAGATGAAAGGACTAAAGGAGGGAAGAACCCCATTAAAATTTGGAAAGGTATGGTGGCAAAGATGAATGAAACCTACCTTCCTGATGATTATGAAGTGCAGTTACAGAAGAAAAGGCAGAATCTGAGACAGAAAGACTTAGAAGTCAATGCCTATACAAAAGAATTCCATAAGCTCTGCTTAAGGTCCAATGTGATGGAAGGAGAAATTCTAAAAGTGCAAGATATTTGAATGGCCTCAAATGGGGTATTCAAGAAGAGATCAGCCTCTTAAGCCCCAAGATTGTACACCAATGCTATCAACTAGCCCTCAAAGTGGAAGAGAAGTTCAAGAAGAAACAAGACTCAAACAGTAGAGGTAGAGGGAGAGACAATCAATGTCATAGAGGAGGATATAGAGGAAGGAATTATGAAGCTAAGAATCAAAGTGAGTCCAAACTCACAGAGAATCAAGGAGAATCCAGTAACACTAGAGTGTTAGGAATAACAGTCCACAAGACAACTGAGAGGTGGGGGGTGAATCAGTTGTAATATACATTATTAAACTTTAAACTCTATAAACCAAAACTACAATGCAAATGAGAAAACACCATAGCACAATATTTGTTGTCAAGGAAACCCTATTGTTGTCAATCAGGATTGCGCCAATAGCTTGATATGGAATCTAGTTATCCTATTGAAACATGGAAATGTTCCCGTTGATGGGGTTGAGAACAAATCTCTAGATTCTAGGCTGGTTCCTCTTAGGTTTGGAATATCATTTGCACAAAATTGTTGTATATAAGGAAAAGGGGAAAGAAATGACCTAATGAACCCTAGAACTATAAAGGTGATACACCAAATCTGATTTGTAACTTGAATCAATTCAGCATAGACTTCAAGAAATAACTATGGTTCTCAATACCCAGACAATCACCTAACTACAAAAGTGTTTCTATGTAAGGATCTGAAATATTTTGCAGAGGTAGGGAAACAATGCTTCACCAAATCAATGCAAAAATTTAGAACACAAATAATAGACCTGCAGTTACATGTATCAAGATTCTAAAATGTAGTAAGGAATGCAGCTTAAAATGAAGGCTAACACAACATCAAAGCATTAAAACTCACAATATCGCACCTCAAAACCAATGGGAAGGAACAGGTATCTCTATATATCAATGCTGGAACAAATCTCTGCTATAATGCCTTACAATTCTCTCTCCAGTTTGCGACATGCAAAACAAGTGAGCCAAAAAGAAGTCATCTAAAAAATGAAGTCAAAATAATGTAAAATAGAGTTCTCAAAACCCTAATCTGTATGCATGAAAAATCCTCCAAAATGAGGAGTCAAAACTGTCAGAAAAAGAAATCAAAGTGCCCCAATAACTTCCTGAGGTTATGCTTGACTGAACTGCCACTCAAAATCATGTCAAAACTACTCCATATCACCCAAAAATCATGCAAATATGTGAGGGGTCAGATATGGAAGAAAAAGCCATCCAAACATGGGCCTAACTGCTAGAAACAAGGAGTGAATTACTCAAAAACACCTCTCAACTGATGCTATATGATTCTGGACTCAAACAGGAACTCTAGGAAGCTAGAACTGTCCCTTAAACTGCATTAGAACTGAAGATAACTGAAAACATTCCTCCTTTATCAGAATGTTGATCTTGAGAACCACTATAGTTATATTTTTTTTTGTTAAAATATTCTGTAAAAAATTAAATTTATATTTCTTCCTAAATTATACCTATTATATTTAATATTTAATAAAATATATTTATACTTAGCACTTTTTAAAAAAAAATAGAATTAAATATAATTCTATTCAATAAAATATCGTCAAGTATAAGTGTATTTTATATTTAATATTAAATATAATATAGATATAATTTAACTTTCACTTTTTAATCATGTGTATTGCAACATAATATTATTTAAATTAAAGTAGACAATAAAATTATCTATTTTAGTTTAAATAATATTAAGCTATAATATACAAGATCAAAAAGTGAAACTTGGAAGGAAAAATATATATAAATTTAAACGAAAACCTAATACCTAACAAAAAAAAACATGCAACTAAAGTTATACTATGCTAATGGTCAACATGACCTTCTTGCAAAATACCTCCAAGGCATTTTAACTTATAATACCACTTAGTCGACATGACTTTTTATGCAAATATATCTACGTATTACAATGGCCATGTGACTGTGCTTAACGTGACATGCTAAGAGGCTTCCGTGCACTGCAGTCTGCCATGCATTGTGGACTCCAAATTCCACTATAATATAGCAGAGGCGTTTCATTATCTCATCTTTTTGGCTTTTAACTTAGGTATTTTTGCACTTTGAAGAGGAAGACTTAGGGTTTCTACTGTCACCACCTCTGCACATTTCATCTCTAGTTCTTGTTTGAGCTCATGGCTTTGACTCACGAATTTTTACTGGTATTGAGATTTCTTTACTTTAAACATAGCTTTCTAGTAATAACAGCGCATGTGACTGATATTTTGTATCATGATGTACCCGATCTTGGACTCGACTGCCACTTAATGGCACTGTTGTGGTACTTTGAAAATAGAGAACTTGGCTGAATAGGGTATTTACAGCAGTTACAACTTCCATTCGATACTGAGATAAGTATCCTTTCTGCTTTTACCTTGCACTAATAAAATGGGCTTTCTTAACATGTTTTTCTGACTGTTTATATCAATTGATGAACTCACACCTTTATAGAACTTGGGCCTCCACTTGTTAAAGTTTGTATCTATCTATATGTTGATGAGCTCGGTTCTCTTCTATTTGTTCTGTCATCCTATTCTCCTGTCGTGCATGCCTTGTTAATCTTTTGTTTGAAACTATTCCTTTCAATTTCAAAAATTTTAAAGCTTTCCTTTGACATTTAACTTAGGTATTTTCGCACTTTGAAGAGGAAGACTTAGGGATTGATATTCATTAGCAGCTTATAATGATAACCCAGCCTTCACCTTGGTGAACACAAACTTTGAACTTGGACTCGGCTGTACTGATATCACGACTGTTAACTATTGAATCTCAGATGGATAAAATGTATACTCCCCTGTTAATGGCATTTATCTACTAGCTATTATGACTGGTATTTTGATTAAAACCTAGGCTTTTACTAATAAAGAAATTCGGGTGTCTCTTATTTCTCTCTCCATATCA
Organism: Thuja plicata; assembly: GCA_018584345.1. Lineage (NCBI taxonomy): Eukaryota > Viridiplantae > Streptophyta > Pinopsida > Cupressales > Cupressaceae > Thuja > Thuja plicata. The sequence continues at coordinate 297,202 of MU226228.1, forward strand.
TAAATTTAGGGCTTTGGATTATGAGCTTTACTCCCAAAAAAAATGCAAACTATGATTCAACTTAGCTCACTTTGAAAACTAATTTGGACCATGAGCCTTATCTGAAGCACGGCTCTGAAGTGCATATAATCAACAACTCACGGGTTTTCACTTTATATCTGGAACCTGGCTTTAATTTTGACACAGCTCTTCTCTTGTTACTGATTAGAACATATTTGTCAATGCCAACTTCCAAATCATTATTTCCTTATAACAAATTTCTTTTGATAAATGTTGTAATTTAGACCTGGTTACACCAGCAAACAAGTGGGTGAACTGTTTCCCACTTTCCCAGTAATTGTATAGAGAACAAGACCTGCCCTCTCATTATTTGGTCATCTTCTCTCTGTGTAAAGATCATATGTAGATCATTCTCAAATGCAAATAAACATGAAATGGAGTTAACAGGGAATCTTTTATACAAGGCAAATCTGGTAACTGAAACAGGTTCTTGATCTCTCCATATTCTGATCATGCCATCTCTGAATGCTAACTTGCATAGACTCACTGTTGAATCCATACATGCTATACCTCCATTTTCTTAATACTGCACAAATATTGTATAGACATAAACACTACATGTATCATGTATAAATTTCAGACCTTGTTGTGATAGAGAAATATGTTACCCACTGTTTACTTAATTCTTTTCTTGCTATGCCTTCATGTACCATTTCTATCATTGATATGTAATAATGATTTTTCACTTCTATTACTATAAAGCACATAGCTCCAGCTGATGACTCATTTTTAACCCCATTGTATTATTCTTTAGAACCATGCTATTCACTGTTATTTGAATTTTTCTATCAGCATGTACTATGACTCTGTAGTTTTTTCTATAAACTTTAGAGCTCTCACTTGATATTAAATTTTTATTGAAGCTAGAAATATTATCTTTTTGTTGAAAACAACTGGATTCCTGTATCATGTTATCCTTGAATAGAAAATTAATTCTCTTGTACTGTATTTATTTTTAAGCACGTTCATTCTTTATAACAGCAATACTAATATTTTATCCTGTGTATGCCTATTGTTATCAAGTAGATATCTGTATATGCAGTCCAATCTGCAATAGTATTAGCATCCTTTGCTTTATTTTTTTGAAATATCTAAGTGCCTTTTCTGTAAAAAACAACAGTATATGATATCCCATGCATATATATTGAAAAGGTACAGTGTTACCTTATTTCTCTGCAAATCTGATTTCCTGTTTGCTGCTCTATCCTTTATGCATTATCTTATCTAATGAACTTAGAAGGTGAGTTATTAGAGGGATGCTCAACAGATAACTATTATTATTTCCATAGCAGATAAGTAGCTTTCTCCTTTATGATATTCTGTTGTCAGCCATGCATACTTTGTTTCAGTTTTAAACCTTTTGTTCAGTTTGTATTTTGTAGCTTTGTACACTGTAAACAATTCTCATGGATATTGAATCTGTACTTAATAATTAGCCTTTACTTTTCTCAGCATATTGAACTATATTCATGGGGTTCGAGCACAGGCTCGTGACTCCCATGAGTAGTATTCCAGTCATAAATCTCATTTCCATTTTCTAAATTTTTCTGTTCCGTTCCATTATGAAATAACATAAAACTTTGTAACCCTTGAAACCTTGATATGTTGACTGGAAGGTTTCATGACAAAATTCATGTCCCTTCCATAGCTTGCCTACTATTACTCCATGATTCAGCTGAAAGGTCCCATTCTTGTAATGTATGCATGCCCCCTCGACAGCCTCTTCTTAGTCCACCGGTCTTCGAGTCTTCGCCTCTACAAGTCTTCGGTTGGAAAGTTTTGCACCTGTAGCTTATGTGCATCCTTTCAACAACCTACTAAGTCTTCTGAACCTATATCTGCACATAGAACAAACAATGTTAGGAAAAACAAGATGTTTCTGTGATATGATCCTTCCTTCTTGCAGCTTTATGACTTTGCCTTCTGATTTATGACTTTGAAATGTGATCAAGTAGAGATTTAGACAGTTTATTTGTCCTTCATTGCTCAGTTCATATGAACTGACCCACTTTTATCATTCTTCTTTGACAGGATGTACCAAATGACTTGGAACACTTCAAAGTGCGGAACCAATGATGCAGTGAAGCTCAAACTTCAACAAACAACCAGGCAATGAGGCTTATCCTGTCTCCTTCTCTCCTTATTTGCATTTCCAGAATGTAACTGTTCTCTTTTTTCTGCATTTGATTCTTCATTCAATTCATAGAATTGAAAATGCATGCATGCATCAATACTTAAAGCCACGGGGTGTGTGGTTTGTCATTTATACCTTTGAAATGTACTTCTCTTATTCRTTTTTATAGYAACCACTGCTTGTGTGGMAAACTTAATATTGTACTTTCATTTTCTGAAATGTAAGCAATTGTTTTCTATTTACTGTTGAACCCAAAATCTGAATATTACTTTGCTCAAATCTGAAACAAATGTATCTTAAGTTTGTTGTTTTAATGTTTGCAATTCTGAAGCTGAACATAAACCTTCTTTCTCTGAATTTTACAACATTCTGGAATTTAAAACAGCAACCTTAGCAAGTTTATACTTTAATGCAAAAAATCAAACCAGATTCAAACACTTAGTCAAATTATCAATTTAGTGTAAAAAAAAATGATAACACCTATTAAAGGTAAAACCCTGGTGGGAATTAGCACCCAAAAATAATGTACTGAGAGTATAGTATCCCTATTAAAATATTTAGCCATGTTAGGAGCTTATTACAACATTACAGTACACAGTCTTTGTTAGGAGACAGGTCCCCTCTTAGGAGTCAAAAGAAATAGTAGGCTCACTACCCAAGCACACTACCCAAAGAAGGTTAAAGCCACCCTCAAGGATTCACAATCTGAACAAGTGTATATAGAAAATATATAATCCAGTGAACTATCTAATAACAATTGTCTTTGCTTGGTCAATTCCAATGAAGTACTCTTCTCATAAACTTTGCTCTACATCCAGCAGTAAAACAAGCCTCACAGCTTTCACTTCTTTTCCTTTTCAATCTTTGTCACATCTTTTCAAAAGAAAATATCACTCATATATACCCTCTTACAATAATTCATTAGGTCGGTCAATTAAGCTTTCCCAATATATAAATAATCAATCAAGTTGGCCAATTAACGCTTTCCAATATACAAATAATTATATATCCCCTTACTAAGATACACACGGTACCTATAACAAGTAAACATAAAATATAATCCATCACTTATACTTCCAGATCTGCAATCCATGCTCACAATTCATTTTACACGCTATACGTCTGAAGTTGGCCACCAAATAGGTCTTCTCCAAAATATACGCCACAGCTGAAGTCACTAGTCATCAAACAACAATCAAAATCAACCCATTATTCCAACATATGTCAGTTGTCCACCAGTTAGCTTGCTTCATCTAAAATATCTTCGCCAGAAAGATATACCTAAAACACAGAGACATGCTCTGTCCAACATCACAGTTACAATCCAGAAACCAGTCTTCACTAAATCAACTGTAACATCTGCAATATGAAACATAAAGCCAAGCAACCTTAGGAATAAGGTCAAAACACATCCTTCTACATAATTCCAACTTTGATCATTTTGAATCATCCGTACAGGTCTGTACACTTCTTCTAGTCAAGTAACTAGTCTCTCCTCTCCATAGAAATATATGTTGACATCAGTGATAAAACATGAATATCAATAGCATGATCAGTACCAAAAAATGATATCATCCAATAATATCCCCCTTTGGCATTGATGGCAACATATGGGAAAATCCATATGCATCTACCCAAAATTACTCTCTCAATACAATCTTCTCAATATCCTCAACACAAATCTCTCAAAATAGTAGGGATTTTCACATAGATTCCTTCCCCCTTTGGAAACAATGGAAAAGGGTGCCACTACTCATCTTTAGTCATCTGTAAGGTGTATCTTTTTCAAATATTCATGTTCATCAACCACATGCAAGATCACCCAAATGTACTCCATAGTATTCTCCTGCGATCACTCACCCTAAGGAGTAGATCCATACATCAAGTCCAGAGAATGATATAGCTCTGAGATCCACTGGACTGATGCATATCTACATCAATTAATTACCACTGGGAGGGGCTATCACCCCAAGCATGCCTCTGAGATATTCAAAAGCATATTTTGGAAAAGGTTTAGTAAATATATTTTCTATATGTTCCTTTGTGCTAATGTACTCGAGTTTAATCTCTTTATCTGCTACCTTCTCCCTCAAGAAATGATACTTAATAGAAATATGTTTAGTTTTTGAATGCATTACAGGATTCTTTGACATATACACTGCGCTAGTGTTATCACAATGGATGTGCACTAGTTCTTCAAAAATTATTCTAATATCTTTCAGCATTTATTTCATCCAAACAACTTGTGTATAGTTTATTGAAGCAGCAACATACTCTGACTCAGTAGTAGGTTGAGCAATACAGTTCTGCTTCTTTCTCAACCAAGAAAGCAATCTTTTTCCCAAGGAAAAATGCACCACCACTTGTACTCTTTCTGTCATCCACATTACCTTCCCAATCAGCATCAGTATAAGCTTGCAAAGTAAAATCTTCTGATTTTTCATACCACAATCCATATTCTATTGTCCCTTTCAAATATCTGAAAATTCTTTTTATAGCAACAAAATGTGTCTCTTTAGGATCTTCCTTATATCTAGCCACAATTCCAACTGCATTGGTAATATCTATTCTAGTGTGAGTTAGGTATTGTAGACCTCCAATCATCAATCTGTACTTACTATGTACAACACTTTGAGTCTCATCACTATTAGTCAGTTTGTGTCTAGTCACCATAGGTGTCCCAACAAGTTTACAATCTTCTATTCCAAACTTTTTCAACATTTCCTTAAGATACTTGGTCTAAGATATAAAGATTTCATTCTTACTCTAATTAATTTGCAAGCCAAGAAAAAAATTCTATCTCACCAATCATTGACATCTCAAATTCATTTTCCATTTATTTAGCAAACTTCTTACTCATCTTATCATTGCTACCAAAAATGATATCATCAACAAAAACTTCTATAATTAAGATTTCATCTTCATCCGTTCTCAAATATAAATTACTGTCTGCATTACCTTTCCTGAAACCAAGACAAAGTAGATATTTGTCCACTATTGCATACCATGCTCTTGGTGCCTATTTCAGTCCATACAGTGTCTTCTTCAGTGTGTGAACCACATTTTCATCATCTGTCAAAGGAAAACCATCAGGTTGCTCAATGTAAACTTCTTCTTCTAGATCACTATTCAAGAATGTTGACTTCACATCCATCTGATAAACCTTAAATTCTTTATGTGTAGCATAAGCAAGAAATAATCTCACATCTTCCATTCTAGCAACATGAGAAAAATTTTCTTCATAGCCTATGCCTTCTTGTTGTGAATAGCCTTTACATACCAGTCTAGCCTTGTTTCTTACCATTGTTCCTTCCTCATCCATCTTTTTTTCTGAAAACCCATTTAGTACCAATCACATTTATTTTCTTAGGTCTTGTCCAACTGATTCCCAAGTATTATTCTTCTTTGTTTGTTCTAGTTCTTCTTCCATAGCTTTAGTCCAAGACTCATCTCTACATGCTTCATCAGTAGTCTTTGGTTCAACTTGGGAAATCAAACAGATTTCATCTCTAGCTCTAGATCTAGTCATCATACCTTTACTTGCATCACCAGTAATTTGATCTTCAAGATGGTTCTTCTTAACATACCTTGGTGTCCTTAGTGTCTCAGTAGCTTCAGTCTATTCATCTTCAATCTCATTCTCAATCATCAAAGGTTCTTCAGTTTTAGAAGTAACCTCTTTCATTTATGTAATCTGACCATAATCATATATCCTTTCCTGAATTTGAAACTTTTCATCTATCCTCACATTGGCACTTTTAATCAACTTTCTCAATCTCATATTGAAACATTTATATGCTTTACTCTTAGTGGAATAACCAAGAAAAATTCCTTTATCACTTCTAGCATCAAACTTGCATATCTCATCATCTCTCTTGATATAACATTAACTTCTAAATATTCTAAAATATTTTATAGTAGGAGTATGATCAAACCATAATTCATAATGAGTCTTACTTGTACCTTCTCTGATCTGATTTTTGTTTAGGGTGTACACAACAGTGCCAACTGCTTCTCTCTAGTGAACATGTGACACATTTCCTTCCAGCAACATATTTCTTACAACATCTAATATAGTTATGTTTCTTCACTCTGCTATCCCATTCTATTGTGGAGTTCTGGGAGCTGATTTCTATCTGTATATTCCATTCTCTTCACAATATGAATTAAATAACTCTGATGTGAACTCACGACCTCTGTCTGATCTCAAACACTTTATCTTCAAACCAGATTCATTCTCAACTTTTGCTTTAAATAGCTTGAATTTGTCAAATGCTTCAGATTTATCTCTCAAGTATGTAACCCACATCATTCTAGAAAAGTCATCAACAAATAATATAAAGTACCTTTCACCATAGTATGATCTTGTTCTTGTAGAACCACACAGATCTGTATGCACCAGATCCAACTTCCCTTTTCCTGAATAAGCTTTTCTTTTTAAAGTGCTTCTAGTCTACTTCCCCATAACCCAATCTCTATGCATAGTGTTATATGGCTTCACAATTTTAGATAGATCTCTTACTGATTTAGTCATACTTTCCTTTACAATGTTGTCAAAGTTAAAATGACAAAATCTTTTGTGCCATAACCAACTGTCATCAACCTTCGCAATAAAACAAGAAGCTTCAGATATGTTCAATTCAAATACATTACCTCTAGATTTAGTACCAGATGCGATCAATTCTCCTTATTTACTTTTGATAGATAATTTACCATCAATGAATTTCAATTGATAACCCTTGTCTACTAACTTTCCAACACTCAACAGGTTATGCTTAAGTCCATCAACAAGTAATACATTGTTAGTGTTAGTCTTTCCATCCAAAGAAATAGATCCAACTCCAATAATTAGCTTAGGAGTATTGTCACCAAATCTAACAACACCACCATCATGTCTTTTCAAACTCACAAAACTTGTTTTTATCTCCAGTCATATGATGTGAACAACCACTATCTATAACCCATTCAAATTTATTTTCAACACGGGATACTAAGGCTTTTTCTTCATTCATAGGCTAATCATCCTTAATAGCAATAAATCTGATTTCATCATAGTCACCATCATCATCATCATCAAATATACCCTCACTAGCATAATAACATTCATTGTCTTTTGAATACTTAGACTTGAAAAACTTAGGTTTGTGCTTTGGAACTCTTGTAGGACATCTAGATGAAAAATGACCCATATTTTTACATGAAATTTTTTTTAAAGGTAACTTGCCTTCAAATTTTCCCTTACCTATCTTTTCTCTTCTAGCAATCAGTGCCACAAATTCATCTATCTTTCTTTCTTCTTCTTGTATATGTTCCCATTCATCGATATAGGCTCTAAGTTCTTCCCCTAGGTCATTACTGCTGGTGCTTGCATTTCCAGATAAGGTCTTTTGTTCTTGTGCACAGTTGCCTTGAATTTTGAATCAACTTTAGGTAAAGTGTCTCCCAATTCTAAGGCCTCAAATTTAGTTAGCTTTGCAAACAACATCTCTCTGGTGAAGTTTGGTGTCAAAGGTATAATCTCCTCTATAGCTTGTACTTTGGTTCTATATGCAAGTGTCAAAGATCTGAGTATCTTCACAATCACTTCTTCCTCACTGTAAGTACCTCCAGAGTTTCTAATACCAGTAACCACTTTAGTAATTCTCTCTCCATATGCCCTTGTGTTCTCATCTTCTCGCATCTTCAGTGATTCCATATTTGTCTTCTAGTTTTTTAGCTTTGCCTACTTTGTAAACTTATCTCCAATATATAATGCTTCCAATCTTGTCCAGGTCTCATGTGTAGAATCCAGGTCCTTTACTTCAGTGAATTCTCTTTCTAAAAGTGTGTTGATCAAAGATTCCCTTACAACCATATTACATGAAAAAAAATTCTTTTGATCTTTAGTATCCTTCTCTAATTCATGCTCATTCGCTATCTTTTCATTCTTGTTTGTGATCATCCAATAATCAATTCCCAGACATAGTAAATGTGTTCTCATCTTGTTCTGTCAACTGTCAAAGTTTTCAGGATCAAACTTTGGACTATCCTTTCTATAGTAAGTCATCTTTGGGATCACCTCAAGCTGTTAAAATTTCTCTCTAAGGACCACAAGATATGATACCAATTGTTAGGAATAACAGTCCACAAGACAACTGATGGGGGTTGAATAAGTTGTAATATAGATTATTAAACTTTAAACTTTATAAACCAAAACTGCAATGCAAATGAGAAAACACCATAACACAATATTTTTTTGTCGAGAAACCTTGTTAAAGGTAAAGCTCGGTGGGAATTAGCACCCACAAATAATGTACTAAGAGTATAGTATCCCTGTTAAAAGATTTAGCCTTGTTAGGAGCTTATTACAACATTACAGTACACAGTCCCTGTTAGCAGACATACCCTATTAGGAGTCAAAAGAAATAGTAGGCTCACTTCCCAAGCACACTTCCCAAAGAAGGTTAAAGCCACCCTCAAGGATTCACAATCCGAGCAAGTGTATATAGAAAATAAACAATCCAGTGAACTGTCTGATAGAAACTATCTTTTCTTGGTCAGTTCCACTGAAGTACTCTTCTCATAAACTCTGCTCTACATCCAACAGTCAAACAAGCCTCACAACTTTCACTTGTTTTCCTTTTTCATCTTTGTTACATATTTTCAAAAGAAAAGATCACTCATATATACCCTCTTACAATAATTCATTAGGTCAGCCAATTAAGCTTTCCTAATATACAAATAATCAATCAGGTCGACAAATTAAGGATTTCCAATATACAAGTAATTATATATCCCATTGCTAAGATACACACGGTACCTATAAAAAGTAAACATCAAATATAATCCATCACTTATACTTCCAGATCTGCAATCCATGCTCACAATTTATTTTACATGCTAAATGTATGAAGTTTGCCACCAAATAGGTCTTCTCCAGAATACACACCATAGCTGATGTCACTAGTCATCAAAAAACAATGGAACTCAACCCATTATTATAACATATGTCAGTTGTCCACTAGTAAGCTCGCTTCATCTAAAATATCTTTTCCAGAAAGATATACCCAAAACATAGGGACCTACTTTGTCCAGCATCATAGTTACAGTCTAGAAACCAGTCTTCACCAAATCAATTGTAACATCTGCAATATGAAACATAAATCCAAGCGACCTTACGAATAAGGTCAACACACATCCTTCTACATAAATCCAACTTTGATCACTCTAAATCATCTGTACAGTGTCCATACGCTTCTTCCAGTTTGTCCTCTCCACAGAAATATATATTGACATCAGTGACAAAACATGAATATCAACAGCATGATTAGTACCAAAAATTGATATCATCCAACATAGGGGTGGTTACAACTGAGGAAGAGGTTCAAAGAACATTTCAAGAGGAAGAACTGATAATCAGGGAAGAGGATCTTACTGCTCTTCAATGAAGTGCTACAATTGTCAACAGTTTGGGCATCCTGCATATTGGTGTCCTGCAAAGAGCTCTACTTCACAAGGAGGAGAGAAAAGAGCCAACTATGTGCAAGAAGAGTCTTCTAGCAAAAATACTACAAAAGTTGCCATAGGTTCAGAGATGGGAGAGCATTTGATGGTTTGAAAAGCACTCCTCAAAGAACCCATCAAAGAAGATCCAAGCCAAAGAAGATCTTTGTTTCGAGTCAACTGCAAGGTACTCTATAAGGGCTGTAAAGTTATCATAGATTTTGGTTCTACTGATAATATATTTTCTTTATAAGCTACAGAGAAGTTAAAATTGACAAGGATTTCTCACACTAATCCTTATAGAGTTACTTGGTTGAATAAAGATCAACATGTAATAGTCAATGAGAAATCTTGGGTAGAATTTTCTATAGGGAGATATAAGGATAGAGTTTTGTGTGATGTCCTGCCTATGGATGCATGTCATATGCTATTAGGTAGACCTTGGAAAATTGACCAAGCTACAGTGCATGATGAAGGTAAGAACACCTATTCCTTCAAGAAGGATGGAATAAATTTTAGGGTACGGTCAACCTTGGAAGAAGGGGAAGAGAAGAAAAGGGATCCCAACCTACTGTTAGTCAGTGAGAAAGAATTCTTAAAGACATTAGAAGAAGAAGAAGATGGAGTAGGCTTTGCTTTGGTTTTGAAACCAAGAATTGAAAAGGGAAATAAGAGGAAAGATTTGCCTTTAGAAATCCAAAGGTTGTTAACTCAATACCAGACCATAATTAGTGAAGGTCAACCAAATGTCTTACCACCTGAGAGATCTATTAGTCATCAGATTGACTTTATCCCAGGACCCATACTTCCAAATAAATCTTCTTATAAGATGACCCCATAGCAGAATGCAGAGGTTTCTAACCAAATCCAAGAACTAATTGACAAAGGGTTGATTAGAGAGAGCATAAGTCCTTGTGTTGTTCCCACAGTCTTAGCCCCAAAGGAAGATGGTATTTGGAGGTTGTGTACTGATTCCAGGACCATAAATAGGATTACTATCCGGTACAGGTTCCTAATACCCAGGATGGAAGATTTGATGGATTGTCTCGGAGGAGCTAGATATTACTCCAAAATAGATCTTAAGAGTGGATATCATCAGATAAGAATCAAAGGAGAAGATGAGTGGAAGAATTCTTTTAAGACTACCGAAGGACTTTATGAATGACTTGTTATGTCTTTTGGGTTGTCAAATGCCCCAAGAAAATTTATGAGATTGACGAATGAGGTTTTTTATGACTTCATTGGAAAATGGGTTATAGTGTACCTAGATGACATCCTAGTGTTCAACAAAACACAAGAGGGTCATCTTAGACATCTGCAAATGGTAATTCAAAAATTGCATGAAGAAAAGTTGACAATCAACTTGGAAAAGAGTGAGTTCATGAAGCAAGAGTTTGTATATTTAAGTTTTGTTATCTCAGAGGGTAACTTGAAGTTGGATATCAGCAAAATGGAAGCAATCTTGAATTGGCCTACACCAAATTCAGCTACTGAAGTGAGAAGCTTCTATGGTTTAACACAATTCTACCGGAAGTTTATCAAACAATTTAGTGAAATCAGTGCACCTATTTTAGATACCATCAAAGGAGGTATGAAAGCCAAGTTCCAATGGAATGAATAGGTTGATGAAGGATTTGAGCATCTAAAACAAAGGATAGAGACTCAACTGATATTGACACTTCCTATTTTTGACAAATTGGTTAGTGTCGAGTGTGATGCTAGTAACATTGTTGTCGGTGCATTTTTAAGTCAAGAAGGAAAGCCAGTAGATTTTCATAATGAGAAGCTCAGTGATGCAAAGAGAAATTATTCCTCATATGATTTGGAATTATATGCATTAGTGCAAGCGTTAAGGAAATGGAGACATTATCTCCTTCCTAAGGAATTTGTGGTTTTTACCGACAATTAGGCTTTGAGTTTCCTAAGTTCTCAAGATAAACTAAGCCATAAGCACATGAAATGGGTGGAGTATATACAATTCTATACCTTCACCATCAAGCACAAGAAGGGAGTATAGAATAAAGTAGCAGATGCATTGAGTAGAAGGCTACTCACAGTACAAGAAGTTTAGTTAAGGATCATTGGCATTGAAAGCTTCAAGGATCTGTATCCAGTAGATGAAGACTTTTCAACAGCATACAAGGTATGTCAAGATTATCAAAATCACTTTCATAGTGAGTACTTGGAGTATACTCTTCAAGAAGGTCTTCTATTTAAAGGAGGACAACTCTGTGTACTAAGAGGTTCCATGAGGGAGAACCTAGTACAAGAAAAGCATAACAGTTCACTAAGTGGACATTTTGGGTTGAATAAAACTCTAGAGTTGGTCAAGAGGTATTACTATTGGCCAAGAATGAATCAGGATGTCCAAAGATATGTAGAGACTTGTATGGTCTGTCAAAAGGAAAAATGGGACTTCATCCAACACAGGATTATATCAACCCCTTCCTATTCCAAATAGACCATGGGAATGCCTTAGTATGGATTTTGTAGTTGGATTACCAAAACAAGGCAGGGAATGGACAACATCTTTGTGATTGTTGACAGGTTCAGCAAGATGGCTCACTTTGTGTCATGCAAGACCACACATGATGCATGTTACATAGCAAATATGTTCTTTAGAGAAGTAGTAAGGATACATGGATTACCTTTGAGTAATGTATCAGATTGAGACTCTAAGTTCATGAGTCATTTTTGGAAAACCTTATGGCAGAAGCTTGGTACTAATCTTTCCTTTAGCTTGGCATATCATCCACAGACTGATGATCAGACCAAAGTGGTGAACCAAAGTTTAGGAAATTTTTTGAGATGTCTCACCAAAGAGTATGGACAATCATGAGATGAGTTACTTGATCAAGTAGAATTTGCATACAATGACACAATCAATAGATCCACTGGAAAGAGACCTTTTGAAATAGTGTATGGGATTCATCCCAGGGGTATATGTGAACTAAGGGATCTTGGAAGCAATGCAGAGAGGAGTGGGTATGCTAAAGATTTTGCTCAATCCATGAAGGAGGTCCATGATTCAATAAAGAAAGCATTAGTAGAGAGTACAATTCACACCAAGCATAAGGTAGATGCAAGGAAAAGAGATGTTCAATTTTGAGTTGGAGATTTGGTTATGGTGTACCTAAAAAAAGCAAGGTTGTAGAAATAAGTTCCGAGTAAACTTCAGATGAGGAAGATATGCCCTTGTATAATTTTGGAAAAGTATGGGTCTAATGCTTATAAATTTGATCTTCCTACAGACATAGGATTATCTCATTTTTTCAATGTGGCGGACCTGGTATCCTATAAAGGACCGATTCCAGAAGGAGATTCTAATCTAACTATAGATACCGAGGATCTCAAATCACTCAAACTTCATGTTGCACTAAAATTGAAGGCAGAGAAGATTCTGAATTTAAGAGTTGCCAAGAAGAGTAGAAAGTAGACATACATGGAACATCTGGTCAAATGGCAAGGACAAGGTGATTCAGAGGCTACACGGGTGCAAGAAATCAATTTCAAGAATTTTGGCATCAGTCCTGACTTACTCCAATCACCTGGAAGTTGAATTATTTTTGTTTGGGGAGTATGGTGTAGGAGCACCTAGGTTAGAAGCATTTCAAGTTTGTAAGGTGTTTTGTTCCATCATTCTTGTAATGACCGAGGTTAATCGGTGAACAAACACCATAGTTTTTTAGTAGTTGTTTTCTAGTTTAGTGTGTGTGTTGAGGTAGTTTGTAAACCTTTGGAAATTCTACAAGGCTCTAGCAACCAAAAATCTAAAAACTAGAAATAATAGTAAAAGCCAATTTTGGTGTCTAAGATGAAATTTTTGGCTCTTGAAAAGATGTTGAAATGGCCACCTATCACGTTGAGCTCCATTGACAATCCAAATATCTCCTCTTAACGTATATGCCTATAAGATTTCAGCAAATACCCACATCCAAGTCAAAAGTTATGATGTAGCCCAAAACCTTCAAAAACAACAATTCAGAACAAACAACACAATGCCAGAATAACGGAACTTCAACTTCTCATTAACTGTGTCCAATCTACTCTCCCTCTACAATGAAAGAAAACTCCTACTTATCACAATTTCAAAAATTATCATATTTGGCAGATTTTTGAGAAAAATAGGTTTTCCCATTTTTGGTACAACTTTTAAAACTCATCCTAAGAATCTCAATTTTTCCCAAGAAAATCTCTCAAGGCAAGATGAATTGCCAACTAACCCACGAAATTAGAAACATGATTTCGGATTTATTACAAAAGCAAAACTCAAAAAACTGGAAAGAAATAGAAAAAGCTAATTTTGGAGGTCAAGATGAAACTTCAGGCTCCTGAAAAGATGTCGAAACGGCCACCAATAGAACTAGCTGAGTTGGGATTTCCATTAACTCTTCCTCGCGCATCTGCCTGTAAAATTTTGGCAAAAACTCACATCCTAGTCAAAAGTTATGACCTTCGAAAGTTGTTGCATCAAGTTACGACCTTTGAATGCTCCTACATTAATAAATGTGTGTAAATGCATATAAATGTGTATAAATCTCTCTCTCTCTCTCTCTCTCTCTCTCTCTCTCTCTCTTTCTCTCTCTCTCTCTCTATATATATATATGTGTGTGTGTGTGTGTGTGTGTGTGTAAANATATATGTGTATATATCTCTCTCTCTCTCTCTCTCTCTCTCTCTCTCTCTCTCTTTCTCTCTCTCTCTCTCTATATATATATATGTGTGTGTGTGTGTGTGTGTGTGTGTAAAAATTTATATTAATATTTATAAATGTGTTTAAATGCATATAAATGTGTATAAATTTGTGTGTGTGTAAATTTATATAAATATTTTTAAATGCATATAAATGTGTAAATCTATATAAATGTGTATAAATTTATATAAATATTTATAAATGTGTAAAAATGCATATAAATATATATAAATAGCTATAGATGTATATAAATGTGCATAAATATATATAAATATGTATAAATTTATATAAAATTTATAAATATATATAAATGTATATAAATGCGTATAAATCTCTATAAAAATATATAAATGTGTATAAATGTATATATAAATATGTATATATTGATATAAATATTTATAAATATGTATAAATGTGTATAAATCTTTATAAATGTATATATTGATATAAATATTTATAAAAGTGTGTAAATATGTATAAATGTGTATAAATCTTGATAAACGTGTATAAATGTATACAAATATTTATAAATTTATATGAATATGTATAAATAACTATAAATGTGTGTAAATGCATATGAATGTGTATAAATGTTTATAAATATGTGTAAATATATATAAATGTGTATAAATCTTTATAAATGTATATAAATGTGTATAAATGTGTGTAAATGCATATAAATATGTATAAATACATATAAATAAATGTGTATAAATCTCTATAAATATATATACAAATATGTGTAAATCTCTATAAATGTATATAAATATTTATAAATATGTGTAAATGCATATAAATGTTTGTGTGTGTGTGTGTGTAAATCTTTATAAATATATATATAAATGTGTATAAATGTGTTTTTAATTGTATATATAAATGTGTATAAATGTATATAAATATTTATAAATGTTTATAAATTTTTATAAATGTATATAAATATTTATGTGTACACATATTTATAAATTTATATAAATAAGTGTAAATCTTTATAAATATGTGTAAAAATGTTTATAAATATGTGTAAATGCATATAAATCTTTATATCTGTATATAAATCTCTATAACTGTATACAAATTTATAAATATTTATATAAATCTATAAATCTCTATAAATCTTTATAAATGTATATAAATCTTTGTAAATCTCTATAAATGTGTAAAAAAAATTTATAAATCTTTATATATCTATCTAAATGTGTATAAATCTCTATAAATTTCTATAAAAGTGTTAAAATATTTATAAATCTCTATTAATGTGTATATATCTCTATAAATCTCTATAAATGTGTATAAATCTCTATAAAAGTGAATAAATGTCTATAAATCTCTATAAATCTCTATAAATGTATATAAATCTCTATAAATCTTTATAAATTTCTACAAATATTTTTAAATGTCTATAAAACTTTATAAATGTTTATAAATTTTTATAAATCTATATAACATAAATTTATATAAATCTATATAACATAAATTTATTAATGTCCAACAAAAGATCAACAAAGGTCTAAGGGACTGGAAAGGTACAGTAAAAGAAACAGCGAACCAACAGACCACCAAACAGTATAAGTGTCTATAAATATTTATAAATAATTACAAATCTTTATAAATATCTATAAATCTCTATAAATCTCTATAAATATATATAGATATTTATAAATCTTTATAAATGTTTATAAATATTTATAAATTTTTATAAATCTTTATAAATGTGTATAAATCTCTATAAATGTTTATAAATCTCTATAAATTTTTATAAATTTATATAAATGTGTATAAATCTTTATAAACTTCTATAAGTCTTTATAAATCTATATAAATCTCTATAAATATGTATAAATCTATATAAATCTTTATAAATCTATATAACTATTTATAAATGTGTATAAATATTTATAAATCTCTATAAATCTATATAAATGTGTATAGAAATTTATAAATCTATATAAATTTCTATAAATTTCTATAAATCTTTATAAATCTCTATAAATGTGTATAAGTATTTATAAATGTTTACAAATCTAGATAAATATTTATAAATGTGTATAAATCTTTATAAATGTCTATAAATCTTTATAAATATATATAATTTTTTATAAATGCGTATAAATATTTATAAATGTCTATAAATCTATATAAACATTTATAAATGTGTATAAATTTTTATTAATGTGTATATATCTCTATAAATCTCTATAAATGCGTATAAATCTTTATAAATGTGTATAAATCTTTATAAATGTTTACAAATTTCTACAAATGTTTATAATTTTTTATAAATCTCTATAAATATGTATAAATCTATATAAATTTATATAAATGTTTATAAATATTTATAAATCTTTATAAATGTGTATAAATCTTTATAAATGTTTATAAATTTCTATAAATCTATATAAATGTGTATAAATTTCTATAAATCTTTATAAATGTGTATAAATTTCTATAAATCTTTATAAATGTGTATAAATCTTTATAAATTTCTATACATTTTTATAAATCTTTATAAATGTGTATAAATCTATATAAATCTTATGAATGTATATAAATCTTTATAAATCTTTATAAGTAAAAGTTTCTATAAATCTATATAAATGTGTATAAATCTTTATAAATGTGTATAAATCTTTATAAGTGTGTATAAATTTCTATAAATCTATATAAATTTATATAAATGTGTATAAATTTTTGTAAATGTGTATATGAATTTATATAAATGTGTATAAATCTTTATAAATCTCTATAAATCTTTATAAATCTCTATAAATCTATATAAATCTTTATAAATCTTTATAAATATGTATAAATCTTTATAAATCTTTATAAATGTCCATAAATTTTTATAGATTTATATAAAAGTATATAAATCTTTATGTGTATAAATATCTATAAATTTTTATAAATGTGTATAAATCTATATAAATGTTTATAAATGTCTATAAATCCCTATAAATCTCTATAAATATATATAATTCTTTATAAATCTATATAAATCTTTATAAATGTCTATAAATCTTTATAAATCTATATAAATTTCTATAAATCTTTATAAATCTTTATAAATGTGTATAAATTTCTATAAATCTCTATAAATTTTTAAAAATATTTATAAATCTTTAAAATTTATATAAATCTCTATAAATCTTTATAAATATGTATATATTTATATTTTTATAAATATTTATAAATATGTATAAATCTATATAAATCTCTATAAATCTGTAGAAATGTGTATAAATCTTTATAAATGTGTATAGATGTTTATAAATCTTTATAAATCTATATAAATGTGTATAAATCTTTATAAATGTATTTAAAAATCTATATAAATATTTATAAATGTCTATAAATCTTTATAAATCTTTGTAAATCTCTATAAATCTTTATAAATCTTTATAAATCTCTATAAATCTATACAAATATTTATAAATATTTATAAATCTATATAAATTTTTGTAAAAGTTTATAAATCTCTATAAATGTCTATAAATCTATATAAATGTGTATAAATCTTTCTAAATCAATATAAATGTTTGTAAATCTTTATAAATCTCTATAAATGTGTATAAATCTATTTAAATCTCTATAAATATCTATAAATCTATATAAATCTCTATAAATATGTATAAATTTATATAAATTTATATAAATCTTTATAAATGTGTATAAATCTCTATAAATGTGTATAAATCTATATAAATCTTTATAAATATGTATAAATTTCTATAAATATCTATAAATCTCTATTAAAGTTTATAAAACTTTATATGTGTGTGTGTGTGTGTGTGTGTGTAAATATATATAAATTTTTAAAAACGTGTATAAATGTTTATAAATCTTTATAAATATATATATATAAATTTTTATAAATGTGTATAAATTTTTATAAATTTATATAAATGTCTATATATATCTCTAAAAATATTTATAAATGTGTATAAATTTTTTTAAATGTTTATAAATCTTTATAAATGTGTATAAATATTTATAAAGCTATATAAATGTGTATAAATCTATATAAATTTTTATAAATGTGTATAAATTTTTATAAATATTTATAAATGTGTATAAATCTATATAAATATCTACAAAATTATATAAATGTCTATATATCTATGTAAACCTTTATAAATGTGTAGAAATATCTATAAATCTCTATAAATGTTTATAAATTGATATAAATGTATGTAAATCTTTATAAATATCTATAAATGTGTATATATTTTTATAAATATGTATAAATCTATATAAACATGTATAAAAATTTATAAATTTATAGAAATCTTTATAAATGTGTATAAATCTCTATAAATCTATATAAATGTGTATAAATCTTTTTAAATCTTTATAAATCTCAATAAATGTGTATAAATATTTTTTTTTTATAAATATGTATAAATTTATATAAATTTTTAAAAATGTGTATAAATGTTTATAAATCTCTATAAATGTGTATATATCTCTATAAATGTCTATGAATTTCTATAAAATTTTATAAATATGTATAAATCATTATAAATATGTATAAATTTATATAAAACTTTATAAATGTGTATAAATATATATAAATCTGTATAAATATGTATAAATGTGTATAAATATATATAAATCTGTATAAATATGTATAAATGTGTATAACTCTTTATAAATTTCTATAAATATTTATAAATCGATATAAATCTCTATAAATGTATATAAATCTTTAAAAATATCTATAAATGTGTATATATATCTTTATAAATCTTTATAAATGTGCATAAATCTTTATAAATATTTATAAATCATTATAAATCTCTATAAATCTTTATAAATGTGTATAAATCTTTTTAAATCTTTATAAATCTCAATAAACGTGTATAAATCTATACAATTCTCTATAAAAATGAATAAATCTATATAAATTTTTAAAAATGTGCATAAATCTTTATAAATATCTATAAATGTTTATAAATGTGTATAAATATTTATAAATCTTTATAAATGTGTGTATATATTTAAAAATTATATAAATGTGTATAAATCTTTTTAAATATTTATAAATGTGTATAAATCATTATAAATCTAATTAAATGTATATAAATCTTTATAAATCTTTATAAATATCTATAAGTGTGTATAATTTTGTATAAATGTCTATAAGTCTCTATAAATCTTTATAAATTTTTATAAATCTTTATAAATTTACATAAACCTTTATAAATTTACATAAATCTTTATAAATCTATATAAATGTCTATAAATATTTATAAATATTCATAAATGTCTATAAATTTTTATAAATCTCTATAAATCTATATAAATCTATATAAATCTCTATAAATGTCTATAAATCTATATAAATCTATATAAATGTCTATAAATGTGTATAAATATTATAAATCTTTATAAACATCTCTAAATGTCTATAAATCTTTATAAATGTGTATAAATATATATAAATGTCTATAAATATATATAAATGTCTATAAATGTTTATAAATCTATATTTTTTTTATAAATGTATATAAATCTATATAAATCTTTATAAATGTATATAATTGTATATAAATGTTTATAAATCTCTATAATTCTTTATAAATTTCTATAAATGTCCATAACTGTCTATAAATTTATATAAATCTCTATAAATTTTAATAAATATGCATAAATTTATATAAACGTCTATAAATTTGTGATATTGCTATCAGGATTCAACTGTGTAGTTTTTGAGTCAAACTCATTGACCCATAATTCATGAGTAGTGGTTCACATGAACCCATCTCTCATGAGAATGAATTGAACACTTAGCACTCATTGGATCTAGGTGATGCTCACAAAGGTGAAGCACCGGGACTTCTCGGGAGGTCACCCATCCCAGTACTACTCCAACTCGAGCGCGCTTAACTACGGAGTTTCCTCCATGGTTAAACCCACTCTACTTGCATCCTCATTTGCAAAACCTTCACCAAGTGTTGTGCCTTATGAACCATTCATTAGAAAGCCCCTTAAG
>MU226228.1:318135-337785 GCA_018584345.1 Thuja plicata
TCATGAGTAGTGGTTCACATGAACCCATCTCTCATGAGAATGAATGGAACACTTAGCACTCATTGGATCTAGGTGATGCTCACAAAGGTGAAGCACCGGGACTTCCCGGGAGGTCACCCATCCCAGTTGAATCCTGATAGCAATATCACAATTTGACTTGCTGTGGAAAAATATCTCCTACTTATCAGTCTATAAATTTCTATAAATTTTTATAAATCTTTATAAATGTGTATATAAATATCTAAATCTTTATAAATGTGTATAAATCTTTATAAATCTATATAAATGTGTATAAATCTATATAAATGTTTATAAATCTCTATAAATCTATATAAACGTGTATAAATCTATATAAATATGTATAAATCTTTATAAATCTCTATAAATATGTATATATATTTACAAATCTCTATAAATATATATATATAAATATCTATAAATCTTTATAAATGTGTATAAATCTCTATAAATGTAAAAATTTATAAATCTCTATAAATGTGTATAAATCTTTACAAATATGTATAAATTTCTATAAATCTATATAAATGTGTATAAATATATATAAATCTTTATAAATTTATATAAATGTCTATAAATCTTTATAAATGTCTATAAAGGTTTATAAATCTATATAAATTTATATAGATGTGTACAAGTCTTTATAAATATGTATAAATCTTTTTAAATGTCTATAAATCTTTATAAATGTCTATAAATGTTTATAAATCTATATAAATTTATATAAATGTCTATAAATCTTTATAAATGTGCATAAATCTTTTTAAATGTTTATAAATCTTTCTAAATATGTATAAATCTTTATAAATGTATATAAATCTTTATAAATGTGTATAAATCTTTATAAATTTATATAAATGTTTATAAATATATATAAATTTATAAATCTCTATAAATTTCTATAAATATATATAAATTTTTATAAATATTTATAAAACTATATAAATGTCTATAAATCTATATAAATTTGTATAATTTTTTATAAATCTTTATAAATGTGTATAAATTTCTATAAATGTATATAAATCTCTATAAATATATATAAATCTTTATAAATATATATAAATGTGTATAAATCTTTATAAATGTGTTTAAATCTATATAAATCTCTATAAATATGTATAAATCTTTGTAATGTGTATAAATCTATATAAATATCTATAAATTTATATAAATCTTTATAAATGTGTATAAACCTTTATAAATGTGTATAAACTTTTATAAATGTGTAAACTTTTATAAATTTTATAAATGTGTATAAATTTATAAATGTGTATAACTTTTTATAAATCTTTATAAAATTTTATAAATCTATATAAATGTGTATAAATCTCTATAAATGTATATAAATCTCTATAAATGTGTAAAAATCTTTATAAATGTTTATAAATCTCTATAAATGTGTATATATCTTTATAAATATTTATAAATGTGTATAAATCTATATAAATCTATATAAATTTTTGTAAAACTCTATAAATATCTAAAAAAATTATAAATGTGTATAAATATTTATAAATGTGTATATATCTGTATAAATGTATATAAATCTTGAAAAGTATCTATAAATGTTTATGAATCTTTATACATCTTTATAAATCTATATAAATCTCTATAAATCTTTATAAATATATAAAAATATGTATAAATCTCTATAAATGTATATAAAAATCTATATAAATATTTATAAATCTCTATAAATCGCTATAAATCTTTATAAATGTTTATAAATTTCTATAAATCTATATAAATGTTTATAAATATTTATAAATCTATATAAATGTATATAAATGTTTATAAATCTCTATAAATGTCTATAAATATCTATAAATCTATATAAATGTGTATAGATCTTTATAAATCTATATAAATATCTATAAATCTTTACAAATGTGTATAAATCTCATTAAATCTCTATAAATCTTTATAAATGTCTATAAATCTATATAAATGTGTATAAATCTCTATAAATCTCTATAAATTTCTATAAATATTTATAAATCTCTATAAATGCGTATAAATCTTTATAAATCTTTATAAATATTTATAAATGTCTATAAATCTATATAAATCTTTATAAATGTGTATGTATTTATATAAATCTCTATAAATGTGTATAAATCTATATAAATCTATATAAATCTATATAAATGTGTATAAATATCTATAAATCTATATAAATATTTATAAATCTCTATAAATCTTTATAAATGTCTATAAAGGTCTTTAAATGTTTATAAATCTCTATAAATCTGTGTGTGTGTGTGTGTGTGTGTGTGTGTGTGTGTGTGTGTGTGTGTGTGTGTGTGTGTGTGTGTGTGTGTGTGTGTGTGTGTGTGTGTGTGTNTATATATCTCTATATATCTGTGTGTGTGTGTGTGTGTGTGTGTGTGTGTGTGTGTGTGTGTGTGTGTGTGTGTGTGTGTGTGTGTGTGTGTGTGTGTGTGTGTGTGTGTGAATGAAATGAATAATTTATTTTTTCAAATAAGAAATTTGCATTTCAAACATTGTAATTTAAAATAAAGGTACAAAAGTGTTAAAGAATTTTAAAAAAAACGTACACTCGCGAAAGATCAAAATCCCTTCTTTGTTGAACCAAGCTCTCACTTTAAGCTTACTCCCTCCTGCAATTATAATAACCATCTTCTTCCAAAAAAATATTTTCATTCTATTAATCTTTCATCAAATATTTTAAAAAAATTTGGTTCACAAATCTTCTTCAAAACTAAAACTATTTTACTGAATGAAAATTTCATAACATCTCCCCAAACTTGTTGAATGCATTCAACATCCTCCCAATTTATAGATTTGAGTTTGTAAAAAATAATTTTACCATTAATAAGGGTAATTCCCAAATTAGAGAGATTCCTCAATTAATAGTTGTAAGAAATATGTAAAAAATAAAATTATAACTCCCTCCATTTAATTGAAATTGAATTATGAAAAAATGAATTATAACTCTTATGTCATAAAACTTGCTAAACTTGTCTTTATTCCTCTTTAATTTTTAATGCAAAAAAAAATTCAATAAACTTCATCCAAATGTTAAATTGCATCAAATATAGAAAGCGATTTTCAAAATAAATAGGGTCGTCAAAATTCATAAATGAACCAAAATGACTCTAAAAGTCATAATAATAATTCCTTTTGTCTAAAAGATGTTGCCTACTTACTACCTATAAATCAAAGTTCTTTCTTACACCTCTTACACTCTCAAATGCTCTTTATACAACTATAAATGGTAAGATTCTCTTCCACTTCATTCCATGTGTCATGAACTTCTTTTGCTTTTACACCATGTGCTCATGAGATGATATTTGCATTTAAAATTTATTGTTTTAAAATGTGTATTTTATTTATGAAATAGGGTTATGAAAAAAATGTTGCAAGTGGTCATAGTTACAATATAATGCATAGAGCTAATTTCTAACGGCTCTTCTCTACAACTTTCTCTGCAGCTTTCCCACTCTTTTGGTTTTCAAATCTACTCTTAGTCCATGGTTGTTGTCAGGGTGGGATGGCCCCCTGCCACACCCCTGCTCTATCCGGATCTTCTCCTTGTGCTTGGTTCCATAGAATACTCAATGGCCCCCAAAACCTGTGACCTTATGATTGTTGGGTTGTTGGTGCAAGAGCACCTAGGCTAGCCTCCAATGTCTATGTCATTTTGGCTTGTATCTGACATTAGCCAAGTCAAAAATGTGAGAGAGTTGTGTGTTTGATTGGACCTTAGAAGGTCATTGCAAATGTGGACTAGGTGAGTTAGTGTTAGAACTAAAGTCACCAATTAGTCATTGTTAGTAGTATTTTCTAGTTTAGCTTCAGAGGCTTAAGGTTAGGATTTGAGTCATTAATGTGTTCCAAACACATGAGAAATGTAAGAAAGATACCTTGAGGCCATAAATGAAGTTGGTTCATCGAGTTCTAGGGGTTAGAGGTCCTAGAAGTTAGGAAGGTGGCATGAAAACAAAGATACCAAATGTTGCTCAAAAGTTGTCATGACAACATTTGCAATAATGGCAAATGTTGCATGCAACTCAACTACATTAGATCCCCTAAAAGGTAGGAGTGGGAGATTAACCAAAAAGACCTAAAAACATGGAGAATGGCATCTAAGACTATCTCAGGCTCAAATTTTGAGGTAGACATGATTGTAACAAGATTTTGGATAGTGAAGATAGCTCTGCAACTCTGTTTTGAGAGGAACCCGAGTTTTTCAGTGTGACAGTGCTATTGAAAGGATTGAATGCCTTGATTTAGTGTTTGGTTTGTGTTCATAGGATAGTTCTAAGACTTTTTCTTTGAGCAAGCAAGTAGATTTAAGTTGATTCAATGCTTTGAATAAATTGTTTATAGTTTAGAGGTTTCCCTAGTCTTGTCCCGACCAGTTTGTCATTTCATGGCTCCCCCGTGAAATCTAACCATGGGATCTTCTTGAGGATAAATGAATGTTTTAGGGGAGCCATTGGTCTATACATATCTAGAGTTAGGAGTCATGGGGATTTGGATTGTTATTTTTAATACCAAGCCCTAGGCGAGCAGACAGTGCCCAGTTAGAGGTTTGAAGGTGAAGATTTGAATATTTCTTGCAGGGAATAAAAGTATAGTATAGGGAAAGTATAGTTCTAGGTGTGATATGGTCAAATCATGTCATATTAGAAGATTTGTGAACTCACCAATCCATTTGGTCGAGGTTTGATCAAGAAATCAATAAGGTCCTACAAATTAGGCCTTTTAGCCCTACTAGACCTAGATAATAGGAACCCTGTGTATGGAGGACCTAGGAGACTAAAACCTTTAGAATCCTTCATAAAATCCAAAAGGGTATCCGAATGTGGGATTAGATTTTCAAGTTGTTTGGAAAGTTTTGGCAAGAATTGGTAAAAGGTCTTTGCAAAAGGCTACAAGAAATTAGGCCGGATTAGGCCTCCCCAAAGCTAAATCCTAGACCCGATTGAAAAGGGCTTGAAGATCCTTCAAAATGGATCCAAATGGAAGCATATGGAATGTTTTCAACATGTGTGGCACCCCTGCAATGAAATTGAATGTTTGTGTGGAGATGGCACTTAGATTCTTCTAAGTGTAGGAGAAGAAGTGAAGGAACTACATGGTGTTTGTCCTTCAAGGTGAAGCACAAGGAGTAAGGCTCTTGGAGAAGATCTAGATAAGGTCTTAGTTAATCATCTAAGCCTTTGGAGATCCTAGAGGAGATTAGGATCCTTGATAGAGACAAGCTAGGTCTCTTGGAAGTTGTGCAAGCCCTTCTGGACTCTGTCGTCTTAAAGTCCAAATGGGGCAAGTGGACCCAAGCTATTGTTTATGAGATTGCCACTATGTTTTGTCAACGCTGCTCTAAACATGGGCATGTCATTTCTGACTACAAGGTTCCTATGGGGAAGGAGCCTAAACTGAAGGAGAAGATGGATAACCCTGGGTCATCTAATGTGGCTTTGAGACATAACATTTTGGTTGGTGTGGAAACTCCCATCACCATTACCACTACAACTGAGGGAGGAGCTACTATTATAGAAAATGCTAAAACTATGAAGATGATAGATGTTATCCTTTAGGGTGAGATAGGGATAGAGTTTCCATTTTTGGATGGTATAATGAGCCTATTGGAGTCACCAAAGAACCATGGGAAGATCAACCCCAGTGTTGTTGGGAACCTTGACTATGGCCTGGAGGAAGGAGAGATACCACAGGTGGAAAGAAAGACCACAAAAGACCCTTTCACCATTTTTGGGAAGGAGGAGGACACAAGGAGGCTGAATCTAGGGACTATCAAAGTAAGGGCGATGTCAAACTAGGAAGTTAGGAATGTTGAATGCAAGATGGAGGACCCCAAGCTTTAGGGGGATATGTGCCCCTCCCCGTCTGGTTTCTCCTTGACATATGGAGTCATTAAGAAAGATATTATCCCCTCTTTGAGTAGTAGATCGACCCCTAGCTCCCTGATGGAGTTGGAGTTGGGTGATTGGCAGCTGAATAAAAGAAAAACTTGAGGAACTAAAAAGCCTGATGTAGAAACTAACACTAAACTAGGAAAACTGTCTGAGCGTACCCTCAGAATGAAGGCAATGGCCATGGAAATTTCCAATGGGAGGCAACTTACCCTGAAGGCTACTCAAAAACATAAAAGATGAAGTTCCACTCCTAGAACTTACAGGGCCTAAATAGCTTGCATAAGCAATATGCTCTGAGGTAGAGCATTAGTGGTCTAAAGATTGATGTACTGCACATCCAAGAAGTTAAAATCACTAAAAAAAAATTTGCTAATCTTGTTGATCATCTTTGGTCAGGTGTGGGCTTCTTCTACTGTGAGGCAAATGGTGCTTCAGGAGGGGTCGCTACCCTATAGAACCCGAGTAAGCTATCTGCTAATTTTATTGCTAACTCTACCAACTTCCTTGTTGTCAGACTTAAGGTTAATAACTTGTCCTAGTGTATGGTTAATAACTATGCCCCCAATACTAGATCCGGTCGGGCCACAGTTTGGGAGGAAATCACTAACTTAAGGAGCCAATATAGGGATACTCTCTATATGATTGCTGGGGACTTTAACACCCCTTTGTTCCCCCCTAAGAAAAAAGGTGGCCTCATGGATTAAAGTGACAGTATGCAAGAGCTTGCTGAGATTATCAGGTTTAATGACCTCTCTGACCTGGAGTTGCAAGGGAATCCCCTCACCTAGCTGAATAACAGAAAGGGATAGAAACTCATTCAAGTGAGGCTTGATAGGGTGTTGGTTTCTACAAGCTGGGACCTGGATCATAACTCAATTCTCTCCGCCCTCCCTCACACCGTTTCCAATCATGCCCCAATGCTACTCAATTGGTCCACTCGCCCTATGCATGGTCTGCCCCTTTTCGGTATGAAATAATGTGTCACTCTGATGCTGACTTCAATTAGTGCACACACTCCTAGTGGAATATTCAGGTAAGGGGTTCTGCTATGTTCAGGGTTGCTTGTAAATTGGACAACATTTGAAGGGAGGTGAAAAGCTGGAGTAAATACTCCTTTGGGGACATCTTTAAACAGAAGACCAAAATTAAGACTAAGATGGGACAACTTCAAATGAGTATGGAAAATGAAGACATATCCATGGAGGCTCGCCTGGAGGAGGAGAGCTGGAGACAAAAATGGAAACAAAACCTGAAAAAGGAGGAAATCTTTTGGAAACAGTGATCAAGAATCTAATGGTTAAAGGAGATAAGAACACCTCTTTCTTCCATAGATCGGCTTCCAAGCATAAGAAGAGGAATACTATTAGGTCATTCTGGAATGAGAATAATGAGTAGATTGAGGATGAGGAAATGGGAAAATGGACTTCCCATTATTTCTCCAATGCTTACTCGGGCTCAGGTGTGGTCCACGGTACCACTAGGGATGGCTCCTTGATTGTATCCCTACTACCCTGAATGAGGAAGATAATGATCAACTGCTTGCAGGAGTCACTGAGAAGGAAGTCAAGGAAGCAGTGTTTTCTATGGGTGCTTACAAGGACTCATGCCCTGATGGGTTCCATCTCGCTTCCTTCCAAGAATTATGGGACCTGATCAAGTATGATTTGATTAGAGCTAGCAGAGACTTCTTTAGGATAGGTAAGCTTCTGAAATCCTTGAACAAAAATTTCATTGTCCTGGTCCCTAAGCTCCCTAACCCCAAATTTCTCTCAGACTTCCTTTCTATAAGTATTTATAACACAATGTATAAGATCTTTGCTAAAGTTAAGGTCAACACAGTTAAACCCCTCCTAGACAGATTCATTAGCCCCTCTCAGAAAAGCTTTGTCTTGGGTAAATAGATATTGGATACGGTGATCACCACACATGAGGTAATTTATTCAATGGATAGAAGTAAAAACACAGGCATGGCTCTCAAACTGGACATCTCTAAGGCCTATGACAGAATTGACTGGAGTTTCTTGTATGTTGTGCTCTACAAGTTGGGATTCAAGGAGAAATTTGTCAGAATTATCAAGGAAGTGGTGGAAAGTGTTAAGTATTCTATTTTGGTTAATGGCTCCCCTTAGGGAAACTTTAATGCTAAGAAAGGGCTAAGACAAGGTGATCCTCTCTCACTATACCTTTTTATCATTGTGGTAGGGGTACTTGGATGTAATTTCATCTCTCTCGTGCAGGGAGGGCAAATTCAAGGTATTAAACCTGCCTCCTCTATGCCTGTTGAGGTCCTGCAACAATTTGTTGATGACATTTTCTTATTTGGGGCTTCCTCGATTATTGAAGCCAGGGCATTGAGGAAACTTATGGATGACTATGCTATGACATTAGGGCAGCATATAAATTATAACAAAAGTAAAATTTACTTCTTCAATATAGACAAATCTCTTAGTACCAAATAATCCAGATAATGGGCTACCAGATTGTTGAGCTTCCAAACACTTACCTTGGTCTCCCCCTGATGGTTAAGGAGGTTGGCTTACAATTATGGAACACAATTCTTGAGAGAATGTAGAAGAAGCTTGTTGGGTGGAAGGGTAAGGCCCTTAGTAATGCAAGAAAGCTACAGCTGTTGAAGTCTTCTCTCCATGGGGTCCCTGTCTTCTTCCTATCCATGTTTAAGATCTCTATAGGAATGGTTGACAAACTTGAGAAAATTCAAAGGAACTTCCTCTGGTCTGGTTTAGAGAAAAAAATCCAAAATTAGCTTGGTTAATTGGGAAACTGTTTGCCTGCCCAAACCTCTGGGGGGCTTGGGCATTAGAAAGATTTCAAGTTTAAACAAAGCTCTGCTTGGTAAGATAGGATGGGTCCTCTCTAATCACTAGATGGATTGGTGCAGGATCATGAGGGATAAATATTATAGGCACTCAACCTTCTTTGATTTCCTTAATGATAATAACCTCCCCCCAGGCTCCAAAATTTGGAACAATATTATTAAATGTCGAGGTTTGCTACGGGAATGATGTAGATGGCAGCTAGGTAAAGGGAACACAATTAGGTTCTGGGGGGACACCTGATGTGATGTGAAACCCCTAGACTGGGGACCCCTTGGTTGTTTGAGAAGGAACCTCACTACTCAATTTAGTCACAGAGTCGTAGATTTTATTTCACCAGCCAGACGATGGAAGAGACCGGATGAGGGTTGGGACATCATACCACACCTGGAAAGGCAAGCTAGGAATCTGCAGGACATTCTTGAAGACATCTAGATCCCTATGTTTACGTGTGAGGATAAGATGATCTGGGATAAATGCCACTTTGGCACGTTCACTGTTAGGTCTTCCTATAATTGTTTGGTGAGGGCTGAGAGCGACTTGAGGTGCTGGAAGTTTGTTTGGATCAGCCAGCTTGTCCCAAAAATAAATTTCTTCTAGTGGACGGTTGTCCATGGGAAAATCCTCACCATAAACAACCTCAACAGGCACAAGTTCCAACTGGTTAACTAGTGTGTGATATGCAAGCAGCATGAGGAAAGTATTGATCATCTCTTTATTCATTGCCCTTTTGCTAATGGTGTCTGGGCAAAATTTTTGGATAGATTCAGTTTATCTTAGGTTTTCATGCAGGATCTGTAGTAGTTTGTAAGCAATTAGGATTATCCTTGAGCCCACCCCCTACTTAGGCTACTTTGGAAAATGACCCCCCACACCTTTGTTGGCACATCTAGAAGGAGAGGAACAACCATATTTTTAGAGATGCAAAGATGGGCGTGGAAATCGTGGTTAGAATTACTGAGAAGATGCTGCTGGAAAACATCTATGTCTGCAAATGGAAGACCCCTATAAGCCCCCCTGTGGAGATGGACTCCTAAGTGCAATTGGAACTTGCCAGATTCTTGCCTTGAATTTGACAACTCCAAAAAGTTGAAAAGATTGGAGACCAAATGGCTGCCTCCACCTGTCGGCTGGTTAAAATTGAACTTTGATGGTGCGGCTCGCACCAGGACGGTTGCAGGTGGGGGCATCATCAGGAATAGTGAGGGAAGATTGGTGCTTGCCTACAACGACAACTTCAACTTGTCCACTAGTAATGTGGCTGAGGCCCTGACCCTCTTCTAGGGGATGAAGCATGCTACTTCTATGGGTGTTAGTAGGCTCATTATTGAAGGATATTCGATGCTCATAACCGAAACCCTAAAAGGCACTATGGAAGCAAGTTGGAAAATAAGTAGCATCATCATGAACGCCTCCCTCCTGATA
Organism: Thuja plicata; assembly: GCA_018584345.1. NCBI lineage: Eukaryota > Viridiplantae > Streptophyta > Pinopsida > Cupressales > Cupressaceae > Thuja > Thuja plicata. The sequence goes on from MU226228.1 coordinate 328,319, forward strand.
ACCAGATTGGAGGACTATGTGACTCAACACACCTATAGGGAAGGTAATGTTGTGGATGACTCTTTGGCTACTGATGGTTTGGGAAGGAAGAGAATGTGTTGTTGAAGGGATGTGAAATCCCTACCAAAGGAAACAAAATCCCTCATTGGGAGAGAACACAACAACTTTTATCAATGATGTGGCTCTTTATGCTTTGCTGGCGAATGTATGTCACTGACTGCAACTGGGGTTGGGTGGGAAATTTGAATTTCAAATCCTCGATGGACAAAAGAAATGTTAGGGCCTACAGGGTTCTTAGCCAACATGGCACCATATTTAAAAGAGGATTGTACGTCTCATCATGAGATGGCCACCAAGAGAAAGTGTGCTCTAAAGGATATTATGAAACCATGCTTGAATAAGATTGATAAGACTTCCCAAATCATAAATGACACACATTGGGTATGGGGAATGATAACATATCATTATAATCTTCTGCTGCAGACCGCGTTCCACGTGTGTCCTCATTGGCACAAGTTTGATTTAGGTAAAAGGACCAAAATGATGTTAAGTGCAACTTATGGATTTTTGTGGTCATTACTCATCATAAATGATTCAAAATTTGCAAAAACCAGCGCTTCCTCTCGTTTTCCTCACAGTTGAACAATTTGGAGAACTTTGAGATGGACTCAGATATGGGTGGGGGCATGGTTCATGTGGAACATGATAAGCTTGAAGATGTGTTTTGCGAAAACCCTGCAGTCTGGATGATATTTGATGAAGGGTTGGTCCCGTACATGGAAGCTATGATGGGATCGGATGAAAATCTGTCACTCCAATTTGTGAACAAGTGGACAGAAAGGAGGGTCACCATGGGCGGTATCTCCTTCGAGATCAATAATGAAGTGATTGCTCAGGTCACGGGTCTATTGACTAAGGGACAAAAATGGAAAGAGACTACCAAAATCATGAATGAAACTAGCCTTAAGTGTTTCTTCAGAAAGAATGAGGTTTCGGTTAGGAATCATGGCGGCTAGGACAAAGAAGCGCTCTCTCAGCCCTGGGGCCAGGTATGTCTAGCTTTAATAAAATACTTCATGCTTGAAGGTAGATTTGGGGTGTTTTATTTTTACCATTTCCCTCTGCTCAACCATCTTCGCCATAGGGATTTGATCTCATTCCTATTTTATCTCCTCCACTCATTGGAAACAAATGTGCTTAAAATTTAGGATTGTCGTGAGAAGAATAAGAACTACTCCATCCTTCACCAGGGTCTCATCCTTAGGTTCTGCGATTTACACCTTGCTCTCTGTCCTCCGAGAGCTATTTCTATTTAGGGCATTCCCACATCGCCTAGCCAAGCTAACCCTAAGATTCTACACCATTCGGCTTCTACCTCTCCTTCATCTTCCAAGCCTACTCGAAAGAACAAGAAAGCCCTACTTGGCACCCTGGCTATGACCAAAAAGGCTAAAATTGAGCATTGCATTGATTTGGATTGGTCTAGTACTGAACATGGTGAAACACCCCGTAGATTCCACAAAATTGTTGCCAAGCCCAGAATTAAGGAGAAGGTCACTAGGGAAAGGTATATTGAGAAAGATGATGAGTCTGAATTTGAGGAAAAAGAGTATTCTGGGAGTGAAAGTAAAGGGAATGTTTCCAGCAAGGTGTCGACACATGTCTCAGATAGTTGTAACACTGGCAACTCCAGTCGAAAAAAGAACCCCAAAACTAAGTCCCCTACCATCACCTCTATAGTGGGGGATAAGGCTAAACAGACTAAGGAAGAGGAAAGACTTGGGAAGCCCTATGCAGGTTGCGAGGCAATGTGTGATGATATAAAAAACCTTAGGGATAAATTCAAGGTACTCAACAGTAGCTACAACATATTGGCAAAGTTCGTGGTCAAGGTGATGCACTCATCTGCCACTACCCTTTTCCTCCTGAAGCAGAATAAGGGTGTGACTCAGGACACAACCAAGGATGGGTCGAGGAAGATTTTCCAATTCCTTGTTGATGATTAGACAAGAGTGCTTACTCCTCGACATAGCGAGAAATAGGTGGGCTTACTGGAGGGGTTGTGTGGTGTCTTGGGGTGGTAGCCCCAATATGGGGCTTTTTTTGTTTTATGTTTAAATTACTATGGTTTTAGCCCTCTGGGCTTGTTGTTTAAAATTTTTACTATTTTTTATACTCTCGGTTGTTTAGCCCTATGGGCTAATTTTGATATTAGTATGGTTAAGTACTTTATCCGTAAGGCTACTTTTTATTTTTCTATTTTGGGGAGAGACTTTTTATATCCCAATGGTTGCATGTTGTTTTTTTTATGTTAAAGATGGGAATCGACTGATGGTGTTATGATTGTATTGTGGGTGGTCACTTTGTCTCTTTTGGTGAATGGGTATGTTTGAGGCTCTGCCTCCTGTACTTTCAGGTCAGCCCCCTTGTTCTTGGCTTCTTTAATATCAAAAATAATAATTACAACAACAGAGAATTTTGGAGACAACATTTTTTTTAAAATCAAAAATTGGTCATATACAAAACCATCAATTAAACATGTAGTCAGCTGGGTCCTAAAGCCTACTTCTTACTTCAAGAGTAAGCACACATAATTTGTTATCCAACACATACTCAATTGGCCCCAATGAACATCCACACACTTCATATATTAATTGACACATAGTGTAGTTTTTTTTAATGCAAAACATCATTATAGATTGTGAATTCTCACAATGATGATTCTATTAATTCTTATAGACTTAAGCTTGGTTTTTTCAACTGTGGAATCATACATTTCTTGCACTCTCTCATCCTGATGATGGATCACAGAGTGTGATCTGAAACGTTAATGCTAAAAATGCATACACAATCAAATCCAGAAGCAAATAATTGATTCAAATGTATTATGGAAATTTGATAATGTTGACATCATACATGGCTCAATAGTACTTCCAAATCGCAAGCCATAAAACATTATTGTGATGAAATACTACACAAAACAAGTTACTAATGTATGCATAATGTCTAAGTAACGGACCTCACAAACATACCACAAACACTTCCAGATCACCTTCAGTAGCTAGAGTAAATGTATGATGATATTATTAACATTATACAAGAGAGTTATCCACATAGCTTATACCCTTGTCCTAAAATTCAATGACAACACTCAAGATATATAGGAACTTATGGAGAATGTTTTCTTGAACTTATGGATGCAACAACATAAAATGCATATCTTAAGTAAAGAAGGATGCTTTCAAGGAATGTAGACAAAAATATTCAAAAGCGAGCTCTCTTCTACATATATTGTCTATAAAAGTATTTTTTAAAATATTTTAATAGCAACAAAATCAAAGCAAGCATATGCAATAGCCTACAATACAATGGTAAAGTTGTGAGCCTCTAATCTGGGGGGTCTTGGGTTCAAGTCTACTTAATCTTAACAAATAATAATAATTAAATCAATAAAATAATAATAATTGGAATATCGGCTTCGGCCCATTACCCATAAAAAAAAAAAAAAACAAAGCAAGCATATAATATCTTCCAAAGAACATATCAAGGAATGACTAATGTAATAGGTAAATATTGTAAATATTGAGAAAGGATTCTAAATTTGTAGATTCAATTTTTACACAAATGTTTGGCTTGGTCAATCAAATAGATCTCATGGTGAGACTCTTGAAGAAAAAAATGGTAAAAAATATTACAAGTAGCCTATCCACAAAGTAGCCTATCAATTGTTGGAGTTATAAAGAGTGTCTTGCCCCGATTCGGTCCTACCAACCTTATGTACTTCACTATGAGCACTATCAACCTTGTATTGGTCCCTTCAAATTGATTAGTGATGATACCATTGACTCCTCCATTTCTTACCCATGTGATGATATTCAATGCGACATTCTCTCTCCAATACTCCTCAACTCATGCCTTTGAGTTTCTTGTTCCTTCTTGGCTATTTATATAGGTTACTTGACCATGTTGGTGGTTCGTTCCGTATTGATTTATAATTTTCTTTTTGTTCTTCTCCTTAGTGGGGCTTCTTTAGGATTCTCCTAGGATCTTCTTTATAAATAGATGTACTCTTGAATCACATTGACCTAATTTTAGCCATCTATGGACATTAATTTATTTTCTTTAATAAAAGTTTAAACTAAGTAAAATACCATAAGAGTTGTAACAAGATGAATTTTATAATGTTTGCCAAATGTTTTCAAAGAACAAGTGAATCATAATTAATAGTTTAAATTAAAGATTATTACTTACCTTAATAATGCTACAAGAAATCTAACTTTTATGGTTCCCAATGATGTAAGAGAATGAAAGGATCAATATTTTCTATGGTTGTTGCATGTCAAGAGCATAAAATATTGATTCAATGTATCTTTAAAAAGGGAGAACCAAATAACTACAAAATTATGCTTTCCTCCATCAGAGAGTTTGATGCTAGCATGGGGTTTGTGTTTGCCATTAGGGAAGGGAGTGTGGAAATTTTCCCCGTCCAAGTGTCCATCTACTTGAATCCATTCATTCCTCCATTAATGATTACACATGCATCCTGTTATTGCCATCATTCTCCATATGATCTCACGGTTTCGGTTGTAAACTGTCTGAGAGTATAAATTATGGTAGTTGTTATGGATTCCATGAGATCTTTTAATAAATACCAACTCTCAACTATATATTAATCCTTGAAACTATCATATTCTGAATGTATGACCAATTGTCCAATTTAGGTCTGCATGAATGTGCATACAACCATTGCAAATTTGAACACAAAAGATAAAGTGGGCTAATATACACAGTAGTAAGAGTTAAGGATTAAGTGGGCCAATATTATATTAGAAAGAGGTGAGTGTTTGTTGAAGTTGTAGATTTTCATGATTTTCTAATCTCATTAATTAATTGCTTGTGTTGTAGCTAACTCAGTTTGTTGTTGATTAACGTTGATACTTAATTAGTCAGAGAGTATACTACATAATTCATCATAGTTTAGTGTCTACTTCCTTAATCTAAAGTGACTGCACATGTTGTTATTCCACGTGTAGAACCATGGAAAACCAGTCCCTAACTATGATGTTTACAGCTAAGAAGAAGAATGAACAATGTGAAAAAGCATGAGATATCAAGGAAAGAGCACTGAGACAAGTAACATGAAAGACAACAACAATATGACCAAAAACCATCCCTAGTGCCACCACATTGATTTATTTCCACTAAATAGGCCTTCAAGGAATTTTCTTCACAAACCATCAATGTCCCAACACCCACACTAGCATTCCATTTACCCAAGAATGACACACTAGCAAAAGTGTAAATGAAATTTAGATACTCAAGTTTAAAATAAGAAATTAATAAGGAAATAATAAAACAATTCAATATTTGTAAAAATCAACAAAATTTTCCCCTATCAATGGCGTTTTGATAACTAAATTAATTAATTAGCAGCTCCTTGGAAATCTCCTCTGAAGAGTTTCCCACAGTTGAATTCTAAATTGAGCAGCTAGGGGAAATCCCATTAGCCCACTCTTTCTCTCGACAGTTAGTCAAAGACGAGTCTTGCTTTTGGGGGTTAAGGTCTATTTATGAGGTTTAGGAAGTGTAATAGACCAACTGATTTTGTAGCCAATTCCAGAATAAATCACCTACCTTTCTCAGTGAGGATTGACAAGCCTGGCAAATGGGAGAATCTCTCATCTATTCTCCTATTTGTGATCTTCAAAACCATGCCACTATGTTTTTATATCTCATGAGTGAGGACCCTAATGAAACTCTCAATTTACCAATTAAATAATTAAGTAAAATTTTTTTATGTTATTTCATGCCAAATATCATGTGCAGATACTACATACATGACACCTAAAAATTCAATCATAAAAAAATACGATTATTATAAAAAATAGTTTTTTTCTTTTTTCTACGAGGGTTTTAGAATTAGAGGCCTAATGATAAAATAGTGTGTGCTATCATCATGGAGCACAAACTAGTATTTTGGAACAACTCAATGTGTTAAACTTAAATCCTTATAAGGCTATAGATTATAAGAAAACTGTCATTAATATTTAGAATGTGTAATTCTAACACTATCCATTTCTTCTAAAAGACAGAAAGCATGACATCATTTAGTGAGACAGAAGAGGGATGATGATGACAATTTTGTGTTTGGAGCTAACGCTACCTTAGTCCCGAATTGGCAAGTATGTGTAGCGTCGAAAATTGCATACCCATTTTCAATTTTACCTATTCTTTTTTAGCCACTTTAGTGTCCATTCCCCTAGTATTTGTGTAGGTCCATTTCAACCCTTGCATCATAATTTTCCCTCTTAGGATGCTTGGGGCCTTTATTAGCAACTATCTGTTAGCATCACTTATGCATTGACCACATGTTTTTCTCGTCCCTTGTAATTTTTAGTACAATTTTTCTCGACACTAGCACACTGCACGGACGTCCACACGCCATGCATGCATCCCACAACATCGTAGCATTCTAATGCCAATTCTAGGCATTTCAACACTTGTCACCTACCTAGATCGATGAAAGCAGCTTGCAATCTTCTAAAACGGCCTCGAAGCCTCTTTTTCTCTCTTCTCTCTTTTAAATTCATCTATCCACTTTATTCAATCTTTCTCTTGGTAGTTCTACACACAATCTCTAGCACTCTCTTGGCTTTCACAACTTTCCCTTGTCCTCTTTCCCTTGCTTGCTACAACAGTCTCTAGTTTGCTACAATACTCTCAAAGTTTGAACAAACCTTAGCTTTGGCTTTCATTTACAGTAAATTTAAGGATGAAAACCCTTAGAAATTAGTGGATTGGACAAAAATCCAACTCCACATTGAGAGGTGAATCCACCCAAGGTTCATTATTGAGCATTTTTCAGGTTTTACATCATTTGAAGCTTCAACAAACTAGGATTTGAAAGAAGGAAAATCATATCAGCTAGGTTTTGCAGTTTATTTCCAGGTGGAAGACTTAAAGATTTGAAGATTTAATTGCCATATTTTTATAATACCTTGAACGGCTAGGGTTTGGACATTAAACGAAGGAGATTTGTGTCCAAATTTGAGAATATATCATTGCAGCTCGACTAGGGCTTATTCACCTTCATTTTTGCATCATTTTGCAAGGGAAAAGAAAGATTTAGGTGGCTAATCAGATTTGAGTTTTTGTGAAAGGTCTATATTTAATTCCATTAGAGGCATTTTGATGTTTATCATGCATTAGGTATTGTCCCAATTTGAGTGCCCACTTGAGAGGAGCAATTTGGCATTTTAGAAGGAGATATCTTCATTGTCTAGGCTTTCCTTTAACCCTAACTCATAAGAGCCCTTGGAGTATATTTGAAGACCACATTTGGAGCAGCATTCTTGTTGGTTTTTGTTCACTTTGTATTAGGGTCTCATGCCCTAAACTTGGCACGACTTCTAGGAGGATGATTTCAACATTTGTTGTTCATTTGTCGTGATATGACATATATAATTCCTAGGGCATTAATCTGATTTTGGGACACAGTGGCATGATTGTCACGTTGGCCCATGTTTGAATTTTCTTTCAGACTTCTATATTTTGACTTATGACAGCAGAGTTATCATCAAAATTTTACACTTGTGTACATTTATTATCCATATATTGTGTATCTCATGTTTTATTTCATCTCTGATATTGGGCGAACCATTTGGTATAATAATTTGATGTATTTGATAGTATTTATTGGCTATAATAAGTGTCTGATCAGTTTGAAAATAAAAAAGACAATCAGCAGTAAGGGCGGGAATCAAAAGTTAAAAATCTAAATTTTAGATAATACCCTATTGGGGATGTTACAACGGTATAGTGTTTGACAAAGTAAAGGAAATCATTGTGCAAATTTGAGGTGGGATATTACAGTCCTTGGTTCTGGAAGTGCTCTTTATCCTTGATCGTGGCCCTTAATCTGCAATATGTTGAAGGTTTTTCAAGTCATGGTGTGAGCACCTAGTTAATGGCATAGTCTTCTATTATCTTGTTGTTGTGTATGTTAGACTATTTCATCTCAAACTTCATTACTATTGTTCATACAATGGAGATGGGGTATGTTGTGAAGCACTTAATTTGTGGGATATCCTGTCCTTTATCTACTATTCATTTATGTTCTTCATTGCAGAAAATTATTGTATTCACACTCAAGTGTGAATGCTAGAAATATGATACTTTGCTTTGTCATTTTCGGTGTATGTCTTGAGCTTATAAATGTTTAAGGCATTGAATTTAAAGAAAACAAAATCTTTCACGACCTATTTCAGTCTGAACTCTTCAAATGTAATTCATACAAACTGTTTGACAAAATCAGTTAGCTACAGCAGAAAGTCTCCTATTATTGTATGCATGTAAATTATTTGACATAATGCCTCGATATGACATTCATGCAAGTTTTTTTTGACTAAATTACTCAGTGGAGAGGAATGCAAAAAAATTTGGTGCATATTGAGAGGTGTTCTTACACATTTGAGGACAAAGAACTAATGGAAACAACTAGAGCCAAAATAAAGAAAATTGCTTGGCTCAACACAAGGACACACAAGGAACAACTCCTACAAGAAAGGGTAGTAGTGGAGGTAGTTGTGGCCAATAAATAGAGGTATTATTTTAGAAAACAAGTAGCATGACAGGCCAGATGGAATCTAATAATAAAATAACAAGGAAAACTCCTCAACAAAGCATTCTCAAGTCAAGAATGCTATAACTAATGTAGCTACACCAAAACATGTTCCCAACATCTGCAATGTCCTCTCCAAGGTGACAAGGGAATTAAATTAATTAATTAATTAATACTATTATTCAAGGAGGGTCCAGTGAATTCAAAATAAAATATTAATAAGGGCCACTTCATTAATTTTCCCTCCTAAGGACCTATTTGAATTCAAAATGTTTTTCGAGAGAAAGGCCAATTAAGATAGTATAAAAGGAGATATTTTGAAAGCAATTAATCATGGAAGTTTTGAATTCTCTTGTCTATTGATATAAACGTTGAAGCTGAAGAAAACACAATTGTAAAGGTAAATTAACCAGCCCAATTTGCTATTGATCTAGGTAAATTTGTGAACTCTCCAATTGGAGATGAATTTGCAACTTGAAGAAGCATAGAAGATTTGGCCAAAAGAAGGGTTGAGCTATCTAGAGTAAACTATCAATCTTGAACTGTCAGTGAGCCATTGTGAACAATAATTCAATGAGATTGAGTTGATTGTCGCTACAAGTTGTCAATTACAAGGAATCATTGATATACACAAGAACTATTACAAGGTCCCGGATCTCATACTAGTCCGTGATGTTAATGTTTGTAGCTTCGGTCAGATAAATCTAACTGATGAAATCAAATGGATAAGTGAACATTTGATATCTATCCTTTTCATATATATTGATCTATGTATTTACCTTGAACATATTAATCATAACATGATTATGAATATATATATATATATATATATATATATATATATATA
>MU226228.1:344702-355658 GCA_018584345.1 Thuja plicata
AAGCTATCTATTTAAATAATGAAAATGAGATGGTGCTGACCCTTTGACTTGTTGGGATTTACTAAGATCAAGAAGCATACATCAAACTTCTACAAACCATGAGCACACAAAGGCCAAATGAATAACATTAGAGTTAAAAAATATGTACATGGTAGGCTATAGGCAAGCTAGTGGAGGTAGGCAGGATGGACACAATGAATGACTAACCTTCCATAGATGAGAGACATGTTAACTAACTTGACAAGTGTCTAGTAAGTGGCATGTGTGTGTGTGTGTGAAGAGATGTTTCACAAAGTGAATACACATTTCAACTACATGTAGTGAGACAAATATCTAAAATAGCTTTGTAAGCTCAAGCTTATGAATAAATAGGTCAATCTAGAAAGTGTTAACAACTATAACTAATAAGGTAATAGCAGTATTTACACAAACATGACTGAGGATGGCGGTGGTAGATTTTTCTGACTGAATAGCTTTCCCATAAAGGTGAGCCTATTCTCTGCATGAACAATGCAATACTTGATCACTACAAATCCAAAATTCTTAAGTAGGTTTGTCCGCACACTAACCCCATAATGCTAAGCTTTTCCTCTCTATGAATTCTTCACTTGTGAGAAGATTATTTGTAAAATTAACTTAGGCAATAGGCACTGCAGTCTCTCCATTGGCATTTTCTTTCAGAAAGGTTTATAGTAGCTCCTGATCCATGCACTCTTTGATTTCACCCTAGAATCAGATTTCTCTCTCCCATTTAATTCTTATGATCCTTGTTAAATGGACTGAAACAGAACTTGAGGATCTATTTAGTTCAGACGTTCAAGTTCAACTAATTGGATTTGTGGTAGTAGGTTACTAGGTTCCATGTAAGGGGCTTGCACTCTTACTTTTACTCTGAGAACAGTCCCATGGAGATACAAAGTACAGATACTGAATTAAAATAGATCTGTATCTATTCAATATGAGCTCCTCATATATAGCTATAAGCTTCAAGCTGGTCTTGGGGTATTGAAAGTTTCCCCCACCAGTTTAGGGACTTCTATGCTATGTGGCAATTTACAAATATGTTTTTAAACTTATAATTTTTGAAAAAGAAAACATAATATCGATTTTCATGCAGTTTCTATAATTTCTCACATATACTCTTGGCTTCTAATTAAATTGTTTCCACATAATGGAACCAATTTCTAGGAAAAGGCTTCTATTTTTTATCAGCATCGCCTACAGGGAAATCTATCTTAGTCCCCGTATCCTTAGAAAACTTTTGCAGATCTGAGCCCTTTCTTTTATAGCATATTGCACATTATTTTCTAGTCTTTATTTGAAAAGAAAAAATTTTAACTTCCATGACAGGATGGTGCTAAGTTGAAAGCGGTGATTAGAGGGCTACTATTGTGGATATCAGCAACTGAGCATGATCTAAAACAACAATCGAACTCCAAATAGAAAAAATCTGGTAAAATTAAGCAATGTGTATGGAGTGTGAAACAGAAACAGAGAGAACCTTCGGGAATGCCCATAAATGGGGTCCGAAGAGTCCCTTGATCTGTGGATGGAGGATGTATGAAACCCTACCAGTGATAAGTTTAGAGCAAATCCCTGAAAGATTTTAAAATTAGGGTTCGTGTGTCTATTAAGACGAATGTACGCATAACAACTCTTCTCCACATACACATGTCAGTATTAGCACATTGAAAACAAATAGATATTAAAGAACCTTAGTAAACTACAGAGACCTTTTTCCTAAATTCTCTTATAAGGGAAAAAATGTTTAAGTGGATTCCATGGCAAGTGATCCCACAACATCGTAACATATAACACAATAACACCAATTTTGAAACTCCAAGCTACTGCGAATGTAGCAAGAAAATAAATAGCAAAACGGTAAGAACAATACCTTGTTCTGTTTGGATGACACTAAAAGAGGAACACCATGTTCTCTCTGCTGCAATGCCGCTTATGTTATAGTGCTGGAGTTTAAGACAGTTATAAAGAAAAAAGCGTCGATGCTCTCGATGAAAACCTTACATGCAAAGCACACGTCTACCAATCTGCCCAATGCCATTGGGACCCTGGAATCACTGGGACCGTGGGACTCTGGAATCAGACATGTGAATGTATAAACATATCGCTGATGCACTATCTACTGCTTGCCACGAGCTAAAACCATTGCCACCAATCCCAAATTTTTCTCCATCAGTCCCAAATTTTTCGCAGGATTTTTGTAGATGAAATTAAAAAGATCACCGGGGAAAATGAGCTACACCAATCAGGAAATAGGAATTACCCAGGGAAAATATAGTTTAATAGAAAGAAATATACAAACCATAGTATAAAACGAATACTCAACGATTTGCACGACAACCCAAGGCAGGGACTATTGCAAAACAGAAGCCCAAAAATATTAGTCCCCGCCTTAAAGGGCAGGGACTAACAAAAGGATGTTATTGGCATTTTACTATAACACAACCATTCTCTTGAAGGGGAGCATGCCTCTTCAAAGAGTCATGTCTCTTTGAAGACATGCCTCCCAAGATGGTAACATTTGGTTGTGAATTGAGTGCATATTGTCTGTGTCTTGTGCAACGAGACAAATAAAGGAGTCAATCTGTAACTATGAGTTGGCAGCAATACAATTCATGTTGGCCAGCTATCACAAGAGCATTTGCTATATAGTTGGTGATAAAAACTATTTGAAATCTCCAACTTTATAATCGCAAATATGAGAAGTCAATTATTGGCAAAACTGTAAACATATACATGCCAACATGAACTATTCTGAGGCTGCCACAACAAAGTCAATTCCAGTCAGATTGGATAAGTCATTGATTTGGACTCAGTAGTGGCCATAAATCCATTGGAAAATCGTGGCATTCCATATACTTGTGGTGATTGTTCATTTTCACATATGGTGCAAACTCTTTTTAGTTGACAACAATGTGATCCAAGGTAGACAATGACTCAGTGAATGGTCAAAGAATCACCAGTAGTACTGTTGTGACAAGAACCGAAGTGTCAACCCAAACATCATTGAGCTCCCTTCAATCCAAGAATGTTGAGTTCATCTTTCTGCGACTCCAAACGCAGAAATATCATTAAAGAACAGGTGCAATATTTTGAATCTCAGGAGATGTGGTTTTGTGTATTCAAATTCTAAATTGAAATAAGTTTTAGTGTTGAAGAAATTTATTGTTCAAAATTCCTTGTTGGTTTGCTTTCTATTTGTTATTATTTTCTTTGGAATATTTCAATATCAAGCATGGTTGACACATCTAATGCCAAACAAAGACATGACAGAGAGCTTGGAGATCAAACCTATAGTCAAGTGCTTGTTGACAAGAGAATAAGTGAACAAATATATACTCTTAATCATGCATTTAATTCTAAGTCAAAAGAGATCCAAAAGATCAATCCCATAGTTTAGCACCCATCATCAAGAGACTGAGTGATCAACCCCATGATCTTGATAGTAAAATTTGCCCAAAGACCAAGAGTAATGCACATTGAGATACTCGTGAGAAATTTAATAAACAATATTATTGATGGTGGTTTTAACATGAATATAATTTCAATCGATACTTAGAAAATTAGGGATTCCTACTAGCTGGCTGCGACCTTTGAATTTTTGGGATCCTAAAAAGGAGGAACAAAACACAAAATCCAAAGAAGAGTGCTTGAAAGATGGAAACTAGAGTATAATAGTACCAAAAATGAAGGTATCTTGAAGTTACAATTATTGTAATGTCCCCTTTTTCTGAGTGATCATCTAGTTGAGCCATCTAGCCTATTTTATTCCCATAGGCTATGATCCGACATCATAAGGGAATAAAATAAAGTAATTAATTAATTTTTTCCAAATAAATCAAATCAAAAGGGTGTCTTTATTTTAAATTTTTAATTAACTTTTTTAAAATCACAAATAAAATAATACTATAAATTCACTTTAGTAAATAAAAATATTTTTCTTGAAGTTTTGAGTTCAAATCGAATCTTTCTAGAAAATCCAACAAAACCTTTAAAAAGAGATGAGTGCAAGTCATTTGGGCATCTTGATTTTGATATTTTCTATTAGAGAATTTTTGAGAGCTTGTTTTATAGGTTCAGCATGCCCTACGATGAAAACCCTTGGTTATTTTGGTTGGTTCAACAAAAAGCCAACTCAACCCTTGGTGGATTCATCTCAAAATTCATGGTTACATTTCAAGGATCAGATTGAGATCTTTCCAGAAATTTTTGAACTCTTTTAAAGACAAATTTTAGGGTTCAATTGTAAAATTGTACACCATATTTATGCTTTACATTCAAACTCCTAGCATTCCATTTGTAGGTCTAAATCGTGGTTTTTTTAAATTTAAGAAGTTGATTTTATTAAATACTTTCAGGGTTATTGAGGTGATCAAACCTGCTATTGCAGTGTTGTCCCCTAGCACAAGACTCCCATCACTATTTTTTATAAATTAGTGCGGCTGGGCGAAGGAGAAACTATCAAATCTGGGCGACTTCAATAACAGAAATTCTGGTTAGAATTATGATTGATGAAGTGTAATTTATGTGCATTGATTAGAGATTGAAGAGTAATTTCTATGCATTGACTTTGAGCTTTACTGTATGCTGGATTTGATAGTTTATCTCATAGAAACAAGTGTAGGAGACTTACGGTTTCTATAATTGTTTCATTAGGAAGAAATTGGTATACTCCTGGTTGTTCTTATGTCAACCAGAAGGCTATCGATATTATCGTAGCTATAAGTCCTTTTTGATATATTTTTTAGTGCTTTTGAAAGATATCTATAAATCATTCCTGAAAAAAGAGAAATCGATAGTAAGAACAGCCCTTTCTTGTGAGTATCAGTTAAGTCCTTGATTGAGCCACTTACAATTAGAAGGGAGCCTCCCCTATTGCTAAGAGGAGAGAAAAATCTCATTCAACTTTGTCTATAGTCACAATTTTGTAGGTTGTTGTCAAAGTGACTTATAAAATTTTAGCCAACACAATGGAAAGGCAATTCAAAGACATGTGTTCTGTGATGGTTCTGAAGGGAAAAGATAGGAATGACAACGGTCACTATTATTTGAATTTGCCAGTCCAATTATGCATGTCAAAGAATATTGTTCTTTGCAGAGGAACGGAGAGAACAAGTTTAGCTGTCTGAGATGATGTTGTAAATAGGAAAAATTGATAGGGTTCAATGGGAAATAAACATAGGTTCTATGCAACCAATATTATGGCAGGCCTTTACAGGACAGCGATCTTTTATTCAATGGAAAGGAGACCTTTATGATAGTCAGTTGAGGCTTTCTCTGTATTGTGTCTTTGCATCAGTCAAGGGAATTTAAGTTTGTTTATAGGCATTCCTTCCTAGTCAAGATTTGAGGAACAACAACAGTCGTCATTAATAAGAAGAGAGCAGCTCACAGTCATATTGACTGTAATAGGATAGCAAAAACAGGAGGAAAGAGCTTTAGAATAGTCATGAGGTAAGGATGCTAGAAGGACATTTTACCTGATGGTCACAATAAGAGAAGTGCTTAGATAGGAGGAAAGGAGACCACCCTAACAGTCCTGAGTGGAAGTCTCTTATTAAGAATAGTGATAGAAGAAATCAGTAATTCTTAGGGGCTTGTGAAGATTGAGGATAGAAGAAGGCACCAAAGAGAAATAAAGCTAAATAGCAGACTTCAAGGCACTTGCGATAGTTTTATCACAATTTAGCAAGTCAAATTCATGAAAATTTTGCTGATTAAGGACAGTGAAAGTCCAATTCAAAAGTTTAGCTTAGTCCATCAAGGAGTATTTTATTGACCAAAGAGCATGACAGTCACAAAAGGGAAGATAGAGGGCATAAGTCTGTCAAAGATTCAAGAAGATTGCAGACTTGTTGAAAAGGGGAAAAACAGAGATATGTTTGAAGAATCACAGGAGTCAGAGTCATAGAGATAGTTGAAGAGTTATTAAAGTGGTAAGAAGGAATGGAGGTATGAAAGATGCAACTGTGAAGAGGAAAATGTGCTCGTGACAATCAAAAGAAAGGGAAGTATTTTAACGCTAATTGTGGAGGGCACTTGTTATTTGCAAGGATCTTGAAAATAGATTCAATAGTGATACAAGTAATTTGAGGGTAGATTTCAAAGGCAGGACACAGAGATAAGTGATGGAGTGAGTTATTTTGTCAAGGGAACTAGAAGAAAGCATGAAGGCGGTACTCTGTTAAGCTTAATGTGACAGGCCTTTGGAATTGCAAAGCCAACAGTGAAAAGGGTAATAGCAAAGAAGAATTTCTCATGGGTTTGAAGTTACAGTCAAAAACTCAAGGACAGTCTCATGAGATATACTTAAGGACACTCCATCAACCACAAATGCGACAGCCATAATAGAAGGAAGGCCTATTCACTAGAAGTGACAGAAATATCGATTGATTGAAAGTGTTGGGTGGAGATATGCAGGACTAGCAAAGATACATAAATTGACAATAAGATTGAGCATGTTGACAGTAAATATTTCATAATACTTGTATCACTTCTCTAGTTAGCACATGAAACCAAGAATTCCTATGATGACACTACCTTAATGGTAGGAGGTTAAAAGATATATCATGTCTTTTGTGATTTTGACATTGTGTGCTTCGAAATTTGAATATTTTGGAGTGTCAAGATATGGAAGGAAACTTTCAAGGGTTAGTGAAAACACAGCCAAAGAGGAGCTTTTTGAACTCCAAATGTTGTGCAAAGTGTATCACAGTTCAGAAAGTAAACTCTTTATGTCAAGTATCAGCAAAGGACAGTTTTGTAGCAGAATGAGAAGCTATGCCAGTAATCTTATGCATCAGGAGAGGTAGTGCGATTGTGGAGCTTGTTGACAATAGACAAGGACAAAATGAGATAGTTGAAGCCAAATTATTGTCATATGCTTTAGATACCACAGCTGTCATTCGGATGCAAAGGCTTAGAAGTCATGATTGCCAAGAAAACTAAGAATGGACAGTGAGAAGAGGTTATGGCAGTCATAATGCATGAAGAGAGTCTTCATAAAGAAAATCTCTAATTGCCAAAGACAAGACAAAATCTTTCCTTGAAGGATACATAGTCAATACAGATCAAGAATAGGTTCATACCAAGCATGGAGGTCTATAAGGGAGCCGAGAAATGAAGAGCATGACAATCTGAGATACCAATGAACCTAGATGTGGCTGTCATAGTCATCTAAGAATAGTGCTATTTTTGAAATGAGTCATTATTGGAAAGCATGATAATACTGGAAATACATGTAAGAGTACATAAAAGGTCTGCAGGAATGCCAACACACATTATACAGTGAAAATGGACATGTTCTAAGATACTTAGGCATCCCACTAGTTGTTGAAGACAAGATGAGGTGATAGAAGAATATTCATGAACAGAAAACGACAACCATGCAATCTAACCAATCACTATTTATTGTCATTTACAAACACAAGGTCAAGAAAAAAGAGCAGTTTAGGACTAGTGAGTTTCATTGTGACATGTGTAAAGCTACCTAATGGATATGTATACGTGTGGGTAGCAGCTCGAGGTCATTATGGCATCTTTTGAGGTAGTTGAGGGGTCTTAAATATCATTTTTTTGTTATATCCGACCCCAAAGCTTCTTCCAACTTCAAACAACAAGTTTGAAGCACATGTCCTATCATTTGGGGCGGTTGGTTGGTTAGTTTGGAGACATGGAACATGAATATAGGAAGCTAAGAGCAGACTTTGGGGCAGTTTGGGGCAACTTTGACCCTGTTTGAAGTCAGTTCTAAGGATTTAGGGGGTGATTTTATCTTTTTCCAAGCATCTAGGGGCTGTTTAAAGCCTCTCAGGGGTGTAGATATGGTCAAGGGGCAGTTTGATGCTATTATCACACTTTCTGGAGCAGTTTGGGAAGCCTAAAATAACAAAAATTAGTTGAACCTGACCTATAACAGAAATTGAAGACCTTTCAAAGCATTCAAGCACTCCTCTGTAGCTACAACCAGCGGACCAGGTCTTTTGTCCTTTACTTCTCATAGATTTTAATGTCCTCTTTTTGAAATAATATTTAATAATAAATAATAATAAGTTAAAATATATAAATAAATAAGTTTATAAATAATAATATAATATAATTACAAGTTAAGTTTAATGAAAGGTCAAGAGATATGTAATGAAACTTTGTGACTCCCTCAACATAAGATATAAAAGGGAGGATAGTTCATTTGAAAGGGGATATGAAGGAAAGAAGAAAGAGGAGAGGATGAGAATTAAAGAAGAATTAACAGAAGAAGAAAGGAATGTGAAGAAAATAAGGAAGTGACTCTTTTGAAGGGCAGCAATGATGAAGGGTTGTAACTCTTTCAAAGGGTTATAATTATGAAGGGTCGTGACTCTTTCAAAGAGGGACAATTATGAAGGGTTGTGACTCTTTCAAAGGGTGTCATCTATGGTGGAACCAGAATAAACCACAATAGTTTGTAAATATAATAGACTTGGAAAAAAACACTATGAACGGGTGCATTTTGGTTACCTTGTAGCCAACAGCCTTTCAAAGGGCAGAAATGTTGAAGGGTTGTGACTCTTTAAAAGGGTGGTAATTGCAAAAGGTTGTGACCATTTCAAAGGGGCAGACATGATAGAGAGTTGTGACTCTCCCACACAATGGAAGATATAAAGGGGAGAAAGTTTCATTTGAGCACATCCAAGGTAGATTGATTCGGGGAATACTTTGTCATTCTCAAAAGCCAACAATGAAAAGTGGTGAGTCAATCCTTATGAAAGGGAGTGAACCTTCCACCAATAAAGTATAAATGTGGATTCATTCCAAGCATTGAAAGGGATACATTGTGCTATGAATCAAGGGATAAATAATCAGGACTCAGTCAGCAATTGGTGCTCATTAAGGGCAGATTAGAGGATAAGGCATGAGAAGATCGTCTAATAATTAATACTTTCAGTAGACCCTTGAATCAACACTTATAAAAGGGAAAATCAGATTTTTATAAGACATCAGTGGTCAAACAATATATATTGTACAGAAGAATCAAACAAGGAACAACAGTCAAAAAATAAGGAACAATAATCAAAATCAGAAGCATGTGAATAGCAAACACATATTTAGAATCAAACTCTCACTAATCTTATTCAAAGTTGTTATAATCAACATCTAATAATTTGAATAACAGCTGCTGGTATTATCATGGCCTATGTATTATTGTCAATCAATTTACGATTTGATATAGATGCATGTATCAATAATCAATGGTGAACTTCCATCATTATAGAAGGAAGAAGGTGTAAGGGGAAGAGTAACCATGAGGATTGCCGTCTATGTGGGGATCCCAGATGGATGTCCATGTTGCCCGCCACTCAGGCTAAGAGTGCCAAAGTTTTGCTCTTGAGCTTAGATAGGACAATCAAGGAACCTTCATTACAACCATCCCTCTGAATAGAGGACAATCAAGGAACCTTCATTACAACCCTCCCCTTTTAGCTAGTGTCTGAGGGCGAGTTATTAGCCCATCATTGCGATCCTCGTGGGCTAATGTTATGGATAGGGGGTCTCAGTTGGTTGAGTCAGTGGCTAGTTCCTACTCCAGAGGTCAATGATGTTCAGGGTTTCTCTTCGTTGGAGTTAGATCAACAAACATACTATTTATAGTAAGTGTCTATTTTGGGTAAGTCAGAGTTGCTATCTTTAGTAGGGCACCTGGACAGTTTTCTAATAGTGTGGAGTTGTGGTGACATTGACGGAGCTTCTAGTTTGGGACTTACTATTTATAGTAAGCCAATTTATGGTCAGAGCTATTTTTGACAGGAGCACTCGAGCTATGGTATGCACAGTGATTGAATCATTTGTCAGTTGGCTTAGTTTGAGGGACTTACTATTTATAGTAAGTTGGTATTGGTCAGTTACTACTTTTAGCAAGGCACTTGGGTGATAGTCTCTGTCAGTAAAATTATTGCACTTGGTGTGGTACTTTCAGGTGGATTATTGAATTAAAATTCAAATGTGTTATTAATTGAATTCATTTAATTAATAACTAGATAAGCTATTATAAAGTACCAAGTGAATGAATGCTTATTTTAGAAGTGCATTTAATATGCCTAAGTTGTGGAGGGATTATAAATATTTATTATATTTCAAATGTTTCAAAAGCTTTTATATCAAAAGAAAAAAAAAATTCAAATGCCTAAGTTTGTTTTAAGTTATGCAAAGTGTAATCTTGAAGCTACTAGCCGAATTGAAAGTTATAAAAGCTTTCAAAGCAAGGATCGAACCATCATTTGAGTATTTGTTATTTGATGACTTTGGTGAAATTGTGAGATGTTTTGTGCCAAGGGTTTTAGCATTGAGGGCTATAAATTATTTAGAGACTTTGCACTGTGAATTGGTTAAGACTATACTAGTGAATTGTGCTTGGAGGTGGTTTAAATCGGAGCCATCAATTGTGTTTTATTGATGAAGAAGTTCAGAAATTTATAAGGGTTTCATTGGATATCAGAATATTAAAGAGCTAATCATTTGCATTTAAAATTTTGTATTTTTGCTACAGTAGTTGTGAATAGTGTTTTTACTATAGTGGTTGTGAATAGTGATTTTGCTACAGTACCCATGAATAGTGAAATTATGTAATGTCCCCTTTTTGCTTACTTGGGAAATAGGAAAAATTTCCTTGAATTCTCTCTTCCCACTAAAAATATCAATATCTGATACCACTTGTAGATTTATGTAATTGATAATAATGAGATAATTATAATATTTCCAAGAACAATATATATATATATATATAATACTGCCTTTTCAAAATGTACAATTGAATATGTGCTAAGTGAATTGATATTATATATATTTGCACTATGTGCAATATGATGATCTCTGCAATGAATATGCAAATGAACTTATGTCCAATAGCTATCTCTGTTTTGACAATAAATATATGCTATAATTCTGACTGATAGTCGCTTA
>MU226228.1:356810-372348 GCA_018584345.1 Thuja plicata
TATATTAAGGATAGATTATATTTTTATTTATTGAATATTTCTTTTATTATTATTCTTTATCAAATAAAACTACCTTTGTCTCGTTACTATTTATGATTAAATCATATTTCAAAACGGGGACATGACAAATTACTACAGTACTGCTGCAGGTCAGAGTTATATGAGATGGGGAATTATAATTCGTACTTGTTGTGTGTGGGCTTCCTTTACACCCACTGCTCAATCCAGGTTTCTCTATTATAGTTGCAAACTGATTTTAGTACTTAATCATTGCAATTACTTCCTTTATAATAATTTATCAATCAATGGAAAGGAGTTCTTGCTTGTGATTTGCAAATAGTTTCAGATTTCATTTTATGCATAGTTATTGTCTCGCGTGGAAACACTTTTTAAAAATTCCAGGAATTGCATATTTATTTCAAAAATCAGTCATATATATCATTTGCATAGCAATTTAGTGGTCTAGCAGAGTTAGAACCTGTAGGAGTTCTTACAGCAGTATCAGAGCGATTTTCTGCCATCTTGTTGGGGGTTGCAAAAAATTAAAAAATTAAACAAAAATTCAAAATATTCATACAGATGGCAGTTGTTTCAGTCATGGAAATGATTAGGAGATTAATTAAATAGGGAAATCAGATGATGTTTACACCACAGGATGAAATGACTATTATGAGGGATGCAATGCTTAGCATGTTTGAGGAATATAACACTCTTCCTCAAAAGGTTAGGAAAGATTTATCTTTCTACCATTTTATAGACTTTCATCCAAAGCTATATGGTATGCATGGTGCAACAAAGAAGAAATATCACTAGATAGCTTATGACTTATTTGCAAGAAGAATTGGTTCACGTAGTGGCATGCAAAAGGTGTCTGGTAATACCTCCCAAGATCGGGTTTTAGATGGACACGCAACTACTTTGGAAGAAATGTGTGAAGATATTGTCATATCAGAATCTTCTACCTTAGCAGACGAGCCATCCGTTGAGGTGCTTAGTTGCAGTACCTCGGTTGATGATGTATGAACTGATGATAGTGCACATGTTGTTTTTGATTATGAGGTGAGTGATGTAGATACACCACCTTATTACAATATGGATTAGAACAGTGTCGAGGTTCACTTTGTGAACAATCCTTTGTTTGAGATGGATATTGCATTCATATGACAATCCACTTTTTGAGGTTGATGTTGATCACTCACATGAGTTGGGCATGGCACAGTTTTCACCATCTGCAGACATAGTTCAGCTTCCTATAGAAGCAATTGGTGATGTTCCTATATCCACGGATTATGGTTGTGAGCAGGTTGAAGATGTGGCCCCTCTTATCATAGTTACAGGTGTAGTTGATACAGCTGGGATGGGTGCATCTGTTGAGAGCAGCAGATAACCACATGCTACATCAGGTTCTCCTGTGGTTACATCTATTGTAGGTGTTGTTGGTGATGAGACGAATCCTAGAGGTTATATTCAGGACTATGATAGTCTGCGCTTTACTAAGGTGGGATCATTTTATCATGACTGTATAGGGAGGAGTACTCATCACTTCTTTTCTGATCCTCACATAGAAGATGTAATTCTTGGCAATCTTCTAGTTAGAGTTTAAGATCCTTCCAGTGCATCAGGATTTGAGACAGGGCTCACAAAGAAGTTTTGGGATGTGTACATGGGGGCGAGTACATATGGTTTTTCTTTTGACCCTCATGTGCAAGATCTCTTTCAGGTGTACAGTTCAGTTGGGCACATGTTGGACAATGTGTATGGTAGTTCACTTGGTGCAATTTGGGATAGCAAGCTTCCCTTTGAGATGTTCACTCCTGCGACATATACAGTCAGATTTCATTCAGTTTTTCAGGTTCTAGCAGTTATACTGGTGATGATGTTACAGGAGGTGTTTAGTGATCACGGGGACATTACATAGTCTTATCCTTGGGATTCGGGTGGACTGTTGTGTTATTTGTTTCTGGGATTGCTTGGGGACAAACAATTTCAGGGAGGGAGAACTGTAATGTCCCCTTTTTAGCTGGTGTCTGAGGGTGATTTGTTAGTCGATCGCTGCGACCCTTGTGGGCTAATGTTATGGATAGGGAGTCTCAGTTGGTTGAGCCAGTGGATAGTTCCTACTCTAGAAGTCAGTGATGTTCAAGATTGCTCTTCATTGGAGTCAAATCGATACACTTACTATTTATAGTAAGTGTCTATTTTGGGTAAGTCAGAGTTGCTATCTTTAGTAGGGCACCTGGACAGTTTGCTAATAGTGTGGAGTTGTGGTGACATTTACAAAGCTTCCAGTTTGGGACTTACTATTTATAGTAAGCCAATTTATGGTCAGAGCTATTTTTGACAGGAGCACCTGAGCTATAGTATGCACAGTGATTGACTCATTTGTCAGTTGACTTAGTTTGCGGGACTTACTATTTATAGTAAGTCAGTATTGGTCAGTTACTACTTTTAGCAAAGCACTTGGGTGATAGTCTCTGTCAGTAAAATAATTGCATTTAATATGTCTAAGTTGTGGAGGGAATATAATTATTTATTATATTTCAAATGTTTCAAAAGCTTTTATATCAAAAGAAAATATTTTTTAAATGCCTAAGTTTGTTTTAAGTTATGCAAAGTGTAATCTGGAAACTACTGGTCGAATTGAAAGTTATAAATGCTTTTAAAGCAAGAATCGAACCATCGTTTGACCATTTGTTATTTGATGACTTTGGTGAAATTGTGAGATATTTTGTGCCAAGGGTTTCAGCGTAAATTCTTCAAAGACTTTGTACTTTGAATTGGTTGAGACTATACTAGTGAATTGTGCTTGGAGGTGGTTTAAATCAAAACCATCAATTGTGCTTCATTGGTGAAGAAGTTCAAAAATTTATAAGGGTTTCATTGGATATCATAATATAAAGAGCTAATCATTTGCATATCAAAATTTGTATTTTTGCTACAGTAGCCATGAATAGTGATTTTCCTACAGTGGTTATGAATAGTATTTTTGCTATAGTGGCCATGAATAGTGATTTTGCTATAGTACCTGTGAAAAGTGAAATTGCTACAGTACCGCCGAGGTCAGAGTTATATGAGATGGGGAATTATAATTCGTACTTGTTGTTGTGTGTGGGCTTCCTTTACACCCATGGCTCAATCCAAGTTTCTCTATTATAGCTGCAAACTGATTTTAGTGCTTAATCATTGCAATTACTTCCTTTGTAATAATTTATCAATCAATGGAAAGGAGTTCCTGCTTGTGATGTGCAATTAGTTTCAGATTTCATTTTATCTAAAGTTATTGACTTGCCTAGCAATACTTTTTAGAAATTCAAGGAATTGCATATTTATTTCAAAAATCAGTCATATATATCATATGCATAGAAAATTAGTGGTCTGGCAGAGTTAGAACTTGCAGAGGTTCTTACAAGCACCCCATCAGGTAGGGACCTTGGGTGGATGTCCATGTTGCCTACTACCAAGGTAAAGAGGGCCAAAGTTTCACTCTTTGGCTTACTGCACAATGGCTTTAGGCGGAACTATCATGCTTCTTCTTTAATGTGTTTGTAATGATGCTATAGATATTCTATGAATCACATGTGTTAGGGACTAACCCTAATAATTGTTATATATATTATACATGCTTACAAATTTCTTATGATTACATGATTCAAATCCAGAGTTGCACTATTTGAGGAGATATTTTACTTGGTAAGATATAACCCTAATCCTAATTTGTGACCATTGTGATTTTTAGGTCAAGATGAACCATGAGGATTGCCATCTAGGTAGGGACGTTGGATGGATGTCTGTGTTGCCTACCACCTGGGCCAAGAGGGCCAAAGTTTCTCTTGGGCTTAGATAGGACAATCAAGGAACCTTGATTACAACCTTCCCTTTGAATCATAAATGAAGACACTAAATTTTAGTAGATGAAGCATGGATACGGAAAGTAGATACAAGCACCCCTCTAGGTAGATACCCCGGGTTTATGTCCATGTTGCCTACCACCGAGGCCAAGAGGTCCAAAGTTTTGTTCTTGAGCTTAGTGTGGGATGGCTTCGAGCAGACCTATCATGCTTCATCTCTAATGTTTTTGCAATGATTCTATAAATATTCTACCGTGTCCCTCAGGGATGCATCCCTAACATAATTTGATCTGCCTTGAAAACACAGATGTCCTAGAAACTTAGAAACTCAAAAATGCATCTCTTGGTTATCCCATAGTATTAATATTTGAGTTTTGATAAATTGTTTGACTTGGACTCTCATGTGAACTCTCAATTTAAATTATGTAACACAAAAATTCCACTTTAAGCTTTTATAATGTATACAAGCAAGTTTGACCCATGTTTTCATATGAATATTTAAAAATTCTCTATTTTTTATATAGTCATCCCTACTGTCGTCCTTGCTATCCCCTATTCTAGGAAAAAAATCATCCCAGAGACCTATTTCCCTACCCCCCATCCTGGAAACTCGAGGTAACTTAGATATTCTATGAATCTCATGTGTTATGGACTTACCATAATAATGGTTATATATATTATACATGTGTATCTATCCCTATGTTATGATTGCATGATTCAAGTCCACAATTGCACTATTTGAGGAGATATTTAACTTGGTAAGATATAACCCAAACCCTAATTTGTTGCCATTGTGATTTTGAGGGCAAATTAAGAAGGGTACATCACATGTTCTTACAATAGTATCAGAACCACATTCCTTGGAGCTTGAAGGGTTAATGAGCACTAGTTATAGAGCTAGAGGGTATTACAAAAGAGAGCAAAGAAGACACTTTCAATTTGCAGGTTCCTATCAAGTAGTAGACACATTTTCCAAAGTATTAGCAATGAGGAAGCCCCTTCTAGCAGTGAAAAAAAGTAGAAACAATGAGTGGTCCAGAGAGTCCCCATGATAGGGCTAATAGGAGGTATGATGCTCAAAATTTAGAAAACATATTGAATGATCTTGCATAAGGACAACAAATGGTGCCTGTAATGTCCCCGACATATCTAAATAACTTAAATAAATTAATTGGTTAAGTGGTCCCAAATTTAAATAATATCATACATACTTCTTTAATGAATTCATTTAATTATCAAGTAAAAAAATATGAAATAATAAATAATAAATCATGTCAGCCTATTGTAACCTTCCACATACTTCTTGGAGCCCTTTATAAGGGGTGGATGACATCATAGAGAATCATCGTGAAGTTTCTATTTCTGGTGTATTTGCAATTCCAGTTGGAATTGAGTTTTCTAGTGTGTCATTTCGGAAGTGGAAGACCCTCCCTAGTCTATCATTTGCAATTTCAGTGGGAGTGACTCCTCACCCTAGTCTTCCTACTTATGCAAATTTGTAAAGTCTCCTTCGGAGACAAATTTGGAGATTATCTCACAAATAAAGATATCTACTTTGTTGAAGATCTATCAATAAAATTTTTACTATTATTGTTTGTCCCATCTGTGTGCATATTTTATTATTGTCATTTGTGAAGGCATCAGATAATACTACAGATCAAATTGGAATACCACAACGACAGTGTCGAATGCTGAAGGGTGCCGAGTGTTGAGTGCCAAAGGGTGTTGAGTGCAGAAGGGTGCTGAGTGCCGAAGGGTGAAGAGTGTCGAAGGGTACCGAAGATGTCAAAGGGTGTCAAAGGGTGCCAACTAAGTGTTGTACATATGTGATAGTGTAGTACAGAGAAGGTACCTAGAAGGTTGGGTTCGTCTGTCATTGCATTTTAGTGCCAAATCGTGATTGGTACATTACAGTGGTATCATAGCTAGTGGTCTTGTTAACCTATTAGGAGGAAGTGGATGCGGAATGAGCTCTCAGTCTACACACGAAGAAGGTATCGTTCCTTGGATATAATGGGGGAATTAAACACAAAGATAATAGCATTGCTGAGAGAGCTAACTAGAAGCCAAGTTCAGCTCAATGAAACCATTGCTAGGGGAGAACAACAACAATGCATGGAGTAAATGTTGTAATAACTAGAAAAAGAAAGGGTGAATGGAGACCACAATGGACATGGTGATAATTCCGTCAATGGGAGGAAAAACACATGACACTCGCACACATGGTCCTTGATGCTTACATTTGCCCAAAGAACAAAATAATGCAAAGCGAGAACCCATCTTGGAGATGCAAAAATAGTTGAGACAAGACTGGATAAACATCATTCAAAGATTATGCAAAAATGCAAATGAAATATTCTGACACCACGAACCATGGCTATCACAACAGTGACATTAAGCGGAAGATTGACAAGTTGAATTTATCTACTTTCGATAGATCCTAAAAGATATCGGAGAGAGAATGTGTGCAAAAGGAAGATACTTTCAGTTCAATACGATGCTAAAGGATGAAGCAATCAAATTTGCAGCTTGACATTTGAAAGGAATTGTTGACAAAAGGTGGCACGATGGGATGGTCACACTCAATCACGATCAGGTCACTTCATAAGCTGATTTCATGGAGAGACACGTTGACCACTTTGATGAGAAGGATCTAGAACTTAACTTCAAAGAGTTCACATAGTTTAGATAGAGCGGGCTGGTGGACAACTACATGACAAAATTTTAGAGGCTCTCAGTGTTGGTCACCGGCATTTCTGAGAGGAGACTTGTCATACTGTTCATGGACAAATTGATAGAACCCCTTAAGGGTTGGATCAAAGGTTTCAACCCTTGTACACTCATGAAGGCAATCAAGAAGGCACGTGACATGGATACCTCATCCTCTTCTTCGAGGAGTTACACACATGCTAAACTATCACTCTCACATAAGGAGAACAAGAAGGTATTCCCAAAGAAGTCATCACTAGACAAGGTCATGAGACAAGAGCTTAGGAGAAGGAAGTTGTGTTTCATATGCAAGAAACCTTGGGAAATAGGTTACCAATGCCTTGGTAAGGGAAATATCCATTACATTCAGGTGGTGTTCAACAATGAGGAGGAAAGTGAAGAGTCTGAGGTGCAAGAGGGAGAGACTAAAGAGGAGACCAATGAAGAAACTCATCATGCTGAGAGGATTTCCACTCGCACCATCGCTATACTTTCCAAAACTCTGAGATCTAGTATATTTTGAGTTTGAGGCACACTCTAGGGGTAGCGAGTGGTAGTCATACTTGGTAGTGGAACCGCAGTCAATTTCATCAATTCATCACTTGTCACTAGGAGGGGTTTGCATAGAGTGGAGCATGAGGGCTTCGAAGTCAAGGTAGCGAGAGGAAACTTACTACCATGTACTCATTTGGTCCCACAACTGAGCATTACCATGGGGAACTATATAAGGATAGATGATTTATTTGTGGTAGATTTGGACGATGCAAATGTCATATTGGGCATTCAATGGATAGAGACTCTCCAATGGATACACAAAGTTTCAAGAGGATGGATTTCTCATTCGAGGTGGATGGCAAGAAGGTGGTGTTTAGAAGAATGTCCAATAAGGGCCAAGGGAGATCTCTCTAAAGCGGATGGAAGCAATTTTCAAACATGATGAAGTCGTGTGGGCAACACAATGTTTGGTTTAGATCAAACCTTTGAGTGGGCAACAAGAATACTACGATGATGATGAGCTTCAAGCTGTGTTAGGCAAGCACAGTTTGGTCTTCACAAACATTCCATCGGATATACTCCACATAGAGGTTTTGAGCATAGTTATAGGACTCTATGAGTCCAAAGCCGAGGCACCCATTCCAAGCCTTGGTGCCTCGTGACACAGACTCAGCCAAGTCAAACCAAGTCTGGGCTAACTCACTGAGTCATCCAGACTCAATTGACTCGTCGAGTCTCGAACCTAGGAATCGATCGAGTCAAAGGTAGTCATAAAGTTTTAAATAACACTTTTATATGCAAAAGATCTTTCATATTTGGTTTATAATTGTCACTCAACCCTAAAAAGAGCATTCTTTCATTTGCAAACACAAGGAGAAGAGGAAAAGAGGCATTAGAGAAAATATAATGAAGTATTGAAAAACAAACCAGCAGATGGATTGGCTCAGAGATAGTGGTTGTTGATTGTTTTTGCTAGTTAGTAGCTTGCATTAATGCATTTAGAGGATTTAAAAGGAGCATTACAACCTTCACCTAATTACAACCTTTTCCTCCATCATAGACAAATCTTTGGCACTAACACATCTGCTATCACTTTAGAGGGGGTTGATCCACAAGCAGAGTAGAACACTGAGGTTGATTAAGACTTGGAATGGGTTGATTAGGTGGATTGAGAGGGAGAGGCAGTAGGGATTGCCAAGTAGGAGGCTAGAGCATGAGGAGACCCATTGGAGGTCCTTGAGGATGATGTGGATGAGGATGTGGATGTCACTGAGGCTACGCTTGAGGCAAACATATATCATGGTTGCGGAATCTTCCAGGACCTATCTTTGTCACTGATATAGGGTACTCTGAGCCTTAGTCTTCTAGGATCTATCTTTTATTTTGATACATGTTTTAAACTTTTGATTACAAACTGAGGGAAGAAGACAAGGAACCTTCTGTAGAGGATTTCGAAGTCACTAAGGTGCAGTTAGGAGCCATGGATTGAGAAGCCAATAATCATCTTTTCAAACAATTTGCACAGGAAATACTCACCCGATCAGAGAAGGATGGCAAGGAGAAAAAGGATTTGAAGCGGACTGTTAGAGTTTTGGCCGAGTTCATTGATACTTTTAATTGTTTTCGTCCACTCCCAATAGCTCAAGCCCCACACAACTTTGATCCTGCATCTCCCAAAAATAAGAAGCTTCTAAGCCAGATCCAATGTGGCAAATCATTGGTAAACGCAACGAATGATTAGATGGGTAATATTATTAAAGATGGATGCAAATAGATTAAAGATTCGAGGAATTTACACCTTGATGCAGAGGCCCTGATCGAGGAAGTTCAAACTCAAAATCTGCACTGGGAGACAGAGGGGAATAAATGGGGAATCATACTTAAGAAGATGATTGCAGTAGAAAAGTATGGAACTCACAAGTTTTTGACAGAACAATCACTCAAACTGGTGCGAGACGAACGCCAATTCTTTGTTCTGAAAAAGACAGTTCAATGGAGAATGTTCGTTCTTAGGACCGTGATAGCCGATATGAAAGGCTGGGAATATGAACTTGGTGACATACAGGCAAATGTGGAAAGTGGAAATAAGGTAGTGAACCCAACCTTTGACTGGCAACCAAGTATTTACAGGCTGAAAATAGAAGAAGCCATTAAAGCATTCAAGACGTTCATGGACTCACAAAAGAACAAAGAAGACTTCGCTGTAGCAGACATAACTTGTTTGGCTTGAGTTGAATCATTTCTATACTTGAGCGCAGACCAAATGCCTAAGTATGCTGAGAAGGTATTGAAGCTGAAGTAGGAGAAGGAAGTCGTCGTCACCAAGATCCTCAATTTGAAGAATCCAAACTCAAACATGGTGCAGGAACTGATAACCGGTCATGCTGCTTGGAAAAGCACTCACAAACCTGATGAGGAGGAGGACATGTAACTTGTTGGCAGAACTATTTATCTTCTTTTAAAGTTATTTTATGTTTGAATCTTGTTGAAGGACACGTGTTCGAAAACTCTATTAAAGTAAATTAACTGTTTAGGAAGGTTGGGTTTTCAGGGAGACCTCCCCTGTTTTTCGGTTGGACATCTATTTAGTGGCATAGAAAAATAGCTACAGGGGTTCGAACATGTTTAAAGATCGAGATATTTTGTTTTGTTTTGTAGTTATTTTCTAGAAAGAGAATTTCTGAATATACAGTTTTGAAAGCAAGAAAATTGGAAATCTTGATGTCTTTGCTGCATTAATAAGATATAGTGTTTCAAAGTTTAAATCTTTGTGTTTAAATTTAGTGGGATGGTATTTCTTTGAGAATATCAGTTCATGTGAAACCTAGTCTTACAGTTTTCTTATGCTAAATTTGTGCCTTAAGAGATCATCTTTCCTTTAGTTTTTGATACTCTGTGTTAAGATGAATTAATAGAAACTTTGCTTTCTGTTGATCTATCTTTAAAAATTGAAGTTGGTATTTTAATAAAGAACGTTGCTTCTTTGTTGATTGCTGTCATTTTTCTAAATGATTGATGATATCAGAAGATTTTGAGTTCCTGTCTTTGATAATCTGTAATGACTCTATATGTGCCTCTCATCCAAGAATGAATAGGCAGCCTTAAGTGCTTTCTGGTTAAAAGTACATGTTGTGTAATGAAATGGATCATTCATTGAATATCTGTTGAAGGGAGTTGTACCTTGTAAATTAACTTAGAGGGAAGTGATAACTTTACACTTACCCAATTGTTGTGTGAATAAATTGTCTTCAAAGAGGGTAACAGAGTAGTTCATTAAATTAAAGAAAGAAGGCAAAATCTATTTGCCAACAAGGTCAAACAAGGATATTTTTCAGAGTTATGGCAAAACCTTAAAGTCAAAATGCAGTTGTTAAAGTCTACAGGAAGTTATTGCATTTTAGAGGGGTTTTATGAGTTGTAGGAGGGATACAATTGCATTTATTAGGGGTATTTGTAATGGTTTTGATGAGGCATGACTTCTGGGTCACTTTGTACCTTTTTGAAGTCCTTTGAGGGGCTCAAAACTGGCCTAGTAGACTAATTCCGACCCCGGAGTTATTGCTCCTAAAAAATGCAGATGGATCAAAAAAGCATAAATATGGGTTGAAGGCTCATTTGTAAGAAGTTCTTACCTTTTAGCTTGTTGTTCTGTAACTTTCTGAGTTCTTGACAGAGGATAATGGAGTTTTGTAACTCAAGCACTGAGATCTATGGCAGATTTTTCACACTTTGATGATCAATAAAGCTTTTGGGCCTTCTCATTTTCTTCTTTTTTTGTGTGCTAAGTATCTTAGTGCAGTCTCGTGTAAAATATTTTATTTTCCTTGATATTGTGTCTATAGCAAAGAGCACCTTTATGCAGAGATATGTCTTCTTGTAGGTTGTAAGTTTTATCAAGGTAGAAAACAATTTGATGTTGTGAGGTTAAGTTTTCTTTTTGTTAGGATTGTTATCTAAAGTGCTATCATTATTGAATACAAATTCTTTCTTGCATATATCACACTCTGGCAGTAATTGCATCATTATGTGATTTTCTTATTAATTGTTTATGCAAGAACATGTGTAGTAATGAGTCATCCATGTTAGAGACAATTTTTGAGTCAAGTTGTGAGAGGGTATGCTATGCAGGTTTAGTGAAGTGTTTTGGTGCATTACCTTTAGGAATTAAATTTCATTTCTATGCACCCTTCTACCCCTTTTCTTCTGCAAAAGTATTAGTTTAGGCAAGTTTAGAAGAGGTGCCAATAAGGAACATCTTAATCTGGAGGTCAGCTTCCGATATCTGAGCCCACAATCAGGGAGGCTTTCCCATGTTCACCGGTAGGTTTGAGTTTACTCAGCAGGGGTGCTTTATTTAGGTGATAACAAAACTCTCTACCATTCTTGGTTATGAGGAAGGAATTCAAGCGAATAAAGATGCTTGGTGCATTGCTATGCAGGTTTAGTCAAGTATTTTTGTGCATTACCTTTAGGAATTAAATTTCATTTCTATGCACCCTTCTACTCCTTTTCTTTTGCACAAGTATTAGTTTAGGCAAGTTTAGGTGAGGTGCCAATAAGGACCATCTTAATCTGGAGGTCAGCTTCCGATATCTGAGCCCACAATCAGGGAGGCTTTCCCATGTTCACTGGTAGGTTTGAGTTTACTCAACAGGGGGTGCTTTATTTAGGTGATAACAAAACTCTCTACCATTCTTGGTTATGAGGAAGGAATTCAAGTGCATAAAGATGCTTGGTGCATTGCTAAGCCCAAATGGCATGACCAACCATTCATAGAGACCCTCATTGGTCTTGAATGTTGTTTTCCACTCATCACCTTTCCTAATCCTGATTTGATGGTAACCAGACTTCAAGTCTATCTTGGAGTAATAGAAATCTCCTCCCAAATAATCTAGAAGATCCTCTATTCTAGGAATAGGAAATATGTACCTAATGTTGATCTTATTGATGGCTCTTGAGTCAATACACAACCTCCACTTGTCATTCTTTTTAGGGGCCAACACTGTAGGAACTGTGCAAGGGCTTAAACTCTTCCTAATCAACCCTTTGTCCAAATGATCTTGCACTTGCCTAGCAATCTCTGCATTTTGTGTTGGGGTCATCTTATATGCTGGCTTGTTTGGCAAAGTTGCACCAGGGATGAAATCAATTCGATGATTGATATCTCTAATTGGTGGTAAGGTGTTGGGTATTTCCTCTACTACTATACCTTTATATCTTTCCAACAATTCTTGTACCTCCTTGGGAACATTTTTCTCCTTATTGTCCTGCAAATCAGAGCCACCTTTTGGTTTCAAAATTAGAGTATACCCCTAGTTATCCTCCCCTCTCATGATGTCTAGAAATTCCTTGCCATTCACTAGCATGATACCTAACCCTACTTGTTTCTCTATCCCTTCATTTGGTGATGGGTCCATTTTGAACTTTCTACCATTCTTGGTTATGAGGAAGGAATTCTGCTTCCCATTATGTTGGGCTTCCACATCATATTGCCATGAACGCCCCAACAACAAATGTCATGCATCCATGGGGATTACATCACATAAAATTTTGTTTTTGTACTCTCCTATTTCAAATTCTACCCACACTTGTTCATTAAACAAAACATTTTGTCCTTTATTCAACCAAGAAACTTTAAATGGGTTAGGATGTGGCAATCTCTTTAAGTTCAAATTGTCTACCATTTCTACTGAAACCACATTCTCAGTTGAACAAGAATATACTATAACCTTACGTATATTTCCATAGGCCTTGCAAGTAGTCTTGAAGACGGTCTTCCTTTGAGGGGGTTCTTTCTTTTTGGGCACCTTCAACAAGGTCCTTCTCACCATTAAGCTTTCTCCATCATGAGTGGGTCCTACATTTCTGATGGGGGAATTGACACTTTGGAAATCTTCTTCAATCGTCAATTGGTTCCTTCTCTCTCCTCCATGAGAGCTTGAGGTCATCTCAGGAAACTTAATCATTTGGTGCCCTACTTGATTGCAACTGAAGCATCTTCCAGTGAAGACACTAGGACCCCTTCCTGGTCCTCCAAACCTACCCCTTCCATTGGGCCTTCTTCCTCTGAAACCTCCTCCTCTGGAACCTAAATCTCTACTTGGCTCTTGCTGGTTAGATTGATTTCTTTTGTTGAACTTACTCCTTCCTCTGAAGCTTCCCCTTCCTCTGAAATTCTTACCCCCTCTTCCTCTATTATTTTTCTCTCCTTTCCTTCTAAGCTTTTCCTCAGCCCTCAAGGCCAACTGAAAACATTCATCTACTATTTTTGGAATCACCATACTTATCTCATCCCGAAAGGTAAACCTAAGCCCATTCATCTATCGGGCTACCTTTTCTCTTTAATCCTCATGATGTTTTGCTTTCATAATTAGTTTGTGAAACTCCTTTGTATAGGGGGCCACATCTAGGTCTTTTTGTTTTAGATTATGGAACTTTCTAATATTCAAAATCTCATAATCTACACGCATAAATTTTTCCTTGAGTAGAGTCACCATCCTGCTCCAAATAGTGATCATATTCTTCCCCATTCTTACTCTTTCACTCTGAGTATAGTCCCACCATACTAATGCAAATCCCTTTAGCCTTGTCTTTGCAAATCTCACCTTTATGCCTTCAATCACTTCCTTGTATTCAAAATAGTTGTCTAGAGATTCTATCTATTCCACAAGCTCATTACCATCCAACTTCCTACTAAAAGTAGGGACATCTATCTTGGCTTCAACATTCTCTTTGTGTGCTTCCTTGATAGCATTCACAATTGCCTTTTGATCTGCAGACATGTCTTGGTTTGGAGGTTTTTCCTCCTCTTCTGCCTCATTCTCAGAGAGTTCTGGTTCACTTTCCTCTTTGCTTTCTTTGCCCTGTAATTTCCTTACCATCTTCTCAAATTTGGCTTCCCACTTTTCAGCCATTCTTTTCTCCATCTCTTGGAGTTCCTTTACCTTTTCTTCCTTTAGTCCTTTAGGAGGCATTGTGCCAGCCTTCTCCCTCACTCTCTTCCGCTATCATACACCAAACTCAACCTTTTACTATTGGCTCTAATACCAATATGATGCAGAGGGTTATGGTGTGCAAAGGGAACTCCTCAAGTTTCCTTCTAATCCTTCTATTTTTGCACCAACCCTAGTGGTCCAATTCCTTAGTCCTTCTCAAGAGGCCTTAATTTCCTAGGACTTGCCTTGGATCGTACTCTTGTGTCTACCAACCTTAGGCAATCATTTCCCCTTTTTGTGAGATACAACTTCTCACATCAAATTCCTTCCTTCCCTCAAGGACTCCTTTGCAACCAATCGAAGCATTTCAGGATCTCATCATCATTGCTTGCAGAGAGGGTTTGTAAATGTGTTTCATACTCCTTATGTCTCAACTAACTCAATTCCACCCTTGGGACTCAACTCGGAAAACCCAACTCATCAATTGAGGTATAAGACCTACTAGGTGACCTAATAGCAATTAGCCCTCCTATCCGGCCTTTTTGATTATAACTAGCAAACTCCCTAAACAAAAGTCCCAAAAATATTCCACTTTTGGATACCCTTTTTGCTGCTACAAGATATATTGCAACTTTGGATCTGGGTTTTTCCTTTGACCATGTCAACCCTATAGTGCCCAATCTAGGCCTAATTGGCAATTA
The DNA here is from genome assembly GCA_018584345.1 of Thuja plicata. NCBI lineage: Eukaryota > Viridiplantae > Streptophyta > Pinopsida > Cupressales > Cupressaceae > Thuja > Thuja plicata. The sequence continues at coordinate 371,499 of MU226228.1, forward strand.
GGCTTGGCTTCTCTCCTCTCTACCTAGTCTTTTAGCAAATAGGTTCTCCTCTCAACCTACACAAACACAAACACACAACCAAAAAACTCTTTGTTTCCCAGACCTTCTGAGTTGTGATGCCAATTTGATGCAGAGGACACTTGTGTGAGCCAATCGGACAAAACTCATTTCAAAATGGACAAAGACTTTGAGCTCACAAGGGGTTCTCATGACCAACTCTTCAAGGCAACTTGAGGGCATACCATCTTGACTACAAGGGCCATTTCATGGAGATAGCATGTTCTTAATGGGACTAATGATTTTATTACTTTCAGGAATTAGTAGACATCAAACAACCACTTTCAATACTTGGCATCAACCCTAAATACTAAACAAGGTTACTTCCTTCACAAACTACTCTTAGGCCTAGTAGCCCTATTCACTTGGTTTTGGGGCAATAACTTTAGAACCACTGATCACAGACACAAAATGAAAACTATTTTAGATACCCATTTGGAGGTGCTAACACATATCTCAGAATGACCCTATGATGATTTCGAACATACTGGTCTAAAATTGACTGGTAACAGGTTTTGAGGCCTAAAAGTGAGCAACAACACGTGTATTTTGACCATAACATTTCCTACAAAACTGATCTAGGGGATCTAAGACCAGTTTTAGATACCCATTTGGCCATATTATAACATATATAAAACTTGGGTAGGGTTACTATTAAACACCTAGATTTGCACCCTTACCCAAGCTCTTATAGTCTTGGTAATCTAGTGTAACATGGGAATTGTCTCAAGGTTGTGGGACCTTTTGCTAACTGAGACAAGACCTCCAGGTTCTAGGCTGGTTCCTCTTGATA
>MU226228.1:381389-393110 GCA_018584345.1 Thuja plicata
AGCACTAAAAAGGGAAATTAATCATATAAGTATGAATAAAGGAGAATCAATCAATGCGTACTTTATGAGAATTTCCTCTCTAAGGGATGAATTAACGGTACTTGGATATACAATCCAGAGCAAAGAAATGACACTTATCACACTAGACGGTCTTCCAAACATTTGGGAAACTTTTGTTCAAGGCATTAGTGCAAGATCAAAATTTCCAAACTTTGATCGACTAAGGTCTGACTGTCTTCAGGAAGAGTCAAGACAAAACAAGAAAGGAATCAAACAAAAGAATTTAGATGAAGATCTTCAAGTGTTAAATACAAACTTTCACAAAAGGGGCAAAAAGAAACACTTTAAGAAGAGGAAGGACCATCATGGAAAAGGTTCATCAAAAAAGGATACTTTTCAGATTCAATATTTTAGGTGTGATCAATATGGGCACTATGCAGCTAGATGTCCAGACAGACTTAAACAATTAGCCACATTTGCTAAAGTGAAAAAGAATACAAGGCAGCATAACTCAGAGAAACATGTATTCTACTCTGCCCTTTCTAATCAAGTATCAAACAAATCTAATATATGGATAATCGACTGTGGATCATCAAGGCATATCACAGGATATAGAGAACTATTGGACTCTATGATAGAAGAAATTGATGAATAAATAACCATTGAAAATGACAACACATATCCAGTAGAAGGTATTGGGACCTGCACCACCAAACTAAAGTCATGCATGTCTATCCAACTCACCAGAGTCCTTTATGCACCTGGCATCAAGAGAAACCTAATCTCCATATCTGCACTTGAGGATACTGGGTATCGAGTAACCTTCATGGATAGCAAAGTTCTGGCATGGCCAAAGAATTCTTCTATCAAGAAACCAATAACTATAGGACAAAGTAAAGGATACTTGTATGAGGTATGCACTGAATCTAACCTTGCCCTAATCCATGATATTGCAAACTCTAATGAGATATGGCATAGAAGATTAGGACATTTAAAATTTTGTGCCTTGTCTTCCATGGAAAAGATAGTCATTGGTTTACCTAAGTTAAAACTATATCACTCAGGTACATGTAAGGGGTGTGCCCTAGGTAAAAACACTAAGGGTTCATTTCAAAGTAGTTCTAGTAAAACGAGTAATGTTTTAGAACTAGTTCACTCTGATCTATGTGGACCCATGTCTATCTCTTCTGTGGGGGATTCCTATACTATGTAATATTTGTTGATGACTTCTCCAGAAAAACTTGGATCTACTTTCTCAAATGTAAAGAATCAGAAGAGATCCTTAGGAAATTTAAAGAGTTTAAATCCTTTACTAAAAAATCCTCTGGAAAGAAAATAAAAACCTTAAGAACTAATAATGGGAAGGAATACACTTCTGACATCTTTAGAGAATTTTGTAAAGAAGTTGGGACTAAGAGGGGGTTCACTGTTCCTTACAACCCTCAACAGAATGGAGTTTCTAAGAGGGAAAATAGAACAATTGTAGAAGCAGTTAAAGCCATGCTTCTTGATCAAAACTTAGAAACCTATCTTTGGGCAGAAGCTTCCAACATAGATGTATACCTACAAAATAGATGTCCTCACTCTCACATTAAAGACAAAACTCCTGAAGAAGTTTTCACAAGTATAAAGCCAGATATCACTCATTTAAGAATATTTTGATGTCCAGTTTATTTTCATACACCTAAAGAAAAGAGAACAAAACTAGAACCTTCTGGAAGAAAAGGAATCTTTGTTGGGTATAGTGAAAATTCCAAAGCCTATAGAGTATTTATACCTGGACACATAAATATTGAACTCAGTAGAGATATGATAGTTGAGGAAGACCTAGCCTTTAAAAGAGCTAGAATCTCTATTGAATCAGAAAGTAATATCTCACCTTTAGATCAAGAAAGGGACCCTTCTCCTGAGCTTCAGAGGGAGTATGCTGAAGAAGATGAAAATGAAGTACAAAATAAACTGCAAGAGAACATTAAGAAAAGACCACTTTGGGCCATCAAAACAATGGAAGAATCAAAGAAGTTTGCAGCTCCTTCAGGGACTTTTAGAGAAAGTAAGAGACCCTGATGATTGTCCAACTATGTGGCCTTAATGAATGATCTCTCTAAATCGGAACCTTCTAATGCATCAAAAGCTCTCAAGCACCAAGTATGGGAGGATGCCATGACAGAAGAATACCAATCCATTATAAAAAATAATGTTTGGGAAATAGTTCCAAGACCAAAAGAGAAATCTATTGTTTCATCCAAGTCGCTATTTAAAATCAAGTATGTTGCAAATGGCAGTATAGAGAAATATAAAGCCAGATTTGTTGCTAGAGGTTTCTCACAAAAGGAAGGAATTGATTATGAGGAAACATTTGCACCATTTGCCAGATATACCTCAGTCAGAGTTGTTCTAGCCATTGCAGCAGCCAAAGGATGGAACATCCATCAGATGGATGTAAAGACTGCATTTCTAAATGGGAAAATAGAGGAAGAAGTCTACTTAGAGAAACTTGAAGGATTTGAGATTCATACGGCAAAATCTCATGTGTGCAGGTTAAAGAAAGCTCTCTATGGACTTAAACAAGCCCCCGGGGCTTGGTATAAAAGAATTGATAGCTATCTCATGAAGCTAGGATTTTCTAAGAATAATGCAGATCCAAATCTTTACTTCAAGCAAAGCAAAGAAGATATGTTAATATTAATATTATATGTTGATGATCTGCTAATTACATGAGAAGATCACCGTATTGATCAATGCAAAAGGGACCTTGCTAAAGAGTTTGAAATGAAGGACTTAGGTCTTCTACATTACTTCCTTGGATTGGAAGTTAGACAGAACTCAGATTGCATTATACTCAATCAAGTAAAGTACAACTTGGACATATTAAACAGATTTGGTATGATGAATTGCAGACCCATGTCTTCTCCCATGGAAACAAACCTTCATAAACTAAAGGAGGCAACAACAGATTCTCCATTTGTAGATCCCTCTACAGGCATATAATTGGATCCTTGATGTACCTTGTTAATACTAGACCAGATATATGTTATGCATTAAATGACTTAAGACAATTTATGTGTGAGCCTAAGGAGATTCATCTTATGGTTGTGAAACATATATTGAGATACTTGCAAGGTACTCCAAATTATGGACTCAGATATGAGAAAGTTGACTTGAATCTACATGGATTCACAGATTCTGATTGAGCTGGAAGTGTAACTGACAGAAAAAGCACCTCAGGTTGCTGCTTCAGCTTAGAATCCGCCATGATATTTTGGATGTGTAAGAAAAAGTCTTCAGTGGCTCAAAGTTCTATAGAGGCCGAATACATTGCAGCATCTATGGTGGCAGCAAGAAAAGCAGTATGGCTCAGAAAACTACTTGTGGGATTATTCGGTGAGCCCCTAAGACCGACAGTCATCCATTGTGATAATTAAAGTTGTATAAAACTTTCTTTGAATCTAGTATTTCACGATAGATCCAATCATATAGAGATTCCTTATCATTATGCAAGAGACATGGTGGATAGGAATGCAATTCAGTTGGAATATATCAATACAGGAGATCAAACAGCAGATATACTAACCAAGCCACTCGCCAGAGTGAAAGTTGAACACTTCACGAAAAGTCTTGGTATGATTGAATTATAATTTGTATTGTAATCTAACTGATATATATATATATATATATATATATATAAGATGTTTAATGCGTAAACTTCTTTTGTCATATGTGTTTCTATATGACTTTATGGGCTCTACCCCTTGTATTCATATCTAAAAGGTGACGATCTTTTGGAGATAAATACTTGTATTTAAATATTATAAGATGACAATCTTGTAATATTGATATCATGCTGACTTGATATCATTCATGGATGTGCCATGATCAATTATGGTAAACATTATGAGACGTAATGTTAGTGCACATACCATAGCTAGGATGTATAAGGAGAATGTAATTTTATCAAGCATACCATCCTTTAGGTATCACGAGTTATGTGATACTCATCACATGCTATGTGATGTTTTGTCTTCACAAGATATGTGAGACTTTTATCACGAGTTATGTGTTACTACTCATCACGTGTTATGTGATGTTTTGTCTTCATGAGATATGCGAGACTTTTATCACAAGTTATGTGATACTTATCATCACATGTTATGTGATGTTTTCTCTTCACGAGATATGTGAGATTTTTATCACGAGTTAGGTGATACTTATCATCAAATGTTATGTGATGTTTTCTCTTCACGAGATATGTGAGACTTTTATCACGAGTTATGTGATACCTCTCATCACGTGTTATGTGTTGACCTATCTTTACGATACATGTGAGAAATATGATACATATGATTTTATCTTCCCTAAATAAGAGGGAGTGTTGATAATTATAGCGTCGATTAGATAAAATATTGACTTTACTATAATAGACAAATTATGAAATATATAAATAGATATTATTGATTATAATATATTTATTATTAATATCTATTATTTATATTATTTATCTAATATAGTAATTATTGTTATAATATAATAATGATAACGATAATTATCATTATTATAATACAACTAGGTTAATATTATAATATAAATGATATTCATCATATGTATTAATATCGATCACGTAAATCATATTATATGATTGACATGTAATAACTATCGATGGGTTACCATAGTCGATGATAATATATATATTATACCGATCACATTGTGATCGACATAATATATATATCGTCGACGGGGCATATGATATAAACCGTGGCCAACACATAATATAGTCGATGGTTTAAGGGAACTTGTTTGACTTATCCTTGCTAATTCTTTGAAGTATCTTTGGGGATGCTTTTGGTCCAATCTCTCAATGATTTTCTCCTTGAAGGCAACATAGCTCTTTATGCTTTGATGGTCGTGGGTGATTAAGCCATGGTGCCACCAATCATGGGCAACCCCTTCTAGATGCAATATGGCAAATGTAATAGCATCTTCATCTAGCATGGGGTTAACGGTTAAGTAGGTCTCTAGTTTTTCAGGATAAGGACATAATGGTATAATCTAAGATGTAAGGACATTCTTACCCATTTGTAGAGCCTTCATCCTCTCAATTATCCTCATCATTTCTGCTAGCTTCATCATTCCCTAACATAGTTCAATTGTGTAAAGGTGATTTAACAGTTTCCATGCGTCCAAGAACATGAATAATCATTAAATAAAATTTCTCATCAGACATGAGGAAAGAGTAGAGAAACAGATCTGAAAGATGTTTGCATGCAGATGCAAGAATTTTACAAGATACAGTCCTAAAATATGTCCAAGCTTTCTTTTTACAGCTTCTCTAATGCAAAAATGGTGGCAATTTAGTGAAGGGAGCAACTTGCATGAGGAGGAACAATTGTTATAACAAAGATAAGGCAGTGACTGGTCTAAGAAGATAGCAAAACAAATACATAAGGACCAGATCTCATGACTACCAAGCAGCAGTCACAATGGAAAACACCCAGATCCACGTTAGGGCAGGGGTATTCATAAAAGGAGAACAAAAGATCCATCAAACAAAGTGCCAAATCAGTGGAAAAGGAATAGCATGTATTGCTGGTATAAAGAGAACGTTTCCATTAATCAGAGATAAGGCAAGAGTAGTGAATACATAAATGAACAGCAGAGGTAAATTATGAGACAACAGATCCATGACGGGGGGTGCACATTTAATGATTGAATAACATGTTGTTGAAGAGTAAACCCCAAATTTTAATGCAAGAAGTAGATTTCAATGAAGAAAGAGCATATTCGTGCATGAAAAGCTCAAGTGTAATGAGAAGACAGTGAGAGTTTCAGTGTGAAAGATAGAGTTTTGTCTTAAACCAACACCATATTTTGCAAGAGATGTTGATTTCCATTGTCTCTTATAAAACACTCTTGAAAACAATGATAACATTAGTTATGATGATTTTGTAACTTGTTCACTGTTCACAATAGATTATGAGATCAAACAGTTGATGAGGAAATCTCAGAATAGTAAGAGACAAATCATAAAGGGTTCTTGTCAAATGAAGTCGTTCAAGCATTAGAAACCACAGAGATCAATATAAAACATAGATACCACTGTCTTCAAATGCATTCAAAGACTGTGAACAAGAACAGAGTTACAAGGTATTGTTGGAAAATAGTGGAAATACATTGCAATTAGTGAAAGAGCATTTCAAGAGAGATATTAGTGTTATAATGTGTAGACACAGTGAGCAGTGATATCTAAAAGATGTAACAGTGAAAGCTATGCAGAACAGGATCGATGCTCACACAACCAATTGAGCACAGAGATTAGGACAATTATGATTGCAAAATGATCAAATGATGGTAGCCAGTCAAAAGGGGCAGTCATGTAGAACAATGAAATTAGAGAAATGTTGTTATATGACATAAGAATATTGATAGACACAATATAGTGTTAAAATAGTGACCAAAGATATGTTGTAAACAGTGATATAGAGCAGTGGGTATGATCAGTGCAATGCAATGTTACAAAGCAAACCTCAGACCTGAAGAAGGTACAGCATTGTCATGAGATACAGTGATATTATTATCAATGTCATGATGAGAAAAATGTATCTTGATGCTGCTACAGAAGCCACAGTAAGATGAAAAAAAAAGCAATAACCAAGTGTTAAAAACAATACAAATGCAATGATGAAAGGTAGCCACATAACATAAAGCAAAGTATGAGATAGAATATATAATGACAGTCATTCATGAAAATGAACAAGGGTCTACAATGTATAAATACAGTTGTCAGAACATTAAGCCACAATGCCTTCAATGATGTAAAGACAGTGCTTACAATGTCTCAAGCAGTAGCAAAAAAACATTGATTATTATGGATCAAGGGGCATTGTCAGAATAGTGGTTTACAATGAAAACATATACAACAAATAAATGATGAGATCAAAAGGACAGCAAATTTAAGTTTGAAAAACAACAGAGTTAGATACAGTCATAGTTACAGAATATAGTGTTATTATAGTGTTTCAAAAGCAGTAAGCATGGAGATGGACATATGAGTGTTGTTATCATGTCAAAATGTTGTTATCTTGTCAAAGGGGAGTCACAAAACAAAGTGGAAAGAAGTCAGAAGGGCACTGTAATCAAACATGAAAGGAAACATATATGAAAATATTGAAATAAACAAAGGTAATACTGTCATGTTGAGGACAGAGAAAAGACCTTATCCATAAGAATGAAGAAAGACTTATCATAGTGATCAAATACGACAAGGGTAATCATCAACAAGTTAGGAGCAGTTAAGGCCTGAAAATGAGGAGTTATGGAGAAGAATATGGCATTTCAAGAGCAGTTAGAGGCCCCTTTATAAGTTGTACATCAGTCTAGGAGGTTTTCTAGGCCTTTAACTTCATGTTTCTTTCAGTTTCACCCCCCTTTTTGTGGGATTTCTATGCTTGTACGACCCAAAAGGATGTTTCATGCATTTTGAAGGAGAGTTTGAGGATGAAGACCATTAGTTCAAGCATGATTCAAGGAGTTTCTTCCACTTCAATCCCAATTCAAGTCTTCAATGGTGTTTGGACTCTTTTGTATAAAAAATTTTCTTTCTTTTTCAGTTCCTTTTTCTTATATTTCTTGCACACGACAGAAAGAAGAAGATTTTCTAGCTCATATGAAGTATTTTTACAGTTCTAGCAGAAATTCCTTTACATTTTAATAGAAGAGCAGCAGTTTTGCTTCCCAAATCTCTTTTGTGTTAATGTTATGGATGAATGATTTGATGTATTTACCGTGTTTTCCTCTAAATATGTCTCATTCATGCATTGTTAAGGCAGAAATTTCTTGATGTTGCAGGTCATAGGATGTGTTTGATTGTTTTAAGTAATTTGACGTTGTGAAACCCGGTTTTCCTTCATGCAAATGTTGAACTCAAACCTTCATATAAAATATTTATGCATTTCATGATCTAAATTAAGTTGTGATAAACAAAGTTTTCTTTTGTTGGAATGCATTGTGAATTACTGCACCTGATTAGGCTTCTCAAAATTTGGGTGAATCACCTCCTCCTAGGATAGGTTTCAGTTCAAGCACTTCTCCTACCCTTTTTTTCTGGCAAATAGTAGTCTAGGTGAATATCACAAGTAGGAGGCTGGCCTTCTCTAGAGGTTCATCTCTTTTATAGGGTACCCACAACCTGGAGATGTTCCCATGTTTCACCAGTAAGCTGAGTCTTACTTAGTAAGGGTGCATTATTAGGTGAGAACAATAACATTTATGAGTTACCCTATCACTCCACATTACTAACCCCTAATGTGAGCTAGGTTAAAAAACAAGTAATTAACATATCTTTTTAAAGCTGCTATAGCAGAATACCCACCCTTGTATTCTAGAGATGACAATACCACGATAATTATTCTGGAGACTTTGGAGGTCACTTTCTTCTTTCCTCCAAGGGATTCAAAGTCAGAAGCTACTGACAGCATCATAACAACTTCATGCAGAGCATACGAAGCAGGTATGTTTTATTGCTATTTAGCATTTACAGTTTAGAATTATGAACAATAGTTCACTATATGGGTAAACTGCAGAAATGAAGCAATCAATGGTTCAGAGACACTGTATTTGGACTTTTAGAAAGAGGCCCAGAAAACTAAGGGTTAAAAAGAGGCAAATTTGGGGCCAACATGATGATATCATCATCCCCACAACATGACATCACATAGGATAAAAATGACACTCTAATACTAACATCAGAGATCCACTTCCTTGGCATAGCCACAGTTTGTCTAGTGCAACAAATTCTACTGACAACATATTTAGAGGGTCAAAATGGGATAGACAAAGAGTTGCACAAGTGAGATGATCCAAGTGCTAAGAGATATGATAGGTTTGGGCTCCATGTAGGAGAAAGGTAAACTTGACATGGAAAGATAACTCGATAAATTATTGAGGTTCATGAAGGCCATATATGTCCTCGATGAATTCCAGAGGTCTACAAAGACTAGAATTTTAAAGATTGAGGAAAAGGCCCAAGTCAACTAAAGTAGTTATGGAAAGTGATTGGAAATCCTACTTTAAGATAAATTTATCCATGTGAAAGTGGTGAGGACATTCTAACCATTCCACTTATTGTAAGCATTTAGGTAATTCCAGTCATTCAAAGTCATACAGGAAAGGGACAGACAATCAAAGAGATGGATGAATAGGGATTCATGTAGATATTGATGAATGAGGAGGCATTCATGATAATGGATGCAAAGTATTTGCACAAAGGGAACATACTAGAGACCAGTGAATCAGAACAACTTTTGCAAAACCACAGACAATGAGACAGATTTATCAAGAGAACAGAAGATAGGACATAGAATGTCTATGATGGGTACGTGTTCTAGTAAGAACATGTGTATAAAATTCCTCTATTCTCTTAAATCAGGTATTTGGCATTTCTTTGTGGATACTTCTATCCGAAGAAATTTTTCTCCACATTAATTCTCAAGAATGTGTCTATATTTGTCATGGTTTCTCTCCATTGTATCAATATTTCCATAGCTAATTATTTTTCTTTTTACTTATATGAATTGTCACAAAAGATTGGAGAGAGAGAGAGGCAATAATGAATTTTGTGATGCAAAATAAATCAATGAAGGTCAACAGTAAAGTTTAGGCTGTGTATAAATATTAAATTGACTAACCTATATGCTTGCACTTACAGATCATCTAAAGTCTATAGTTCTGTATTTATTTAAAATATTAATATTGAGTAATTGAAAGGAAACAACAGGACTAATTGTTTTCTTTTCACAACAATATATTGTTTATAAATTAATAAAAAATTAGATTAGGGATCTATTTATGATGTTTGTTTATATAATGAGCTAATTTAGTTTAAAAAAGAAAAAAGCAACATGAAGTAACTTATAAAATAATTTGGTGTGTAGCATACAAATACTTCAGGTCTTAATGTTCTTATTAAATTGATCTTTATCTCATGAATAGCAAAAGGATTGGATGATATGCATCCATTAGATTACCTGTATCGATGAGGTTTTAGTAGCCTGATAGTCGATACAGCATTGTCCAGTTACATCTAATTTCATTTGGTTTCTCCACAACAATCTCAATCTTCTTTTCCTCGGTTGGCCTGAAAATTGGCAAAATTTGTTTGAATATTATCATGCGATAAGTTTGACACAAAACTAGAACATGCATCTAAGTTGTTTAACCTTTGCCTCCTTTGTATTACATAAATATCTAGACACAAATTTTCCTTGAATTTCTAAGCAACAAATAAGAGAAAAAAAAAAAGAATATATTGTACGACAGATGTCTAGTTATTGAACATACAAATAAAACAAGGAAAGTTCCAAAAGAAGGAAATTCTTGCCTTGTGTACAACATTAGAACAAATACCCAGTGATAGTTAGCCCCATACCTTAGGGGGGAGGATTCACACTCTGATAATCCAAATTTATCTATGCAACACACTGCACAAGCATAAGAATAGTACACAACAATGAATACCTATGATACATTAAGAGCAAATGGCATAATAAAATGTCTCTCTAATATATATATATATATATATATATATATATATATATGAAATATACCAAAGTCCATGGATCACTCCTACAAGACAATTGTGTACCTCAAGAAGTGGCTCTGCTTTCTGCAAACTACACATACATGCCCGTACATAAAATCCAAGCTTCAAAAATTCCTTTTGAACATGTCAGAAGAATGTCAAAGAACAGTAAGATAGACCATCCAAATTTGGAAATCAAGTGGCTTAATGGATCTATAGCTATTTACAGAAATTAAAGTGGGTACAGGATCCTTTAAAAAGTTGCCACCTATATATATTTATTAAAAATAAGGAGTACAAAAGTTAGGTACCTGTTAGTGCACAAGCCAACTTTCCCAGTGGCTCTCCAACACCTAATATTGTAGATTTTTGAAAATCCATAGACTCTTCCTTGTAACTCTTGGAGAACAATTCATTTGTTGTGTTTGCAGTGCCTGAAATAGCATAGATTGTTAGACAATGATAAAAGTAGTTCTTCAATTTTGGTTTTCCCTATAAGTGTTTTAGAGGTGCAAACATCTAGGATGGCTTGTTACATTCTAGACTCGGTTTATGGGTTCTCCATACCAAGAAAACTCATCTAATCCATAGGCATATTAATCTTTGAATTGTACAAAATGCCTCCAATAAATCCAGAGCTTAATCAAGAGAATTGACTGACTTACAGCTGGCAACTTTCTCGTCATTGTATTTTATACTGCTACACCTTGTTCCTTCTAGAGATACTATTTCATCACTAAAAGCACATACAGATAGAGGGTAGGTCATATTGTACAACATCTACATGTTCCTAGAACTTTAATAAGTAAATGATTGGAATAACATTCAAGGGTGGGTTTGCTCATCAATCTTCATTACAATGAATGTTATTCAAATCTTAGTTTGGCAGTGATCAAATCCTCACCTTCTAATTTACACCACTAAACAAAAAGTGGAAGAATGACAATTACTATCTATAGGATAAAAAAGTAATAATATGGTTGAATTTCATTATATACTGCTCTATGTAGAACATATGCAAATTGCATATATGAGAGAATTTATGTGCAGTTTGAGATATATAAAGCCATATAGTGAGTCTAGCAAATTTACTAAGACTACTCTCATTTTTTATAGTGGCCTCAAATAAAGTGAGGAGGTAAGTTTGA
>MU226228.1:404853-417750 GCA_018584345.1 Thuja plicata
CTTGTGGTGAAAACCCTAGTTATTCCCTTTCAATTAGCCTATGTATTGATCAGTGAATGATAATCTAAAGATCCATCAGAATATGATAAGTACAAGTCAGTTTGAAACTTCATAAAAGAGTTTGAATATCCTTGGTGTATCACCTTTCTATTATGCAAGTTTAGTTACAAACCTCTTTTCTCTTTTTTCCCAGTTCAGTTTTCAATCAGGAAGTGATATACCATATTTTATAGGAACCGGCCTGGAATCTGGAGATTCCTCTTCACTCATAGTCTACCCATAGCTAGGAGAGGTTTCCATGGTTAGGATGGAATTGTCGTGTATCCCTAATGCCTGAGTTAGGGTGACAATTCTAAGCCTGAACAATAATATTATTAAAAGTGAAATAAATATTAAAGAATAATGAATAAAATTTCACATCATTTCCATCCAAGTCTTCTTCCTTTTGACCGATCTAGACACGTGTCGTCCAATCAATCTCTCAAAGAAAATAAAGATCGTGCAAATTTTTGCTGCAAGTGAACGTCGATCGTAGATCATATGTGAACCACGCCGTAGATCCTCATATTCATTCATGGCTCAAAATCTGTGGGTCCCAAAATACCTGTCACTTAGTCGCATTCTCGAGGAAAATAAAGATCGTGCAACTCTTCGTTGCAAGTGAACATTGATCGTAGATCAAATGTGAACCGCATCTTAGATCTTTACTATCTGCTCGCATGGGCCTTTTGTGGGTCTAGGACGCGTGTCACTCAGTCACGTTCTCAAAGAAAATAAATATCATGCAACTCTTCATTGTGAGTGAATGCCAATCATAGATCAAATGTGAACTGCGTTGTAGATCTTTACTTCTACCCATGATTTTAACTTTTAACTGCACCTTGATCTCGGGTTTTCAAAAATTCCTGTGAGTCTTCAAGTCGTGAGATCATTTCCTTAACCTCAAGTTTAATACAAGATTCAGCAACTATAGTAGGATCAAATCCAAGTTTGACTGAGATCAACAAACATCGCTAACTCTAAGACATAAGAGCATATTCCTTGTCGGTTTAGCGATTACACAACCTAGGCACTCTCAGAGTCATTTTTAAAAGAAAAATACTCCTGCAAAAAAGGTCATTAAAATAAATTAGAGACCGTGAAAAGAAGGATAATGACTATATTTATGAATTTAAATATAAGAAAGCTGCAGGATACAAGATTTAAAATATAGCAAATTTGATAAGGTAAATGCATGAATTAACCAGATAAATGCAAAAATTAGGGCTAAAGCAAGAAATAACTTATAAAAGGAAGGGACAAATGAAAGCATAAACCATATTAATAAATGTAGAAAATACTTCCCTAAATTTTTTAGCCATTCAAATTTGTCTGTAAATTTGGGTAACACCAGTGGCTCTTTCTAGGGATGTGCACTCATACCTGGACACAGCAAGATCCTAGCTATCTCTAGAAAAGTAGACTATTAGAAGAACAAAATAATACAAAATATATTATACAAATAAGGAAGAAAACCTTCCTTTTGCAATATTTAGGAGAAGAAAGGTTTAAGATACTGACCATGTACAGGAAGCTCATTAGGATAACCTTCCAAATCCTATAAAAGATAAGAATTCTCACCTCCCTTACTGATGATCACAAAATGACCTACCCATAGGGCATCAAATTTTCCATGTTTTCCTTTGTCCTGATCCTTTACATTCCATCTCACCACTAAATATCCTTCCTGAAACTTTCTTTCTGTGGTCTTCTTGTCAAATAGGACCTTAACTTTTTGTTGTAATTCCTAATTTTTTCCTTGAGCCTGATTTCTCATTTCATCTAATTCTGCAAGCTGATAAAATCTGTCTTACATGAAATCCACTTCTTCCCACTATTCTTCATTCATAAAATTGTACACTGGTAACAAAATATTTAATGGTAAATGAGCTTTCTTTCCATAGACAAGTTCATATGGTGCATATCCAGTAGATTTTTTAACTATAATTCTATCTGCCCAAAGTGCAAGTGGTAACTTAGAATCACATGCTCTCTTGTTGTTACTCAACATTCTTTTAATAATCTTCATAATATTCTTGTTGCTAGATTTTGTTTGTCCATTTCCTTTTGGGTGATAAGGGGATGAATAAGAAATATTTATTCCATACTTCTCATGAAATTGAGTGAACGCTGTAGATCTGAAAAACATAGCATTATCACAAACAATTTTTTGGGGAACACCAAACCTTGTTAATATATTTTCAGTCAAGAATTTTATCACTACTTTACTAGTATCTTGTCTAGTAGGTATGGCCTCCACCCATTTAGTGAAGTAATCAATGGCCACCAGGATCCATTTATGTCCACCACTAGAAGTATCAGTTATTTACCCTATGAAGTCTATTCCCCATATTTGAAATAGTTCCTCAATAGTCATAGGATTAAGAGGGAACGCACCATTATACTTTAGTTTTCCTAAAAACTTCTGACATGCTTCACATTTCTGAACATATGTATGACAATCCTTAAATATGTAAGGCCATTAATATCCTACATTCAATATTTTATGTTTAGTGGTTTTTTCTGAAAAATGTCCTCCACATTGTCCATCACGAAGATCCTTGACTAATTCCTTTGCCTGATACTTATCTAGACAAAAGAGAAGTATACCATCCATGCTTTTCTAGTACAAATCACCTTGTATCAAAACATATTTAGATGCCTACAATTTTATTGTCCTTTTCTGATTATCTGTAATATTTTCTAGACATTTCATATGTTTTAAAAAATACACTATGTTAGTGTACCAAGGGCATCTTTCAATGCTTGTTTGAATTTCACTTAGATCCACTTGATTGACATGTAATGCATCCATATTTGATTCTGCCATTAAACTTGCTAATCCTTGTCCTCTGACAATTTTAGTAATCTAAATTTCTATATCAAATTCCTGAATTTGATTCACCCTTCTACATCTTCTTCCAGTGACCTCTGATTGTTTGAATATATCCTTTATTGTTGCATTAGGAACATAGGCTATCATCTTTGCTCCTACCAAATAAGGCCTAAAATATTTCACTTCCTTCACAAGTGCATAAGCTTGCTTCTCATTAATATCATAATTTAATTTAGAAGCTTGAAGAGTCTTACTGAAGAATGCTACTGGTTATTCATATCATTCATTATTCTTTTGTAACAAGACAACAACAATAGTGTGATATGATGTAAAAGAAAATAATTGAAACAGTTTATCATAATCTAGAGACTTAAGGACATGGGCTTCCTTAATTGTTGCAATCCTCCTAGGATCTATTTTTACTCCATCTTTGGATACAATGTGTCCCAATAATTTCCCTTCAGTGACAGAAAAATGACATTTCTTTGGATTTAATGATATCCCATATTCAAGGGATCTCTAAAAGATTTGTTCTAGATGTTTGCAATGGTCTTCTGCCCTTTTTAAATAAGTAGTTAAGTCATCCTGATATACCACCATAATCACATCAGTGAAATCTTCAAAGGCAACATCCATTGCTCTCTGGAAAGTAGCTCATGCATTAGTGAGTCCAAAAGGCATTATAGCATATACATAGGTACCCCAAGGTATAGTAAATGTTGTTTTATATTGTTCTTCTTCTTTAACCTTTACCTGGTTATAACCTAAAAATCCATCCATCATTGATAATAATTCATTCCCTGTGACCTTTTCCAATAATGCTTCCATGTTTGGGAGTGCATAATTGTCTTTTAATGATGATATATTTAAATTTATAAAATCCACAAGAAGTCTAATAGCACCATTCTTTTTTCTGACAGGCACCAAGTTTGAAACCCATGTTAAGTGTCTGATTGGCTTTATTATACTAGCATCCCTCATCTTGATTAATTCATCCTTCATCTTGGGAGCCAAAGTAGGTTTTATTGGTCTCCGCCTTTGTCTGAATGGTTTGGCATTAGGCTTCAATGGTATCTCATGTTGGAAAAGATCCTCTCGATAAGCTTTGAGATCATCATAAGACCAAGCAAATACATGCCTATATTTTCTCAATAATTTAGTGATATCTACTATGATCTTGGGGGTTAAATTTTTACCCACAAATACTTCGCTTGGGGTTTCTTTATTTCCCAAGTTTATCTTTTCTACTTCATCCATTTTGACCTCGGTGTTTTTCTTGTCTAATCTTGAATCTTTTCTATCAAACAATCTTTCCATTTCTGCAAGACCTTTTGGAGCTTTATTTGTTTTGATTTGAATAACTTCGTGTCCAAACAACATTTCTTTTCCATCTTTTGTTTCAACATGAGCATTTTAGTCTATCAATTGATCTTCATACTCTTGCTCATATGCTAGAAATCTGATTATATCTCTGTCATCTTTGAAGACTTGCTAGTTGTTAATGTTGTCAAGTATAGTGGGCCTATTTTTAACTTAAACTTGAACTATATCCTCACATGGAAGGTCATTATGCTTTAATGCTAAATTAGCCATAAAAACTGCAAGGATATTCTCTGATCTATCTATCCAGTTAATAGAAAAGGCATCAAAACATTCAATAGAATCCCATACTTCATTTCTATATCTTTTAACATGAGGCTTCTTAGCAACAAATTTACTTTTAACTTGAGAAACAATTAATTCAGAATCCCCAAAGACACTTAAACATTTTATTCCATGTTTACTAGCTATTTTCAAACCAAGAAAGAGAGCTTCATACTCTGCAACATTGTTAGTACATTCAAAATATAGTAAAAAGGAATATTTAAATATTTTCTTATTAGGGGCAAAAAAAAATGACACCCGCTCCATTACCATCCCTGCAGCAAGCACCATCAAAATACATTTTCCAAATTGCATTGTCATTTACTTGTGCATGCATTTTAATAGGTTCAGTATTAAGCATTGCATCTTTCAAAATACTTACCTAAAAGTTATCCATATCAAAATGGCAGAAGTGTGTGACCAAGCTTGGATCCACATCCTCAATAATATATGGACTTCTAGTCTCCCTATCAATTCTTACATCCCTGCCATTTACTGGAATAGAAGCATAAGAAATATCTAATTAAATACTACCTCCTACTAAGAAAGACCATTGTCTAGATAGGAGCATTCCATAACTGGCAGGAACATCAACCACAGTAATATCCATCTTATATGATATTTCAGGACAGGTAGGAGATTTAAACTCAACATTCTTCATTATGCCTACAACAGGGACAAATCTATTATCCATAGCATAGCATCTACCAAACATGGTATCAACATTCATTCCTAATTATTTCATTACATCATTAGGCATAATATTAACTGAAACACCAGAGTCTATCATGCAATTCTTAACCAATCTATTGTTTGTCAAGAGAGTAAGGTAGAAGGGATCAATCTGATTTCCATTTTTTCTTAAAGTAGTTCCTAGATAAATAGTTGGAGGATCCTTTACTTCTTGGTTAAGATCTTCTTTATTACCTACATTAGACAATATTTTTAAAGCTTCACTTTTGCATTTAGGAATTTTGACAATTTCAAGAAAAGGAACATATATTTTAATTTGAGATAATGCATTAGACATGAAAGAAAATTCATTGAGAAGAGATTTACTGACCACCTTTTCTCTCGCTAATTTTGGAAAATCCAAAGGTTCTACCTGTTTCTCTTGAGCAATGTTTTTGTGATTTGGCCTCCTTGGAGTACTTCTTTGGTCAGTTTTCCCTTGATCTACATTTATTGTTCTATTCCTTAACTTGTAATTACTTTTTTCTTCCTCCACTGTAGCTATTGTGTATGCTTTCTTCTCCTCTTCTGTTGACTCTCTTACTCTTGGAGTGTTCTCTTGATAATCTCCATATTGTTACACTCTATTTAGATCATCTCTGTAGTAGTACTCATCTGAAGAGCTATAATCATCACATCCCCACATAGGGTATGTTGAAAAATTATTCACTATAGGTTGCTAGTCATTATTTTTCTCTTCATCCTCTCTCACATTTTGGGCAACAACACAATGTTCATAAGAATGTGGAAATTTGCAGGGTTCACACCGAGGATAGCTTTGCACAAAATGGTTGTTTTTCCTTAATGGATCAGGAGTGTGTAATTATTTGTTCACTAGTTTCCCATCCTTCCATTTTGTGTTATAAGGCATATCCTGCAATCTATACCTGTCACTTTTGTATGACACCCTATTATTCTGGTTGTGCTTAAAATTATCTCTTCCATTATTCACCTAGACGTCTTTTACCATATTCATAAGTTTTTCCAATATATCCTCCTCCTTGTTCTACTTAGACTCTTTTGGATTGAACAACCAGGTGTCCTCCGTCTTAGAAATTATACCTGATTCCTTCCTATCATTTTCAATAACTATATAAATCTTGAGAGCATGTGCAAAAGTAGAAGGCTTACGAGATCTGATTTCATAATTTGTCTTGCTATCAAAAGCACCCATGTAAAAATTAATCAGAAAGGCATCAACAGGTTGAGCATCCCTTGGAATTCTATTTAGAACCTTGTTGAATCTTTTATTCAACTCAGCCACAGATTTATTCTGATTTTTCTTTATACTTTTCAACTCATGTGAAGCGAAATAAGTATCATTGTGATCACCGAATTGTTCTGTGAATTGATTCACAAATTCATCCCAACTGAATATGGATCTATCTGGAAAAATTTTGAACCATTCTACTGCATCTTCTATGAGGGATTGAGAAAAAATTTTCATGTAAACATCCTTATTGAATTCATAAAATTCTTGGATAATATTTTTTAAATTCACATAATGTGCCTCAACTGATTCTATCCCATTTCCTAAAAAAATTGAGATTGCAGTCCTTAATTCCTTCTTTATGTCATTATCCCCTTATGCCATAAAAATCCAACTTTCTATATCTATCAGAAGTAATTGGGGCTCTATAATTGTTTCCATTTTGATTCACAAATCCATGCCTTTGATTCTAATGATTTATATTTCTGAATACTTGGTTATTTCTTGGACCAAAATTTGAGTTGATATTATTGTCCCTTTGACCATAATTCCGATCCCTATTATTATGATATCCATTATACATCCTTCCATTGTTTTGATGTCTATGTTGTTCATGATGGTCAGATGAGTTAGGGTTCATTCTATTATTGTGAGTATGTTGTTCTCCATTATTCCACTTTCTCTAATGATCTCTCCTTTCCCTGTCATTAATATTTTTCTCAAGTCTTCTTCTATTGTCTGGTTCAAACAAAGGGTTAGTATGATCATTGTTAAAGATATTCCCATTGTCCTTCCTATGAGGGGGATTGTAAACTTCATTTCTATCATCTTCAGGAGTTGTTTCCTTTCTTGGTGAGCTGATTTTGTCTCTCTCTATCCCCATTTTCCTTAGTACATCCTCTGGTTGTCTTTTAAGGGCCATGATCATTTCTCCATCTTCTATTCCTGCATCATCCATCTCTCAAAACACAACATCACATTTATTAATTATTTTCTCCTTTTCAAACATCTCCTGATTTGAATTATGTCGGGAATCATGTCCTCCTTGGTAAAAAGAATTCAAATTTTTATCATTTCTCTCATGGCTATAATGGCTTGCATCAGGGAATTGTTCACACACATACTCTTAATCATCCTTATCAGGGTATATAATATGTGGTGGATATGGCATCTTTGCACTTGGAGTCCTACTCTTCTTTAGGCTTAAATCTAATTCAAGATGATCTGGATGCAAAGATCTTCTACCCCACATGAAAAATTAATAACCAAAAATATAGTACCAATTTAAATTGTAGAATCGCCACCTTCTTCTTAGAAGAGAAAAATTTATTAAATCTTCAAGATTTTTTTCTCCCAACAAATTTTAACCTTTATTACTAGAAATTGTGAAAACTATTCTTGAATGGTGAATCTCCCCAGCAGAGTTGCCAATATGTTGGTGCTCAAATCAACAGATTGGATTTCCTATGGACTTGCCAATCCAATGTTGGGAAACTCAAGTGATTTGGACAACTAACAACATTTAATTAATTCAAGCTTAAACCTTATGCAATTTTGGCTCTGTAGAACCAAGGCTAGTAGGCTTATATCTTAAACTTATCCTTCAAGATTCAAGGCTTTTTACAGCAGATAATGGATCTTGAACACTCTCTTCCTCCAAATTGTGGCAAGGCAATTGAAAGAAAACCTGAACTGAAAGTTGTAAATCTCAAATGCTAACTGAAAGTATCAATATGTTAAGAATGTTTGTATATATGTAAATGAAAAGTACAAATGGATAGATTACCACAAAACTATGAACAATGAACCAAATGACCATAATCTAATATAAATTCATATTAGTGCCTTATTTCCTCATGGGCAATAGATTCAATATCATCCAATCCTTCGTACAAACTCAGAGATAGTTTTACAAGAAAACTATCACTTCAAGGTGTTGTGGAATGAATATGCAACCTTAAAATAAATTCAGATATATCTCAATTGGACATTACATTCTCAAATGATAGGCCAATTGACTGAGGCCTCAATCAATAGGATTTAACCATGCAAGATGATAAAACCAATTAAGAATAATAACTACGAATCAAATCAGGAAACATATACATCAAACTATAACATTAAAGAAGTTCTAATGGTTTATCTGAGGGACAGATTGCAAATGAAAATATATCTATTTCCACAGGTGAAACAAAAAAGGTCTACTCATATTATTATATAAGAGAAATGGTACAATTAGTTCATGTTACTGTTGTTGTTCAAAAACTATCTGATCTGACTATGGTAACCTCACTTTCCCACAGAGAGAGAATGAGAGAGACTGAGAGAACCTTCGTATTGATCCTGGTATCCTTTATACAAATTCCAAAGGATACAAACAAGCTTCAGATCAACACGATGATTCATTTACTAACTCTAATCCCTAGATCAACAAATGAACAATCAAAATACAATTAAGGAATGAATTATCATCCTTAAAACACAGTTATTGATCAAAAGATAATATTCATTAAATAATTTGTTTAAAATTTGTTATAGATCTCTAATATCTCTTTAACTTATGTACCATACATTTTATGTCTGCGGTGTATCATCTCCCAGTATTTCCTGCAGATCATGTTATTATGTTATTCACCACCTTTGAAACCCTGAACAACGATGCCGACATATCAAATAATAACCAAAACCTTAAGTTGACATAATAATATTATTAAAAGTGAAATAAACATTAAAGAATTATGAATAAATTCCACTTTGTTTCCATCCAAGTCTTCTACCTTTTGACTGATCTAGACACATGTTGTCCAATCGCGCTCTCAAAGCAAATAAAGATCATGTAACTTTTTATTGTGAGTGAACGTCAATCGTAGATCAGATGTGAACTGCACCGTAGAACTTCATATTAATTCATAGCTCATAATTCATGGGTCCCAAAACACATGTCATTAGGATATCCCCTAATGATATAAAAATACAAATATCTGTATCTATTAGAAGTCATTGGGGCTCTATAATTGTTTCCATTTTGATTCACAAATCCATGCCTTTGATTCTGATGATTTATATTCCTAAATCCTAGGTTATTTCTTGGACCAAAATTTGAGTTGATATTATTGTCCCTTGGACCATAATTCTAATCCCTATTATTATGATATCCATTATACATCCTTCCATTATTTTGATGTTTATGTTTTCCATGATGGTCAGATGAGTTAGGGTTCATTCTATTATTGTGGGTATGTTGTTCTCCATTTTTCCACTTTCTCCAATGATCTCTCCTTTCCCTGTCATTAATATTTTTCTCAAGTCTTCCTCTATTGTCTAGTTCAAAAAAGGGTTAGTATGATCATTGTTAAAGATATTCCCATTGTCCTTCGTATGAGGCGGATTGTAAAATTCATTTCTATCATCTTTAGGAGCTGCTTCCTTTCTTGGTGATCTGATTTTGTCTCTATGTATAACTATTTTCCTTAGTACATCCTCTAGTTGTCTTTTAAGGGCCATGACCATTTCTTCATCTTATACTCTTACATCAGCCATCTCTCAAAACAAAGCATCCGATTTATTAATTATTTTCTCCCTTTCAAACATCTCCTGATTTGAATTATGTCAGGAATTGTGTCCTCCTTGGTAAAAAGGAATCAAATTTTCATCATTACTTTCATGGATATAATGGCTTGCATTGGGGATTTATTCACAAGTATACTCTTGATCATCCTTATTAGGGTATATCATACGTGGTGGATACAACATCTTTGCACTTGGAGTCTTGCTCTTCTTTAGGCTTAAATCTAATTCAAGTTGATTTGGATACAAAGATCTTCTAGCCCACATGAAAAATTAATAACCAAAAATATAGTACCAATTTAAATTGTAGAGTCGCCACCTTCTTCTTTGAAGAGAAAACTTTATTAAATCTTCTGGATTCTGTTCTCCCAACAAAGTTTAACCTTTATTACTAGAAATTCTAAAAATTGTTCTTCAATGATGAACTCCCCAAAAGAGTCACCAATATGTTGGTGCTCAAATAAACAGAGTGGATTTCCTATGGACTTGCCAATCCAATTTTGGGAACCCAAGTGATTTGGCCAACTAACAAGGTTTAATTAATTCAAGCTTAAACCTTCTGCAACTATGGCTCTGCAGAACCAAGGCTGGTAGGCCTATACCTTAAACTTATCATTCAAGCTTCAAGTCTTTTTATAGCAGATAATGGATCTTAAACACTCTCTTCCTCCAAATTGTGGCAAGGCAATTGAAAGAAAATCTGAACTGAAAGCTGTAAATCACAAATGCTAACTGAAAGTATCAATCCATTAAGAATGTTTGTATATATGTAAATGAAAATTATAGATGGATAGATTATCACAAAACTATGAACAATGAACCAAATGACCATAATCCAATATAAATGCAAATTAGTGCCTTATTTCCTCATGGGAAATAGAGTCAATATCATCCAATCCTTCGTACAAACTCAGAGATAGTTTTACAAGAAAACTATCACTTCAAGGTGTTGTGGAATGAATATGCAACCTTAAACTGAATTCAGATATATCTCAATTGGACATTACTTTCTCAAATGATAGAACAAATGACTAAGGCCTCAATCAACATGATTTAACCATGCAAGATGAGAAAACCAATTGAGAATAACAACTATGAATCAAATCAGGAAACATATACATCAAACTATGACTTTAAAGAAATTATAATGGTTTATCTAAGGGACTGATTGCAAATGAAAAGAGATCTATTTCCACAGGTGAAATAAAAAAGGTCTACTCATATTATTATATAAGAGAAATGGTACAATTAGTTCATGTTATAGTTATTGAACAAAAACTATCCGATCTGACTATGGTAACATCACTTTCCCAAAGAGAGAGAATGAGAGAGACCAAGAGATCCTTTGTATTGATCCTGGTATCCTTTATACAAATTCCAAAGGATGTGAACAAGCTTTAGATCAATATGGGGATTCATTTACTAACTATAATCCCTAGATCAACACTTATTGATCAAAAGATAATATTCATTAAATAATTCATTTAAAATCTATCATAGATCTCTGATATCTCTTTAACTACTATAACATACATTTGATGTTTGCGACGTATCATCTCCCATTATTTCCTTTAGATCATATTATTATGTTATTCACCACCTTTGAAACCCTGCACAATGATGTCAATGTATCAAACAATAACCAGAACCTTAAGTTGACATACTAATATTATTAAAAGTGAAATAAACATTAAAGAATAATGAATAGAATTCTACTTCGTTTCCATCCAATTCTTCTTCCTTTTGACTGATCTAGACATGTGTCATCCAATCGCGCTCTCAAAGAAAATAAAGATCGTGCAACTTTTCATTGCGAGTGAATGTCAATCGTAGATGAGATGTGAGCCGCACCGTAGATCCTCATATTCATTCATTTCTTAGAATCTGTGGGTCCCAAAATAGGTGTCACTAGGTCACATTCTTGAAGCAAATAAAGATCGTGCAACTCTTCTTTGCGAGTGAACGTCGATTATAGATCAAATGTGAACCACACTGTAGATATTTACTATATGCTTGCATCGGCCTTATGTGGGTCTCGGACGCGTGTCATTCAGTCATGTTCTAAAATCAAATAAAGATTGTGCAACTCTTCATTACAAGTGAACTTTGATCATAGATCAAATGTGAACCGCACCGTAGATCTTTACTTCAACCCATGATTTTAACCTTTAACCGCACCTTGATCTCAGGTTTTCAAAAATTCCTATGATTCTTCAAGTCGCAAGATCATTTCCTTAACCTCAGGTTTAATATGAGATTTAGTGACTATCGTAGGATCAAATCCAAGTTTGAATGAGATCAATAGACATTGCTAACTATAAGACATAAGTGTTGGAAAGTGACAATGCAAGCAATTGTTATTTTTTTCATTGATGTCAAACCTTAACTAGTGAGACTATTGTTATCTGTTTGAGTACCATATCTATTGTTGATGAAGAAGATTTAACAAGAAGACCAAGTGAATGGTTGAGTTAAGGCAACTAAAAGGGTACTTGATTAGTTGGCACTCTGGCAAAGTAATTAGTTGTTTATCTTTCAAAGATAGTTTTTCTGGTTGTTCTGTGCCGAGCAAAGTTTCTTGTGCCAAGTAAAGTTGCTCAATACCGAGCACCATTGAAATTGCTAAGTGGAAACAATGATGTTGGCTGACTTACAGTAATTGGATTAAAGATGAGATTTGAGATCTGTGCTTAACTTAGTTAATTTTATTGGGATATGTAATGTTAATTAAAAATTGATCCACATCATTTAATGTATGGGTAACCGTAATTAATGCATGGTTTCAAGATTTAATTAGAGACTACTTTGGAGAAGTAAATGTAATACAAAGATGGAATGATCCATTGGATCTGACCTAACCTAAGATCTA
>MU226228.1:435402-485017 GCA_018584345.1 Thuja plicata
TGAATAATCCTAGCTAGTCCAGATCCACACACTGGTAGGAGCCCCCAAGGAAGATCTAAACTTGTGCTCGCAAGTCCACCAAGCAATCCCCTTGTCCCCCAAGCCGCAGCCACTAGCTCTTCTCAAAGCTCGCTCCTCTTCCTCTTCTCCAAGATCAATGAATAATGACTAAAGACTTCCCCCACAACCCCTACTTATACCAATATAAGCCATAGGTTGGCCCTGATTATAAATTAAATACAAACACATAAATTAAATGCCACAAGTCGGCCAACAACAACAATTAAATGCCCAAAATTGATGTCTTAGTAAAATTGCGATATCTCCTAGCTCCGGATGAATTAGGACTAGTGCTTCGAACCGTAGGTAGAAATCTACGCCCTCTTCAATCCCTAAAATTTTTACCCTCTAACTCTTTGTGGAAAATTACTTATATGGCCTATAATAGGCACCAATTTCCTAAGCAAGGTCGAGCTCCTCCCAGTCCATGCCAAGCAACCAAGACCATGCCAAGTTCCATTAAATACATCAAAACCAATTACCCAAGACCCAATTAGGTCCACACAACTCTACCAAATCCCTCACACATGAAAATAAGTCCACACAACTCCATCAAATCTCCCAAACATGCAGGATAGCCAACTACCCTGGGATGCTCCTGCATCAAAAAGAATCTAAATATCCTTGGTGTATCACCTTTCTTTTATGCAAGTTTAGTTACAAATCCCTTTCTCCTTTTTCTCAATTCAATTTTCAATCAGGAAGTGATATACCATATTTTATAGGAACCAGCCTAGAATTCAGAGATTCCTCTTCATTCATAGTCTACCCACAGCTAGGAGAGGTTTCCATTGTTAGGATAAAATTGTCGTGTAGCCCTAATGCCTGAGTTAGGGTGACAATTTTAAGCCTGAACAGTATGCAAAATTAAGTTTCTATTTCAAACTATTTAAAAACATATACCACTTCAATAAATGCAAAAGATCTGAAACCTTCTATTCTACATTGACACTCTCTAGATATACATATGGTACACTCCTAACTTGAAACAAGTATGCATCCTAATGGTTTCCTATACTTCCCCAATTTTCTAACCCTTAACAAATGATCTTGGAAATCCTTTTATAGAACAAGGATTGCAACAAGCCTCTGAGCATTTAGGTTAGAACTCAACAACCAGAATTACTACAAGACAACACAAGTTAATACTCAGTACAATGACCAACCTTCTCTATCATAATCAAGTAGAAATATTTTCTACACTCCATCCTATGTACAGTCAGTCTTGAATAAATCAACACCTCAGGATGCAGGAGAACAATGTCCTACATAAGGAAAGAGACATCCTTAACAATAAATAATCCATAGAAATTAGCCCACTCCATGCTGCAAACATCAACTAATCTTTCTTCAAATGATCGACAAAGGATTTGATCCAGTTTTCCAACCACCAAGGCTTGGGATCAGACCCAGAGTAATGGCAGAAATGATAGGGCACTGAATAAGGGTTACATAGGACTTGTAAAATAGATCAGAAACCCTAAAACATCACTTCTCAACATAAATAAAGCATAAAAGTATTCTGAGCTACCAAATTTTATCCTAACAACATCCCATGATGCATAAATGTGATCTAGCATATCAGGTTCATCTATCTACTCTCTGTAACTTGGAATGCAATGCCATGGCTTCAAAACCCTCAAGAAAGCATTTGAATATTTAAAAATTTATTTCAATGGTTACACCTGGTGCGGAGAACTCTATCAACAGCCCATATTTGATCTTTAATTCATCTTTAAAACACCATTGTCGGTCAAATTTTAAAAGCACCCACAAGCACAATGGTCCCACATGATATCCTTCATCAACCTAGACACACATCACCTAGGCGTGATTCCTTGAAGACTGAATATCTCTCATCTCCTAATTAACGCATTATGCCTAGCACACGATTAAAATAGAACAACTTTACCTTTATTGTCCTTTGAAAACCTAGACCCATGATCAGAGATGGCTACATGTTAGCTGTGTGTAATACCTCAAAGAATAAACATAGTGTACCTTCCCTTCAAGGCAATGTGCCAACCACATGATCAATTCCTAAGTGTTCGATCTTTACTTTACCCTTAACCTCCGAGAAGGACCCACTTTGTGCTACATGCCAACCAGGTGCAATTCCTCAAAGACTAATCCTTATGCATCTCCTATTCAAGGGAAAGTATCAGTCATCTGATGAAATCTTATTTGATTGTACAGTAACTTCTCTTTAGGATTTGAAATCGACAGCCCCACAACTTCAGACTGGACACACGGCGGCACCTCGCATACTCACAAATTTTTTTCACTAACTGCCACAATGACTGGCAAGTTCATGACCTAGACCGTCAATGGTTAATTTCCAATATAACTGCAACCTAAAACTACTATTAAGCTTTAACCATTATGAGTCTGTGACAACCACCAGTTTAACTACAAGATTGACCTCCTCTGCCACATGTCACATAGTCACAATGCTACAATGAGTAATGACCAATCAATTTTTCTTCAAGGCAACATGTGAGTCATCAGATCAAATCAAAACTCCATGATACTTTACCTTTTTGTTTCTTCCAAACAGGTCTCACGGCATCCATGTATCCTTCAGGCATAATATCTTGATGAATAAAAACACTGCATCTTTTTTTCCAGGCAATGTGCCAACCATTGGATTAGATCTGATCTTCTTTTTGTTTAACTTTATCTTCAACCCCAGTTTGGCCCACCATAGACATGTGTTATATAGGTGCAATGCCTTGATGGATAAACTATGTGCATCTTCTATTCAAGGAAAAATGCCCACCATTAGATCAAAAGAGATCTGACTGTACTTTATCATCCTGTAAGCCTATGAAGAAGTGGATCCCATAATATGAAAACTACCATGTGTCGCCCAGGCGCAATGCCTTTGAAGAATAATTTCTTTCATCTCTCCTTTGAGGAAATGCACCAGACATTGAATCAAAGTGCATCTGACCATGATCTACCCTTGCTTTTAACTCAAAAGAAGTCAGACCCATGATCTCATATGTCTACGTGTGTCTCAGGCGCAATGCCTTAATGATAAACCAACATGCATCTCTTGATTAAGGAAATGCACCCACCATTGGATCAAAATAGAGTTTCTCGACATCTTACAAGGCATAAAATATGAAAAATACTTACAACTTAGGAAAATAATATGAACCCTGCGCATGAATTTAGGAAATATTAGGAAATAGCCCCATGATGACTTAAGACCCATGATTTAAAGTGATTCAAGTGGCCCAAAAAGGCAACGCAAGATTATAACATGAAAAAGAGACCTAGGGTTTTTGTCATAAAACTGACCAAGTGTTTATAAAGTAGCCTGTAGGATTTAAGAACTAGGCTTAAGCATTGCATAAAAATGAAGAAGACTCAGGGCCATGGGAAATTTTATAGTGCTAACAATGGCTCCAACTGAGGATGTATGTCTCTTGTAGGTATAATAAGATTCTAGAATCTCAGGATTAGGTAGACCACCTATGGAAAAGAAACTAACCTACATCAGACAATAGAAAGGAAAAATACCAAAACTTATTTAAAACCTACCATTCATGGATATTGAGAACTTCAAGAGAAGTAGAATTTTAGGAATTTTCCATGAACTGGCAATTCCAAAACATTTCCAATCAAATCCTTCAAAATGTAAGAATCGGAACCCCACTTACTATCAATGATGTATGGTCCCAACCAAATAGGATCAAATTCACTATTTTTTCCTTTATCTTCCAGTCTTGCATTCCACATCAAGACAAAGTCATCAGTTTCAAATTTTGTAACAGTGGTTCTTCTATCATACAAATCCTTACATTGAAGTTGCAACCTAACATTTTTGTCATCTACTTCCCTTCATGATTCATCTAATTGTATTAAATCATCCATTGTGATCCTCATTCCATCATTTAATCCTTCATCATATAGTTGGACAAATATGCACATCTACTATAAGTTGTTTTGTGGAAACCTAGCATGAATACCATATACCAAATCAAAAGGTGCACAACCAATGACCTTCTTAATTGTCACTCTATCAGCCCGCAATGCATGTTATAAGTTTGAATCCCAAGCTCTTTTATTTTTATCCAGTACTCTCTTTGTAATTTTGATCAGGCTTTTGTTTGTGGATTCAGCTTGGCCATTTCCCTATGGGTGATATGGGTAAGAGTAAGAAATATGGATCCTATATACTTGGTAGAAATCTATAAATTCCTTAGACCTAAAACACATTACATTGTCTACCACTATTGTCTCTGGGAAACCAAATCTAGTGATGATATTTTGTATCACAAAATCAGTTACAACCTTGCTGGTGGATCTTTTAGTGGGAATCTCTTCAACCCACTTAGTAAAATAGTTAGTTGCCACCAAAATCCATGAATGAAATCCACTAGATTTATTAGGGATCTCACCAGTGAAATCCATTCCCCACTTCTAGAAAGGTGCCTCAACTGTAACAGGATTCAAGGGCAAACTCCCATGAAACTTAAGCTTACCTACAAATATTTGGAAAGCATCACATCTTTTAACATAATTATGGGCATCCTTGAAAATAGTAGGCCACCAGAAACTAGATCTCATAATCTTATGTGCAGTATTTTTAGCCATGTAATGGCGTCCACACACACCATTGTGCATTTTTTCTAACAGGTCCCTGGATTCACTCTGGTCTGCAAATTTGAGTAAGACTCCTCATTGCTCCTCCACCAAAGTTGAACTTGAATTATTGCATACTTAAGATCATGCAACTTAACTATTCTCTTCCTATTTTAGTCCATTTTAGGAGGTAATATCATTTTCTGTAGATATCCAATGATGTCCCTATACCAGTCACAACAGTCCATATCTCAAATATAAGACATTTTCTCTTCTTCTAAAATGTTTATATGATTAGCATCCAGATTTCTCTGAGCCATAAGTTTTGCAAGTCCTAGTCCTCTGACCAACTTTGTGATATGAATATCAATATTGAATTCTTGGATCCTGTTGATCCATCTACACCTTCTTCCTGAAACTTCCTGTTGGACCAGAATATCCTTCACAACAGTACTAGGCACATAAGTAATTATAGTTGCTCCTACCAAATAACATCTAAAAGCTTTGAAAACCTTGACCAAAGAATACACCTATTTTTCCATGATATCATACTTCAAAACTGCTTCTTGCAAGGATTTGCTGAAAAAGGAATTGGGCTGCTCAAAGTCCTCTGAATTCTTTTGTAACAATACTGCAGCAACAATATTGTATAAAGAAAAGGAGAAAATCTGTAAAGGCTTACTATAATAAGGTGTCCTTAACACATGGGTATCTTTGATAGCCTACTTAATATCTGAGAAAGCCTTAGATGCTTCTTTATTCCATTGTACCTTAGCTCCTTTCTTCATCATCTTTGAAACAGGGATACTAATTTCTACAAAATTTGTAACAAATCTTCTTAAGAAATTTACCTGTCTAAAGAAAGACTAAATACACTTGACATTCCTGGGATGAGGGACCTTGTCAATAATAGAAACCTTTTCAGGGTCAATCCTAACTCCATCTTTAGACACAATGTGTCCTAGAAGATTTCCCTCTGTGACTCCAAAGGCACATTACTTTGAATTGAGTGAAACCCCATATTGAAAAGCTCTAAAAAAAAATTCTCAAGATGACCACAATGTTGATCCTCCTTTGTTGAGTAAGCTGTAAGATCATCCTGGTAAACTACTAAGAATTTATTTATGAAATCTGCAAATGCCACATCCATGGCTCTCTAAAAATTTTCCCCAACATTTGTCAAGCCAAAAGGCATTCTCACATAAACATAAGTACCACATGGTGTGGTAAGTACAGTCTTGAATTTCTCTGATTCCTTGACCATAACTTGATTGTATCCTGAAAACCCATCCAACATTGACATCAATTCAGATCCATTGACTCTTTGTAGCATGACATCCATATTGAGCAAACTATAGTTGTCCTTTAATGAATTGATATTCAAATTTCTAATATCTACACAAAGTCCGATGTCTCCATTTTTCTTTCTCACTAGTACCAAGTTTGATACCCATGTTGAATGTCTGATAGGTTTTATAATCTCAGTACCTCTCATCTTTTTTAATTCTTCTTGCATTTTTGGTGCTAGTGTGAGATTAACAGGTCTTAATTTTTGTCTGAAATGCTTTGTGCATTCCTTCAAAGGAATCTCATGCTGAAAAATATCTTCCCTATAGGCCTTTAAATCATCATAAGACCATGCAAAAACATGTTTATATTTCTTGAGAAGATAAACTAAAAAATTTCTAAGTTCCCAATATATACCTTCTTAGGAGCTCTAGCTGTTCCTAGATTTACTTCTTCTAAATCCTCTGGTTTGTTCACAGTCTTTGTAGAAAAGGGCTTGTCCTTATTATCAAAAGCTTTCTCAAGAACAACTAATCCCTTCAGAACCTTTTTTGATTTCAGCTATAGGACATCCTTACCAAAAATAGTATCTTTACCATCCAAGGTCTCCACATATCCACTAAAATCCATCTCTTTATTTCCATAGTTTGATTAATAAAATAAAAATCTTAGAATATCCAAATCATCTTCAAAGACCTGCCAAAATCCAACATTATCTAGTATGGAAGGTCTAGATTGAACCTCGATCTTGGAGATTCCTATAAATGTGATATCTTCTCACCTCAAATCAATATTGGCTAGCAAATCTTCCATTTTGTTTTGGCTTCTATCCACCCACTCAATACCAAATGCATAAAAAATTTCCAACTCACCCCAAACAACATTTATGTATTTCTTTAGTCTTTAATTCTTTGAAGCATACTTGGATATTATTTGAGAAATTACTAATTCAGAGTCTCCAATTACTCTGAGATTTCTTATTTTATGTCTTGAGGCCAACCTTAATCCAATCAAAAAACCCTCATACTCTGCAATATTATTGGTACATGTGAACAAAAAAGTGAATTAGAATTTTAAAGTCTTACCACTAGGAGCTATGAATAAAACTCATGCACCAACTCCTTCTTTTGACCTTTAACCATCAAAATACCCATAATTCATTTTGTTCTGCCAGATTATCCTTTTCCTTAGATAAAAGCACATTTTGGAATTCTCCTTCAACCTTCCTATCTTTCACTTGGAAAGACCCAATATTAGTGTCCAAGAAAAAATTCATATTATCATCCTCATTTTCCTCAATCATGTGAGGAGTTCTAGTTTCCTTGGACACTTTAACACTTTTACCAGCAATATTGAAAGTTGCAAAAGATAACTCACATTGAATACTTCCTCCCATTGAAGCACTCCACTTTCTTGATAATAACATTCCATATTGGGGAGGAATATTAACCACTAAGACACTCATTGTTAGAAAATTTTCTAGATATCCAGCTAGTCTATAAGGCAGAGCTTTAATATTACCTATGAGAGGTGCCTCTCTAGAATCCATTGCATGATATCTTCCATGGGGAGTATCAACTTGCAACCCCATTGACTTCATTATCTCTGTAGGTATAACAATGTTAGATGCTCTTGAGTCTATCGTCCAATTTTTTATCATCTTACCATTGATAACTAGAATCAAGAAAAAGGGATCCACAACTCCCAAGGGAGTATTTACATGATTTGTAATCAAATAAATATGAGGGATTTTTGAAACAATTTCTTATGATTCTTTCCCCTTATTATGAGATTTATCTTTTATATTTCTCATTTTCTCATTATTTTCTAGCTTCTGAATACTTGTGGAAGAAATGTTATTTACCCATGTCAAACTCTTTTCTTTATGTTCCTCAATCCTCATCATTTACAACAGTAGAACCTTGACAGTGATCTGTGATAACAATTGCCCCATATCAACAGGGGTGTATTTAAGATCAGAGTTGTCTTGTTTCATAGTAATAATACTTCCACCTTCAACTTGAGTAGACCAAGCTTGGCTCATTTCTTTTATTATCCCTTTGAAGAGGGAAGTCATTTATATCTAGCATCTTTGTTTTTACCTTATAGACAACACTTGGACTATTTGACTTATCTTATTTCCTAACGTTTATTCTTTTGACACCCTCAGTGAGTTTTTCCTTTTCTTGTGTCTGCTTAGTATCTTCTTTGGTTTCCTTAATAAAAATACTAGTTGGTTTCCATCTGCATTACCAGTTGTTCTATTTCTCAAATTATAATTAATCCTTGCTTGAGTAACCATGTATCTAGTGTGCAATCTCTTCATTTGAAGGTCTTTTTAACATAATGGGTTCCTTACCCCTTTCAACATTACACCTTATATCATCAATCTCTTCTTCTTCTTCATCAGATGGAACCATATCTTGGTTTTTATTTTCATCATTAGAATATTCTTCACCCTTCAAGTGTGAAAAGGTCATACCACAACCACTGTCATCATACAAGTCATCTTCCTCTTCCCCTTCTTTTTGTGCTTCATTTGCAGATATATTCAAGGAAAGAACACAATAGTCAGGATTGTGTGGGGATTGACAAGCTATACACCATGAAACATCATCACATATATTAACAGAGCTTCTTTGTAGAGGATCAGGAGCCTTATCATCAGGTTTTTCTTTCCTTTGTGGGAGAATAGCTTTCCCATCCTTCCACTAGGTGGTATATGGGTAATTTTGCATTCTTGGTTGTTGATTAAAATTGCTAGTGAATGACCTATCATTTCTTGGAGACCTATTATTTATATTTTCTCTAGGCTTCAAGTCTTTTATGGAATTTAAAATGTTCTTCATATTAACCTCCTCTTTAGGTTTCACATTAAAAGACCTGTCTGATTTTTTCCTAGCAGGCTTCCATTCCTCCCTTATACCCAATTTCCCTGATACTCTTCTATTATTCTCAATGTTAACAACTATCTTCTAGGCTTCTCTAATGTTTCTAGGAATTTTATCTCTAAGAATATATCCCATTTTAGAATCAAAAGCATTTAGATAGGTGGCAAGACATACTTTATCATCAATCCTCATTACTTGGAAAAGCTTATGCATGGCCCTTTGGGATATTATATTGAATTCAACAACATCCTCATTTGGATTATTCTTGATATTATTGAACTAATTAAACATGAATCCCTCATTTGTCTTGTCACCATATTGTTCCTTAAATCAAGCCTTTAGTTCATCCATAGACCCCACAAAATCATAAGGTAACCCTCTAAACCAATCCCTAGCATCCTCAACTAGAAACTGAACAAAAAGTTTCATCAATATATCCTCATGTAAAATCTCATAGTCATCCATCATATAACTAAACTTCTTTAAATGCTCCTTACAAATAATGACATTATTTCTAGAAAAATTAGGAAGTTTATCTCTAATTTCATTTGGAACTACATTAGGATAACAAGGAATACCAAGAAAAGAAAAATGTTTGTACCTTTCTACATGAACCGACCTCCTTTGAAATGGATTATCAGTTTGAGAAGTAGATGCTATAGAATTTTATGTTGTAGCTACCTTAGTACCAGCATGAGAAGGCCTAGTAGACTATTTGATAAATTCAACCTTCTTCTTTATTTTTGAAGCAACAACTTCAAATTTTTCTTTCTCAAGATCTTTGGCTATGATTTATTTCTCCCTTCTTTCCCTCTCAAGATCAGTGTTGAATTTGGACATTCGATCCACTGGAACCTTGTGACTCATATGTTCATTTATTTCAACTCCTCTCATCCTCTACTTTCCCTTATTCTTAGGGTCTTGAGTAACAAAAATTTGGTGGATGACAGGTTCCTCTTCAAACCTCTCAGGTTCTTCAACATAGTTCATTGCCTCCAGGTTCAACAATTTACTCTTCCTTTTTTCAACCCTAATATGATCTTGTCTTATCTTATTTTATCTTTCCTTTTCCCTTTGTTGTCTGATGACAATCAAATCCTAGATTTTCCTCTCCAATTCAGCCATTTCTTTAGATATACTTTTAAAATCTGGGAGAGTAGTGTCAAATTCTAAAACCTGTTCATGGGATTTATGTCTTCTCTGATTCAGGACATGAGGCCTTCCCAGGGATAAAGAGCTTAGATCGTGAGAGGTATTCCTATTCTCTCCACCTCTAATTTTTCTTCTATACCTTCTATTTTGTCCTTGAAGTTTATTATGGATTACTTTGTTAGTATGTCTTAACCCCTCCTCTCCTCTCTCATCAGTAGAGTAGTAATCCTCATACACACCCAATCCTAAGTTCGTTGCCTCTTCATATTCTGATGTATTTCCTTCATGGTTGTGTTGGATTGGCTCTTTTATCCTTGTATCCCTCCTTTGTCTCCCTATTTGATAAATACCTCTGTTATTCTTATCCTTCCTTGGTTGAACATCTATGGAGGTAGTTGGAAGTCCATCCAATTTATCTTCAGGATGTTTTCTCACCCAAGATCTAGTATTTTTATTACTCATATTGAGGAAGTGTGTATAGAATTATATTTATTACTCAACACTACTGCAAAGATCTCTTAGAGTCTCCACCCAAGATAAGTTGGGAGAATACAACACTAGCTTATATGAATACTGCTATAAGAAAACTCACAAGACAAAGGACAACAACAAGGGGCTAAACAAGAGTAACTCTATGCTTCCAATGATCAACTTACTGGCTTATATAAATAAGCAGGCCATGTTTCTAGCTCAACTTGAAACCTGCATCATTTATGACAATATACTACATCTCCCAAGAAGAGTCACCATTTTATTGGAGTTTTCAAATGTTTATGCTTTGAAAGCTACTAATATACCTTAGATTGATTTTGAAGAATGGTTAGTTCCAAATATGAGATTATCTTAAGGTAACTGGACCAAATATTGGGAAAAGACTACCGTCTGCACTTCTGACTCTGTAAAACCAAGGTGGGTACACCTAATCCAACTCAACATACAATTCTTTACAACTCTAGATTTTAAACAACAGATAATGTTAAGAAAATACTAAATGTAAACCACTCATTCGTTGACTCTCCATTACCACACATGACACACAACCAACAACCACAAAACATAAAAGAACTTGGAGATGGTTTTGATGTTTAAAATAGGAAGAATATAGCCAAACCCAACCAAAAATGTATTATTATAGAAGGTATAGAGCACAGAAACCAACTACTGTCAAAGAATCAAAGCCATGAACAAAAATAACCTAGACCAAACACTTCTTAAAAAATCCTTGTGAAAACCAGATGAACTTATGTCTTATCTAAAGCAATATTTAATTTAATTCTTGATCAAAATTGAGGAATAACAACATATACATAGATAAACTCTATGCAGTGAATCAAAATATCCAAAACTCAAGAGACAAACATAGGAGAAACTTGAATCTAAGATATTGTATGAAGAATGAAGAATCAAGTTTCTATTTCAAACTAATTCAAAACATATACCACTTGAATAAATGCAAAAGACCTGCAACCTTCTATTCTATATTGACACTCTCTAGATATACATTTGCTACACTCCTGACTGGAAACAAGTATGCAACCTAATTCTTTCCTATACTTCCCCAATTTTCTAGCCCTTATTAAATGATCTTGGAAATACTTTTTATAGAACAAGGATTACAATAAGTCTCAGATAATTTAGGTCAAAACTCAACAACAAAAATTACTACAGGACAACCGAAGTTAATACTCAAAACAATGACCAAACTTCTCTTTCATAATCAAGTAGAAATTTGTTTTACACTCCATCCTGTGTACAATTTGTCTTGAAGCAATCAAAACCTTGGGATGTAGGAGAACAATTCCCTGTAGAAGGAAAGAGACATACTTAACAATAAAAAATCCATAGAAATTAGCCCACTCCATGTTGCAAACATCAACTGATCTTTCTTCAAAATATCGACAAAGGATTTGATCCAGTTTTCCAACCACGAAGGCTCAGGATTAGACCCAGAGTAATGATAGAAATGACAAGGCACTGAATAAGGGTTACATAGGACTTGTAAAATAGATCAAAAACCCTAAAACATCTCTTCTCAAAATCAATGCAACATAAAAGTATTCAAAGCTCCCAGATTTTATCCTAACAACATCCCACGACTGCATAAATGTGATCCAGAAGACCAGATTCATCTATCTACTCTCTGCAACTTGGAACATGATGCCATGGCTTCAAAACCCTTAGGAAAGCATTTGAATATTTAAAAATATATTTCAACGGCTACACCTAGCGCAGAGAACTCCATCGGCAACCTAGATTTTAACTTTAATTCATCTTTAAAACACCACCATTAATCAAATTTTAAAAGAACTCACGAGCACAATGGTCCAACATGACATCCTTCATCAACCTAGACACGTGTCACATAGCTGCGATGTTGCAAAGACTAAATATCACTCATATCCTGATTAAGACATTACACCTATTGCGCAATTAAAAGATAACAAATTTAGCTTTTTTGTCCATTGAAAACCCAGACCCATGATTAGAGATGGCTACGTGTTAGCTGGGTGTAATACCTCAAAGAATAAACATCGTATACCTTCCCTTCAAGGAAATGCACTAGCCACATGATCGATTCCTTATTGTCTGATCTTTACTTTACCCTAAACCTCTGAGTAGGACCCACTTTGAGCTACATGGAAACCAAGTGTGATGCCTCAAAGACTAATCCTCATGCATCTCTTGCTCAAGGGAAAGTGTTGGCCGTCCAATGAAATATGATTTGATTGCACATTAACTTCCCTTTAGGCTTTGAAACTGACAAACCCACAACTTTAGAGTGGATACATGCTAGCACCTCGCATACTCATAAACCTTTTTCACTAACTGCCACATTGACCGACAAGTTCATGACCCAGACCATCAGTGGTTAATCCCCAATCTAAATACAACCTAAAAATACTATCAACCTTTAACCATTATGAGTCTATGACAACCGTCAGTTTAACTACAACATTGACCTCCTTTTTTGCATTTCACATAGTCACAATGCCGCAATGAGTAATGAGCAATCAATTTTTCTTCAAGGAAATGTGCCAGCCATCACAGCAAATCAAAAATACATAATGCTTTACCTTTCCTTTCTTTCGATCAGGTCCCACAACATCCACATGTCCTTCAGGCAAAATTCCATAATGAATAAAAATACTGCATATTTTTTCCAAGCAATGCGCCGACCATTGGATGAGATCTGATCTTCTTTCTATTTAACTTTATCTTCAACCCCAGTCTGGTCCACCATAGACACATGTCATATAGGCGCAATGCCTTAAAGGATGAAATTTTTGAATCTTAGGTTCAAGGTAAAGTTCCCACCATTAGATCAAAAGAGATTTGACTGTACTTTATCATCGCGTAAGCCTCTAAAGAAGCAGGTTTCATAATCTAAAAACTGC
The DNA here is from genome assembly GCA_018584345.1 of Thuja plicata. Lineage (NCBI taxonomy): Eukaryota > Viridiplantae > Streptophyta > Pinopsida > Cupressales > Cupressaceae > Thuja > Thuja plicata. The sequence continues at coordinate 448,781 of MU226228.1, forward strand.
CATGTGTCACCCAGGCATAATGCCTTTGAAGAATAATTGTCTTTTATCTCTCCTTTGAGTAAATGCACCATCCTTTGGATCAAAGTGAATCTAACCATAATCTACCCTCGCTTTTAACTCAAAAGAAGCCAGACCCATGATCTAAGGTGTCCAAGTGTCTCTCAGGCACAATGCCTTAATGATAAACCAACATGCATCTCTTGATTAAAGAAATGCGCCCACTGTTAGATTGAAACAAACTTTCTCAACATCTTACAAGGCATAAAATATGACAAAGACTTAAGAATTAGGAAAATAATATGAACCCCATGCATGACTTTATGAAATATTAGGAAATGACCCCATGACAACTTAAGACCCATGAGTTAAAGTGATTTAAGTGGCCCAAAAAGGTAACATAAGATTATAACATGCAAAAGAGACCTAGAGTTTTTTTCATAAAATGGCATGTAGGGTTTAAGAGCTAGGCTTAAACAATGCATAAACATGAAGCAAAACTTAGGGCCATGCGAAATTTTATAGTGCTAATGATAGGAACTTAGGAGATGACAAGTGGAAAGAGGAAGGATCTTGAGGGCTTCTTTAAAGAGGTAAATTATTAGGATGATAGATCAAGAAAAGAGAGAGAGTGTGTGTGTGTGTGTATGCATACACACATATATGCATATACATATATATACTAGATTGCAAGAATCAAGTATAGTACCGGCTATAAACTACAGTGAACTTGGTAAACTTTTTAACATGACTGGTGATGCTAGCATGCCATGTCCTCCAATGCTACGTGGATTGAGGGAAAACTAGACCTCATGACCTTGTGCTTTACCATAGGAAGCTCTTTCTAATCGAGTAAGACCCCCAACCATACAAACACACACAAATATATATGCAACAAGATAAATATATATATAGTAAATCTAGAACCAAAAAATATTTAGAATATATTTCATAAGTTACATATATGTAAATCTACTAATACACTAAATTTATATAAAATTATAAAAGTAGTATATATGTGTATACTAGGAATTGTTCAGCCTGCAATCATTAACTAAAACATCAAAACCATTAGAGGGTTAGCATGTAAAAGATTCAAATAACAAGCATGAAAACATCAAAAGATCATCATATCATTGGATAGAGCCAGAAACAAGTGCACCCAAGAGGCTTGTTTGATTTTCTCTCTTATGGAGTTATGAATGTGCTCTCTCAAACACAATATTCAAGATCCCCAAGTGAAAAATTCAAGATGAATGCAATATTTATGGATGGAAGAAGGATTCAAGAGCTAGTATGGAACAACTAGTCTCAAAGCTTCTCAAAATGTGAAGACTAAGATACCATGGATGCAATACAAAGCAAGATTGAAGCTATGATTCTTTTACCAATTCCTAGCATGTGATCTCTAGATTATTTATGCAAGAAAACATCTATGAGCATGAAAACAATATGCAATTCTAAATCAAAATGAGCATAATAACAATGCAAAAACAATGTGAGAGATGAAATGCAAGAGAGGAAGGCCTCTTTTTATAGATTTGTAAAGGCAATGGACGATTGAGATTAAGAGGTGGAAGAGAGATGAGTGGCTAAGATTAAGGGTTGGGTTGGAAAAGTCAAAGGGGATTGTGCACATGATTAGAGGTAAAATACCTTTTAAATCAAGATTAGAGGAATATTAGCAAGAGGTGGGTTTAGAAAGGGATAAAGTAAAAAGTGTTTTTATTCTAATCAAGCTTAGAGGAATTTTAGGCTTGTGGAGGGATTTTTAATAAATAAGAATTTATTAAAAGGGGGATTTTTGAGGGAAATGTATTTAAATAAAATACATTAGGATAGTATTTATATTATATGTAAATACTACAAATGAAACTATTTAATTAATTTAATTAAATAGTTAGATGAATAAAAGGGAATTTGATATTAATAATAATAATAATATTTTTGAATGTCTATATTTTTTCCATCTTTGACATGGCATTGCAAGTGACGTTGTGTCAAAGACAAGAAAATAAGTTGCCCCTAAGGAAATTGGTTTCCAGGAGTCGTGCCAAAGTGACGACAGTAAGAGGTTGTGCCCCCTCAAGAAATGGACGCAACAAGAGAAGCATGGGTGGAATTTTCTCAAAAAAAGACACAACAAGAGGAAGGGAGAGGAGTGAATAAATAGAAGCCTTTAAAAATGCAAGATGCAAAATGATTATGAATGTAGCTAAGTATGCAGATGCAGGACTTGGGGATTCAATTATGTTAAATTATGCAGAGCACATCTGATTTTGATATTGCAAAAGGAGGTATGCATCAGGTGTTAGAAAACACAGATGACTAGATTCCTTTGCATGAAATAAACCCTCAGACAAAGCACACCACAAAAGACACATGCATCAGTTGCCACTAGTCATGACACACCAAAATATAGCAGATCAAGGTAGTGGTGAGTAGGTTTTAACCGACACAAAAAGATAAAATCAACAAAAGGGCATCATGACTAAGAAATCATTCATTCCAAATTTGTTCCCATGAATGAGATTATGTGATGGAGAATTGATAAGAAAATTCCATAAGGATGCATCCTAATGGGAAAATATTGGATTTGGTGTTTGATTGAGATATTTGCAGGCAAAAGCTGTGGAAAGGATGAGGAGAAAGGAGAGTCAGTCTCAAAACTAATTTGGTGAAAAATTTTATTGCAGTCATGGGAGTCAAACATCACCAAAAAGGAAAATATGCATCGATGTGGAAGGAATGAATAAGACATGAAAAGTTTATTGCAATTTTTAAAGGATATTTGAAATTTTAGGATTTTTTTTATTTTTTTGTAATTTTCACTCACTTTAACCTATACAACAGGATTAAGAATAGAAGAATATACAGCTAGGAGAAGAAAGCAGTGGAAAGAGGAAAGAAAATTTTTTTAGGGAAAATGGGGGCTATAAGAGGGGCTAGGCAGAAATTAGGTCATTTGTGAATAGTGCTTGAAGAAGAAAAGAGCTCTGGAGAGAAAAGGGTTGAAGAGAGGTTGAAGGGGCAGTTGGGTGAGCACATGAGGAGCCATGGATGACCTATAGAGTAGCTGACATAGGTGAGTAGCATGCCCTGAGCCTTACTTTTATTGTCTTTAAAGTTTCTAATACTTTTTCAAAAGGGTAGGTGCATTTATTAGGGGGAAAATAGGGCCTGAACTAGAGACGCTAGTTCTGGAATCAGTGTCTGTGTAGATGTCTCTCCATAGACCCCTGTCTACACTGACAATGATTCAGAACCGACATCTCCAAAGACACTGGACCCAGACCCACATCTTTGTAGATGGGGGTTAGGGAGAAAGACCTCAGAGACACTGATGTAGGAATCGATGTCTCCACCCAAATTGGCGTCTGTGCCAAAAGGGAAGATGCCAGGGGAGGGGAGAAACAAGAAGATTCAACGGGGGTCAGGGATGGGTCGATAAAAGACCTAGGGGCATGGTGCCCCAATCTGGGAGGGGTTGGGCTAGAATCAGAAGAAATTGACAGGATTGTGTTGGAATTTTTTTAGGAGAAACATCCACCATTGGGTTCGAGGGAGCACTGGTTACTGACCATGGAGTTGCAGGGCTAGTTGACTGAGGCAGAGTGGGGATTGATTGCAGTAGTTGGGTTGGATTATGTTCTCTGATGGCCCTAACTACATGCACATAATGGTATGATGACCACCTTGGTGGAGAGATGGCACAGTGACACAACCACATTCTACCTGCCTACAAGATAGGCGACGATTACTCTGGATGACGTATTAAGGATCTTGTGGATATTGATCTGTGGACCATTCTTGCAGTATAACTTGGAGGATAGCAAGCATTACCTGGAGCTTGCATTCTAGAGACTGCTAAGGAGGATACAAATATGTACTAAAGGTATTATGTCCCTATTAGGAGACCTAGCCCTGTTAGGAACCGATTATCACATTATCACATTTCCTTGTAAGAGGAATACAAAAACCCTGTTAAAATTATACTGAGCTCACTGTTCTTACAATAAAAAATATGATTCTATTCTAATGGTTTCTCAATAGTGAATAGTACAAGAATCTTCTACACTTAGGTAGTTCCTGTTGTAATTTTCATCACCATTTATATGATTCTATCATGACAATGTATTCATCTGTTCACATCCATTTGTTCTATACCATGCATACATTGCTTTACAAAAAGCTTTTCCTATATATACATCATTATATGTCCATTCAACTTCCAATACATCACATAATAGAATTATCATTTATAAAAAAGGTAAATACCAAGTTGGTGATCATATAATAACAAAACATAGGTAATCCTTAATCTAATTCCAACTTAGCACATTTGGAATCCACATTATACTCCCTTAATCATCGCAACCTTTCATCTGTCCTGTATCAGTTTTACTCTATCTATGCATGTCTTCAACATACTATAACTTAGTGAACTCAACACATAAACATAAGAGACTTTAAGTGAAGGTCGTATACATCACAAAATAGCTTCTCTTAGGCTTTCATGTCTTTATTTTCCATATACTGTCTTCATTGACCAAAACTGTACTTCTATACTCTGTAATTCTACTTTCTAGACTTAGTCATTTTGCAAGCTATAACTCCAAAACTTTGTTTGACACCAAGAAACCATCCATACCTGATATGTTTCCACAAATAAAAACCCTAAAGTGTTCCAAAACATTCCTGAATAAACCACTTTTGAATATTCTCTCCCTTCTGCATTGATGGCAACACTTAGAGAAAAATGACTAAGTGTCAATACGAAAAAGAATATACATTGTCCTTATTTATCTCCTCTATTTATTTTCTTCTTCTCTATTTCTTCTTAGTACATTTTTCATATCTACTCTTCTCCCCCTTTTAGATCAAATAGAAAAGGTACACAAATAGAGTACATAACAAAATTGCTTACCAAAACATTTTATACCATCTTAAGCACATCCTGGAATGAGCTTTCCAAGATCTTCACTTCCTCTAACCAGGTCTTTACCAATATACGGCTCACATGAATAAGTCCATTTAGTGAAAAAGAGGATGTTACTGCTAACTTTAGCTCGATAGGAATGAATCCAATGAGGGCCTGCTCTATTTTCTCCATGTCTAAAAGGGGGATCTCAAGAATTGATAACTTAGGAGTAATTAAACTCTTTAGCATATCAAATCTTCCCACAACTCTCCCTTTCTCTGTATCCAAAAAACTCAATTTATCCAATATCCTAGACACTTCTATGTCTAACTCCAATATGGTATGTGAGGAGGTTTCACAACTATTCATTAAATTGTCCAGAGTTTGCCTGTCCTTTTCTATTATATCCTCAATGTTTTTAATGTGTATGATAGGGTTTATACAATAAACTGTATAAATTTCTACCATGTGATACACACCTTGTTGTGGGTCCACAACACACACCCCATTTTTGGTTCTTTGACCATGAGTACCCCCCTTTTTTTGGTCTTTTTCCTTTTTTCATGTCTTCCCCCCCTCCAGTCCCCACTAGGCCAGTCTCAAAAAAGTGTTGTACATATTGACAGCACGGGCGAACTACCCAGGACTCATCAAGAGGGGAAACCTAAATGATCCCAATGCATGGCCTCACATCGTGCACCCCTAGTTACAAAAAAGGGAAAACATGTCAAAGGACAACCCAGACTATAGGATAGTCAATGATGCCTTCATTTTTGCAATCATCCGATTCATTGAGGGTGATTTTGCAAAAAGGATGTCAGAAGAAGCAGTCGCCAAGGTAAGGGCCATTGGGGCTTATTATATATAGTACAATACATTCACCTACATCTGAGTGGAAGGGTCCACTTTGAAGCCTAATAAATTGCCCTGATACCCATCTGATTGGGTAATCACCTTAGAGATGGCCAGGCAGCTTGCAGATGCCTATGAGCATATCAAGCACAAGAAGAAACATTGTTGGGACTTCCCCATTTCTCTGGGCCCATACACATTACAAGATATGAAGGTATGAAAATCCTTGGCCTTTGAGTGGGACTAATTCCCATTACAACTATATAAAATAGTTCAGCTAAGGTTCAACCCAATCAGAACATACAGTCGCATAATCGACAGGTTTTATGTCCATGAGCCACATCTGGAAGATCATTAGATCAATTGTATAGATGAGTATGAGGTTAGAATTTAGGATTACTGCAGAATGTCCCTCACCCTTGCACAACACACATTGGAGACCCCAATTCCTTCTAAGGTTCGGGAGCAGGAATCAGATGAGGTATTAGAAGCCATCTATACTTTGGATTAAATATATGATAGGCCTATCATGAACGCTGAAGTTGATAAAGATGAGAATGATGACATTGAGTTTTGTGCCAGGCACATACTCAGCATGATTGAATCTTGGATCATAAGGCCTTATAAAATGGATTCCATCCCTATAAAGACACTAGTGGATCCACCCAATAAGGTGGATAAACAATGTGGGGAGAAAAGTACATTACTGCAATACAAGAAGGCAACACCATAGAAGACAAGCACGGTATATGGACATGAACGTGTAGTGGAGTATGGGTCAAACCTGAGGCACAAGGATCCTAAGACAAGAATGACTAGGCAAATAGATCCTCCCATGGGGCTAGCACAGGTTTCACCAGATGAAGGACCCTCCACTTCTGGACAATCTTCTCCTATCATCAGAAAGGGCAAGAAGACATATAAGAGGAAGAAAGCTTCTATGTCTCCGCAATTAGAAACTGTACAAGAGGAGCAATAAGAAGAGGAAGAGGGAGAGATCCCTCTAGTAAAAAGGACAAGGTCTTAGAAAAGGAGAGAAAAGGAGACTAGTAGGAAACACCAAGAGGATCCTAAAGAGAAAGATAACCCCTTGGATGATCTAGAATCGGATGAGTTCCAAATGTTAGACTTTGAGGGTCTGGAGGTTTTTTAGACCCAGGCCAGCATACGCCAGGTTATGCAACTCGGTATGAGGTAGGTGGTCCTTCTCTTTTTCAACCACAGGTAACCCTAACTCCACCTCCCACTCAATTTACCAATCCAAAGCCAAATATACCTATTGTGGGAAAGAGCTCTAAACTAGATCAAGGGCTCAGGAATCAAGAGTCCCCAATTTCCAAAGAGGTGACTAGAAATGAGCCGACAATAGATACCATTATTGTTATAGCACCCCCTCACATTCCTGCTCCACCAGCTACTCTTCCACCTCCTATTCCTACTCCCCCACCATTTCTCCCAACCCCAACTAATCTTCCACTTCCAATTCCAAATCTCCCAACACCTACTCCACCACCATCAAGCCCTTTTCCTTGCCACATCCCGACCCCTAGAGGATCAGTAACCATAGAGGTTGTGTCACCTTTTGAAACCACATTAAAGGTCATGACTGGTATCAATACCGAAGTGTTGGTTAGCTCCTGAGGAGATGAAGACAAAGGCCAGTAAAAAAAATATGAGGTAATGGAAGAAGAAGACAAGGTAGAAGAGGAAAGGGAAAAGGAAGAAGAACACCAAGGAGAAATGAATGAAGGGGAACAAATATAGGAACAAGAAGAAGGGCCAGATAAAGAGGTGACTCCAGGGTCCAAAATTTGGATTCAATTTTTTAGGTTACCCCATATGACAAAGCTAAGCATATCTTACGGCCATCTAAAGCTAAGCTAAGCATATCTTATGGCCATCTAAAGCTAAGCTAAGCATATCTTAAGGCCATAATTTGGACAAAGCTAAGCATATCTTACGGCCATCTAAAGAAGTGGTCCAACAATTTAGGGACATTATGGCAAGCATAGAGACCAAGGAAGCCTTGCAGAAATTATTTTATTCAAAATAAGAGATGACAAAGATGACAAGACATGAAGAGGAGATCTAGTTATTTTCTTCCGAGCTAACTACCTTCAAAGAAAAGCAAGAACAAAAGATCAACAAAGTGAAAAGAAAGAAGATAAACTATGAGGAAGTTTAGGAGGTCATACAGAGGCTCTGGGCTGCACACCTAGAAGTATTCCCAAACTAACCCCTTGGACCACTAAGCATTTTGAAGAAGAAATCTCTAGCACTTAACATAATTCCCTAAGGAAAGTTTCAGTGTTTTGGCCTTTTGGCCCCGCAAGCAATGGAATTCTTTAGCCTTTCAGCCCTCCAGTTTTTGGCCTTTCAGCCTTCCAAATTCTTTGGCCTATCGGCCCTCCAGTTTTTTGGCCTTTTTGCCTTCCAAATATTTTGGCCTTTTTGGCTTTTGACAAGACCTATCTTGAGACCATAATTTTTTTGTTTAATACTTAAAATTTTTGGGACACTAAAAAGTTTCACGGTAGAGGTTAGGGTCCAAAAATCTGGGTGTTTCTAGAAAGATCACATTTTTGCACACCAGTTGAACTCCAGATTAGATTGATGGTCAACTTGAGTTCATTTTGAAGGGACTAAGGGTCTCTTACCAGTCTCCACCACCAGAAGAGCCTCCAGATGAAGAATCCAAGGAAAAATCCAAGAATCGATAAGAAGACTCCAAGTTCTCAGAAGAAACCCTCCTTCTTTTCTCTTTCTCTTCTTGGCGAGTTTGATCCTCTTTACATGGGAAAACTGATTGTAAATGGATTTAGGAATCCATGCAATTTATCCAGTATTAGTTAGCAGTAGTTTCCTCTCAACAAAGTTTTAGTTTTAGCTTATGTTCATTAGTTTAGACTCTATGATGCCCTAATTTTGACATTTAGAGTTGTAGATCCAAAACTCTATATCTTGTAATCACAAATCAATGTAAAGGGTCAAATTCTTAATACAATAAAAATCTACATTTGGTGCTTCATTCGTGGTGTGTGAATTTCTGCTACCTATGCGAAATTATTGGATGTATGCTTGCATTATTCATTATTTTCAAAGAGCCTCTTGTTTATTGTGCTTCAGATTCACGTTTCTTTTAGTTGGAGTTTGTTGTTGTTTATTTACCTTGCTATGATGAAGAGATCATATTTGGGCTTTACAATAAATCTATCTCATGGGTGCGCACACCTTGGTGGATTCATGATTTGATAGATTTTGAATATCTTGCACGAGTGAATTCATCTTCTCTCCAAACGCTTGCATCTATGGGGTATTGAATTGTGACTTGGTCTGATTTATGCTTCGTGGGTTTGTTCAAAATCTCTTCGTCATTCAATTCTAAAGGAAGGATTCACAACAATTTATGTCCGTAGGATTTCATTTTTGCAATTTGCTTCATTTCTCACTACTTTACTCTCTTTAAATTCTAAAAATCAATATCTTTAAAATACAAAATTGTATTTTACTTACAACACCCACATTTCAAAATGGAAAATACCAAAAAAGAGCTAAAGGGTTTTTCAATTTGATGTCTTGAACGTACCAGCAAAGGTCGCCTCATGAACATTCACATTTATCTTCAACTGAGTAACTAAGTAGGTTGTGACCCAACCCCAGAGAACCTTGGGAATAATGTTGTTATTCTTTCAAGGGAGGAAATCAAATCTCAAGATCCTAGCAAGTTGGCTTGTGTAAAAACAACACTCAACACACCTCTTTGCTTCAGATATGGTTTTGCTCAATATGCATAACTCCCAAGAAATAGACTTTCATACTTACTCCAACTTCTTCGCAAGGTAATTCTCTTATTTTTCTTCAACGATCTTCTCTAAGGACTCATAATGACTTTCAAAGTCATCCAATACCTTGTTCAAATTCTCTGCATTGTCCTTTGACTAGAAAGAAAAAGGTATAGGTAAGAGTTTTTTGAAAGTATCAACTGCTCTTTCCATTACCATTGATTTCTTCTCACCTTTCTACTCAGATATTTCCTTCACTTTTGCAAATGTGATGAAGGATAGCTTCATCAACTCATCCTCATCCATACTCTCAACATGAATGATTAGAGTTCTATCTCCACTTGCCAACAATAAAGATGAAGAAAAAAATGCATGAGTTTCTTGTTTCTTTTAAACTTTATCTACTGCTTCCTTCACTATTTCAGCTTCACTCACTTTCTTCTCTTCCTTCTCTGTCACTGTTAGATTAATGCTTCCTCCATAAATGTCAGTAACCTTCTCAAAATTATCACTAACATCATGCAAATTGTCCAAATACACAGGTACACCAGAAACAAATAAATTTGGTTGCTTCACAGTATTGAAAAATGGCTATTGTCTTCATCCTTTGATGTATCAAGGTTTACATCAGCTATTCTTGATGACTCACCTTTTATAATTTTAGGCTTAGTAGCCTTGAGAGGTGAGAACTTCTTTGGTTAAGCTCCCATGAAAACCTTATCAACTCCCTTCTATGTTTCCTCAATAACTTTCTCCTACTTTCTCCCCATTATCTTCACTAGTCTTGACATGGTTTGCAACAAAGGTTTCAAAGCATTTAATATATTTTCCATTTATTTGACTGAAACAATAGGTAACATATCTTCAACTGCTTGTACTCTGATGTTTCATCTTCTATCTGTGCTAATTGTTTCCTTATTTTCAATTTTCTCATAAAGTTCTTCAGGTATACTGCCTTCAACTTCTAACAAGTTCTTAAAAGAAAGCAAATGATTTATTACCATGTCTTCAATAAAAAGTTTATCAGGTGCCTCATACCTCTCATAGTATCTGATTAATGAGATAAGCTTTACCTTCTCAAATATTCTCTTCTCCAGAGTTACCAGAGTTTATAACTTTCACTTTGTGCTAGTGAATCACTTTCATCATGAAGCTAGGGTTTCCTTCCCTTACTTTCTCATGAGTTCCCTCAACCAGAGCATCACAGACCACATAGTTAAACCAAGCCCAGTGCTCCATGAGGGTCTTATTTTTATCATTGTAGACTATGCGTGTGATCATTTTCTAGATCCAATACCTAAGTGTGTGGGATCTCAGAAGAGGAATATTGTGAATACCAACACAGATAAGAAGGCAAATCCATCTCCCAACAAGAAGACCAGAAAGGGTAATTCTGGTAAAAAAGAGGTAAAGCTGTCCATTTTAGATGAAGTGGAAGGAATGATCTTAAGGAAGATGAAAATCCTTCTATTTATTCCGAGGATGATGACCTGGATAGAGGTGATCAAAGCACCATGGAGAATCCTAAGAAGGATAAGCCTTTAAATGATGTGAATGAGAATGAGCTGGAAGTCAAAAAAGGTATTGTTGGTAATTTTGTCAAAGATGTTTAGCATAAAATTCTAGATGAGATCATCAACCCGATAAATACCATTATTCAAGATTATATGGAGGAAAACCACATGGGCTCTAATGAGGTTACTGAGGAAGAAAAAGTGGAAATGGAGAAAGATGACAAAGAAGAGGAGAGTGAGGTGTTTATTGTGGATGAAGTTGGGTTTATGGAGACAGATACACAAGAGAAAAATGATTATGATAACACCCATTTGGAGTTCCCTAGCAAAATTAATAACCAGAAGGCTGATTTAAATCCACCAGATAATTAGACTTGGAAAGAAAAGGTGGAGAAGAAGGAGAATAGGCAAGCTCAGAACAATACTAAGGAAGCCATTTATGAACAAGAATTAAACACAAAAAGGGTCACAAAAATGAGTGTCCTCCAAGCCACTAGAAACAAGGCCATATGTGCGTTCAACATTGACAAGTGGGAATTCCATGACATTCAAGACCTTCACATCAAATAAAGAGCTCTAGATGTGAGGAATGATGTGCTGGAGGAAATAGTTGATAAGATGAGGAATGACACAACTATGTATAAAAAAGGTGAGAATGTTTTTTTTGAGGTAACAAAGAATTCCAGCTGGTTGGAAGAAAAGATTAATAGTGTCATTGATAGTAAGCTAACCCCTATCATGGAGAAAGTTAGAAAAAATGAAATTATGCTTAGGAAGCTATTAACTATGAACAACATGGGTATGAAATCTATGAGTGATAATCTCAAAGCCCTATATGCCATGTTGGAGGGGAATAACACTAACAAAAAGCAATCAACATTGATGATGAAGGTGGGAGTCAAGAAATTTAGACAGTGGTTTCAGGGACAAGGACTAGATAAAGCTATGAAAATAAATCCACTCCCCACTCCAAAGATCTTACTAGTATGAAGGAGTCAATCATGAACATGTAGTTTCAGCTAGTGGAGTTTGAAGAGTTTCTGAAGACTCTCAAGTGACTCTGTTTCTGTGGGTTTTTTTCTTTTGTCTTTTGGAAGGTTTCCTTTTTCATTCCCTCTTTATTTGGGTTTAAAAATTACTTTGTTGTATCTAGGATTGTGCCCCTATTTTGTAACTGTCACTTCTAGTGACAGTAATTTCTTTTTGATGTTCCTTTAATGATTTTTCTTTGCTTCCTGTTGTAAAGGGTTCGGGGCCCCTTCAAAACTCTATTGTTACCTTAATCAAAAATTATTCTCTTCTCCAATATTTTCATGTCAGGCTTCTAGAGTTGTTTCACATCAGTGCTCTTCTCTTCAACTTTATTCTCTTCTCCCTTCTTATCTTCAACTTTCTTCTCTTCTCCCTTCTTCTTTTCAACTTTTGTCCTCTGTCTCTTAGGTGAAGATTCCAGTTTGGTGGATCTTGTGTTCCTTATAGGAAATTCCATGAGTTTCACTTCCTACAATGTTCTCTTTGGTGGTGTATGAGTAGTCTCTAGTACATCAATCACAGTAGAGGGTGTACTAATAACCTTCTCAACTTCTAGAGGTGGAAGGGATGCAAGAGAAGTGCTCGCCAACCCAGAAGCTCCTTTTGTCATCTTCTTTCTTACCTCTTTCATCTCTTCATTTGTTATACCAACCTTGGCTAATACATCATCTACCATATTTTCTAATTTTCTCTTTCTTACAGCTCAAGTATGCTCTTCCCTTATCTTCACAAACTTCTCTTCATAGGTACCCCATATTTCTTTAGATGGATCAATTTTTGAGGATAGAAAATGTTTTACTTGCATGGTCAAGACCTTAGAGCTGACTTCATATCCTATAGAATAGCACCACTTCTTCCTAGGTTGCACTTCCTCAAAGAAAACATAATCATTTTCAACCATGAAATAGATTGTATCCTTGTATTTTGTACCAATGCCTCAAGGATCCTCACTCTTTCCTTGATCTGTCTCTACAAGATTTTGATCATTCAAAATAATTCACCATCAACCCATGTATTGTTCTGTCTTCTACAACTCTATTTGATCTGAATTCCAATGGGTTCACTCTCCTTCCAAGCTCTAGGGTGCATACTAGGAAAACTCTATACAATATGAATATACATGTGTATTAATAGAGTCCCAAACTTGAATGCCTTCGACTTATCCTTCTTGATTTTCCTCACATTCTCCAAGAACTATTGTGCAATTTCTTTTCAAAGGTTATACTTAACATTTTATTTTACCATTTTATATGTCATCATGATCACTCCTACTGATACTTAGTTAGGTCAGTTGCTGTAATGAAGTTTATAACCTAGAATCATTGAAATCAATCTAACATCTTTCTGAAATATATCATTAATTTTCATCGCTCTTTTATCCCATCGTGAGTGAATTAGGGTTTCCACCTATTTCTTTGTGTTCTTCTCTACGAAAGGGATAACACTAGAGTTATCCAAAATTGTTATACCATGAATTAATTCACTTCAAATCTTCACTGGCTGATCTCCAAGCCAAATGAACTAGTCATGAACTCTGCTCAAAATGATCTTAATCCATTCCTCTTCACCAAATTTTTAAATTTTAGACATCCACATTATACTAAGTTTCTCAAGATGTGTGAACTCAACTTTCACCTTACCATCTACTCCAATCATGCCTTTCATCTATTTATAGATCTCAAAGTCTCCCAAAGACTCATACTTACAGTGAATGTAAGCTCCCTAATGTAATCTTTAACATGTAGAATATCGTAGGGTTTTTGAGAAAATGCACCTTCAGGATCATCTTCAATTGATTTGAATGGGTGTTTCTTGAATTTATATCTAGGCCTTTTAGCAACATCAAAAATCAACGGAGTATCCATAACCACTTCTTCGCAAATGATCTAAATACCTTTTATCTGTCAATTCTGTGAATTTCTTCTTCGATTGAATGCTCAATAGACTTGCTTCTTTGCTTCTATTAGCTCAAATTCCTATTCTCCTTAGGCTCTATTCTTTGAATGATGTTTATAAAAGTTATTTTGATTGACCTTATACTTTGCTATGTAAAGAAAGGACATAATTCCCAATTAACTCATCTCTGCACATAATCTAGTAGATAAACAATCTAGCGATCACATCATATAGATTTGCAAAACCATGCGAGGAAAAATATATGTTCCCTATTATCTCCACATACTCTCTCTAAGCTCACAAGTGCTTACTCCTCATAATCAGGGGCTGGATAGATTTCTGATGTTTCCTTCCAATGCTCCCCCTTAGGCCATACTTAGCTATCTAGGTTGATGTGGAAATATTTGTATCAGGCAAAGACTCAGTAGCATCTACTAACTCTCCCTGAACCATTTCCTCATTTGATTCCTTTAATTTCCATACCTTACCATTGTTTACATATTTTTCTTTTCTAAAATGACTGTTAGATTCTTCTGTAATACTCTTAACATCATTAGTACTCTTCTTTGTATCAATAGGTGGAGGACCACTTCTTTTCTCAGGTCTATTGTATCTATAGAAATTCTCTATGTGTCCTAGAATATGACATTTTTATCATGTAGGAGGTGGTTTGTTCTGATTAACCTGAAACTTACAATAATTTTCAATGTGCCCAAAGTTATTTCATTTGTAACATGTGATCTTAGCTATTGTTCCTTCCCTATTGTAATCTTTCTTGATTCTTGATTGATCAGGTTTCTTGCATTCTACCTTCTTGTGTCTAAATGTATTACAATTAAAACAATATCCTGAAAAGGGTTTGTAAGGAGATTTACCTCTATATCCTCTCTTCATGTGTCCAATCTTTTTGCATTGAAAACATCTACCTCTGAAGGGTCTGATCTGATCTTTGGGTTCTTCAAGAGTAGGTATTTCTCCATCAGTCTTTACTTCTAATTTTTCTTCTAGAGTCTTTGAGCATTCAGCTTCATTGAAGCCAACTCCAATCATGTCTCCTTTAGGTTTTGTCTATCTCTCTACTCATTAATCTTATCATTGCTTGAATGAAGTTTTTCAATATGTTTCTTTGCCTCAACAAGTTCTTCTTTTATGATATGATTATATTTCTCTAATTCCATATACTTGTTCTTGTAGTGATCAAGTTCAGTCTTCATTTGTTCCATCTAAATATTTTCATCTTTTAAGGTTTCTTTAATTTTGTTTCTATCATCCTTTACCTATTTAATCTCATTATCCATTTGAAGGGAAGTAGTTTCATGTTCAAGCTTCAAAGTATCTTTCTCTTGTTCAAGCTATTTTATCTGATCTGAAGTATCATTGTTTGAATCCTCTTTTATCTTATCCATAAGATCTTGTCTCTGACTCCTAGATAGTTCAAGTTGTTCCTTTATTTTCTTGATGAAACCCTCAACTCTTCTTAATTTGAATCTCAAGTCACCATTTTATGCTCTATCCTTATCAAGGTCTTCAAGTGTTGCTTCAAAGTTTTCTTCCAAACTTTGAGAATCCATCCTGATCTCCCTTAAGCTATTATACTTTCTCTCCAAGGCCCTATAGCTCTGATACCAATCATTAGGATTAAGTAATACTAAGAGGGGGGGGTGTTAATCAGTATTACAACACTTTAAACATGAACTTATCAAATTCCAACATAACTAGATAATTGCTGAAATGAAAAGAACATAAACATAAAACACACAACTCATAACACCATGAATTTTTTGTTGAGGAAACCCCAGCCAAGGGAAAACCCCAATGGGGATGGTATCCTCGAATATGTACTAAAATTATTATGTACCTATTAGGAGACCTAGCCCTGTTAGGATTTGATTATTACATTAGTACATTTCCTTATTAGAGGAATAAAAAAACCCTGTTAAAGGTATACTGAGCTCACTACTCATATAATTAGAAATATGATTCTGTTACAATGATTTCTCAATAGTGAACAATACAAGAATCTACTATGCATAGGTAGTTCCTATTGTAGTTCACATCACCATCTATCTGATTCTATCATCATAATGTATTCATCTATTCACATCCATTTTTTCCATACCATGCATACATCGCTTTACAAAAAGCTTTTCCTATATATACATCATTATATGTCCAATTGACTTCCAATGCATCACAAAATAGAATTATCATTTACACAAAAGGTAAATACCAAGTCATAAATCATATACTAATAAAAAAAAGGTAATGTTCAATATGAATTCAGATTAGCACGTTTGGACTCTGCATTATACTCCCTTAATCACCACGACCTTTCATCTGTCCTATATCACTGTTACTCTATCTTCACATGTCTCAACATATTGTAACTTACTGTTCTCAAAAACAAAACATAAAAGACCTTAAATGAAGGTCATATACATCCCAAAATAGCTTCTTATAAGCTTGTATGTCTTCATTCATCATATATTGCCTTCGTTGAGAAAAACTGTACTGCTATACTCTATAATTCTGCTTTCTGGACTTAGTCATTTTGCAAGCTATAACTCCAAAAATGTGTTTGACACCAAGAAACTATCCATACCAAATATGTTTCAATAAATGACAACCATAAAGTGTTCCAGAACAAAGCTGAATGAACCACTTTTCAACACCTCCCTTGTACTATAGTTATGCATTTTTATTTTGTAGCATGCTAAATCCCGATTAGGGTATAAGTGACACTTCTTCATTCCTAGGCTACACATTTAGAGACACAAATAAACACCATGGTGATAAGATGATATTAATCCTTGGGGTGCACTAAGCTGCCATAAGGTGCATACACACACAAAGATGCCAAAAGGTGCACAAAAATACAAAGCCACCAAAAGGCACACATATACACAAAGCTACCAAAAGGAACACACATATATAAAGCCACCAAAAGGAACATAGTCTTATAGGATTGAATATCAGGTACACACACTTATTATACTGTTCAATCCCATCCTTTTGTGGTTCATAGTAATATACACACATCTTACTGGGAGAGATAGTAACACTCCTTTTGTTTCTATTAGTGATGTCTCTCTTGTTATGATTTTGGAGTTAACAAGACTCAAGTCTATTGGGGGCTTGATGGATTCCCTATCTCCTTAGTTGTGATGAGATTATCTTATGCATTTTCATATACTTTACTAAGAGTTTGAGTTAGGCTCACACTCCCGCTAAAGTATGGGATAAATGTATCATCTTAAAATGGAAGCATCCATGTTGAGAAATATTTACCCTTCCTTGATAGGATGCTTTGGATATAATTTAAATACCTTTATTGACCCATGGATGTACCTTTTCTTTTGTGCTAGATTGGGCCCCTATTTTCTACCCTTTCCTGTTGTTCTTTTCTCTATCCCTGAAATCCCAGACCATCCCTTGATGGGCTGAACCATCAGGGTGGTAGGAAAAGGTCATCCTATCCCTTTAGGATTATCCCAATATTAGCATATCCCTGGGGTTAGGCCGAGGTCGGCCTTCCCCCAAGGTTAGGCACCTTGGGATTCTAGACCCTTCTCTAGCTTCCAATTTATTTTCCCACCTCGTGCAATTGGCCCTTTTCAATTTTGATCATGAAATTGGTATAAAATGAGACCTACTCACTTGATTTTGAGAGGAGATAGGTTCAAGAGATTTTACATTGTTTTCTCCAAGAACTCCAAGAGCATTCATAAGTGTTTCCTAGGAGCATTGAAGGAGATCTTTTGCAACCATTTGAGACTTCAAGAGTTCAAGATATTTTTCATTCAAGAAGATTTCAAGGATATTTGAAGGATTTCATTAGAGGAATTTTAATTATCTTTCCATTATCATTCATTTTCCTTTCAAGGTCTAGCTTGCTTCATTGAAGATAATGGAGTTGGCTATCAAGGAAGGGTTTTGTTCATCCATTCTTCATTTGCATTTGCATATCCAATTTGAATATATGAGTACATCTACATCTATGGATCCATGACTTGGTATGATTAATCTATTTCATTTGATGAGATATCCTACATTCCTACAAGAATCAACAATATTGAGCACTTCTACATCCTTGTGGATTATAGACACGGATCCTCTGTGAGGGTTTCTACAAAGTAAGGTGAATTTGTATATTTGCTTTTCTTTTACATACATTTTACATACATTTATATTCAAGGTTAATTCCTA
The DNA here is from genome assembly GCA_018584345.1 of Thuja plicata. NCBI lineage: Eukaryota > Viridiplantae > Streptophyta > Pinopsida > Cupressales > Cupressaceae > Thuja > Thuja plicata. The sequence goes on from MU226228.1 coordinate 466,981, forward strand.
AACTGGGGCTTGACTGAGGAAAGCCACTCCCCAACAAAAAAAAAAACATTTTTCCCTTGCAGATTTAGGTATACAAACATGCATATTCAGATTCATAGCCATCGTAAATAGGTTACTGTCACGGATCCAAATTGAAGAAAAACTTGCAGATCAGGTGGATGTCGACTTTGGCCTAGTCTTGGGTGGATTTTATACATGTCACCATCCACCCCTAGTTCATCATAGCCCCTCTAGTTTGGCATACTCTTGAGGGTCCTAGGTTTATGGGTTTTGCAGATATCAGTTTTATGCTCCCGAACCCTGAATTATTCCATATTCTGACACATTTTTCCAATAGTTTTTTAGGTTTGTATTTTCAAGGTAAGTTGAGTTCATTTCATGTTTTCATCAATTTATTTTCATAGATTTCCTTTGCATGTCAGTTTCAATCCCTTCTTGTAGGGAAAGAAAGAAATTAATCCAAGCAAATTGCCCCTTTGTAAAGGTTATGCATTAGCTCTTATTTTTGTGTTAATCGGGCCTCCTTAGGTGGTGAAATCTTGGTATTCTTACTTCCTATATTGTGGGGTATTCTAATTATCCCCCTCAATAGAAGTTATTAGAGTATCATATTTATTTCCTCATATACTCAACATTAATGAACCTAAATAATATTTAGAATGCTCTAATAATTTAAGTTTATATAATTTTTTTTAATTTTTGTTACGATAACCTATTCAATAGATACAACCCATTCTCTATATCTATAATTTAAAAAAGCCTCATTAAAATATTTATCTAACTAAAGATCTTCTATAAATATATTATTATAATTCATATATTATAAGAAGTTTTAAATTATAAAGCTATTATTTAGAAACCAAAACAAATGGAGAATATATAGATACACTTAATAAACTTCAAATTAAAACTTTGTGGAATAAGAGAGTCTCTTAGAAAAAAAATGAGATAATTTTAAAAATACTAGAATAAGACTAAAAATACCAAATTAAGGCCACAAGTTAGGAGTGTGAAGGAAAAATCTAGGACATAGAAGATGAAACTAGTTATGTTATAACTCTGAGTAAGTATAATTAACTTTAAAAACATATTAATTGACCTAGAAGCATATCTTAGTATTATCCCCTAAAAGGTTTGGAAAGAATTTGGTGAGCCAACACTATATGATACACATTATGACGTCTTTATTACATACATAGTATTATAATTAGAAAAGAAACATGTAGAGTAATTGATGTAGGAGAATCCTTGGGTTGTTGGAAATCTTGCATCACCCAAAAAAATTTCCTTTTAAATTTGTTCCTATTTTTTGTTTTAGTGTTTTGATCAGAAATCCTTCTAGTTGATTCCATATCTCTTTCAATCCAAATGGCTTGTTCTAGACATTATGATGAATCTATGTTTGGATTCACATTCCAATACATTTTATCCTAATGAATATTTCTTAAGTTTGGGTATGATCATTTTTTTTCTTCCTTTTCTAACTGCCAGATTGGATTTTGCAATATTCAAAGCTATTTCACAATAGATGAAGTTTAGTGGATGTTTCTACATGATGCAGGAGCATATTGGGTTCTTTGGAAATCCTAATCAACCAAATATGTTTACTTTTATTCTTTAACTTGTTTGGAGGCTGCTCGGTGAAGCGTTCAGTAACTGTTGTTGTTCGGTTACTTGTTCTATCTTGCTTTCCTGACGGGTCTCGGTGTATGTTGGCTGCTCAGTGGGTTCTTTCCCCAAGTTGTTTATGTTTCTCGGTTACCTTCTTACCGAGTAGTTCCTACTGCTTGGTTGGATTCTTACCGAGTTTCTTATCCTGATCTCACCGACTTCTGCATTTAATTTCCATGGTGTAATTAAAGTGGGGTCTCTCATTGGGATATGTGTGGACCTAAATCTGGGTCATTATTTGGGATTTGAGTGCTGACCTCTTTGGTGGACTCTTATATATATTTGGTTCTTTGTTCTTAGATTAGGAGTCAGTTTTTGGGTAGAAGTTTTAGTAGCAGTCTTGGAGATAGAAGATTAAGGGTTAGCATATATATTTGGATGGCAGGCTTGTGACCTTAAATGCATCAAGATTACTCTGTAAACATTTGAATGTATGGCCAAAGCTGGGAAGGCCTTACAACCCCGCATGTATTGATTTTGATGAATTAATGCAAAGTATCTGTTGTTTCTTCTCTCCTTCTTCTATTGTTTCTTCTGTATTGTTCTACAAGGTGGTTTGGATATTGTTAGAATAGTCCCAAAGGATAACTAAGAGGGGGGGTGAATCAGTTATCAGCTTATTTGATTCTTCAACCTTATTAACTCTAGAATATAATAAAGCAAATGCACATTTAGATAACACAATAAATAACAACACAATTTGGTTACGGGGAAACCAAATGGTAAAAACCCTGGTGGGAATTCGTACCCACAATGAACTATACTTGTTTATAGTAATCCCTGTTAGAAGATATTTCAACCCTGTTAGGGGTTGTACTTTATAATGCAATAAGTATAGTGACCTGGTTAAGGTTCGAACCCTGTTAGGAGTCTTTTACAAATAACCTTGTTAGGGGTGGTGGACTCACTGCTTAATGGTGAAGGATACAACCTTCTGTAGAATAGATATGCACTATATCTAATGTTGAAATGTAGAGTAGACCTTTTGTCTTGATCAGTTCTAATATATTGTAATCTTCCACTACTTCTTCACATAGACCCTTGATGAATGAAACACAACTGATATTCTGCTCTGTACATTTTCTGTCTCTTTTCGTATCATTCACACTTAGCGTATCACAAATGACTTGCTATAAGTATATCCCTCAAAGTATGAGATCACAGGACCTATTAGACAACTCTTCATAACATCCTTGTCAGCTTTACTAATCATGCAAGCATAATTACAACCACGCAAATATAAACTAAATAGACGTGACACTTCATGAAGTCGGCCTCACCAAATTAACTCTAACTTTGTAAACTTCTTGAAACGCATTTGGCACCTTTAGATAACTATCTTCAACTCATAACAAATCATGAATATGCACACACATATCCCGAAGATAGGCACAACTCAAGAACCAATGCAAATACGTCGGTTCTGTACAAATACACTCCAGAAACTGTAACTGCCACTAATAAAATTACACAACACAACTAAAACTTCATAGCTGAGTCTTCGTGTATGAACATAACATAGTAAACATGTCTACAAACTGAATATATCCATGCAAGGCTTGATATCATCATTCTGATAAGTACATACAGAATCACTACTGTATATTATATGTTGTCATCAATGACAAACATACAATCAACTAGCTGCCAGAAGTAAATCTCCAACAATCTCCCCCTTTGACATTGATGGCAACATATGATATTAAAAACATCTTCAGCACATGGTGTCTTCTTTCTTTTTACAATCTTCACAATATCCTCATCAAAGATTCCTCTACACAGCTTCAGTTCTTCTGACTGTTTTTATACTCCCCCACTGTCATTCTCCCCCTTACTATATACTCCCCCTTTGGCATCAATGGCAAAGGGTGCCATAAGAAATTAAGCATAGGTACTACTCTAGAAGTATAGTCAACCATTCATCAGTCACTATGGACTGATGTTCTTGCTACTTTATCTAATCAGACTCAGGAGAGGGAATTACTCCCAACTTCTCCCTGAGATACTCAAAAGTATCTTTTGATTAAGGCTTTGTGAAAATATCTACCAACTGTTCTTTGGTGCTCACATAATCCAATTTCACTTCATTATCTGCAAATTTTTCTCTAAGAAAATGATATTTGATCTCAATGTGCTTTGTCTTTGTGTGCATCACAGGGTTCTTGGACATGTTGATAGTGCTGGTGTTATCATAGTGAATAATAATAGGATAATCAACCTGTATGCCAAAGTCTTTAACCATCTGCTTGATCCAAACCATTGTTGAACAATTCAATGTTGTTGTAACATATTCAGCTTCTTCTGTCGACTGAGAGCTACAATTTTTCTTCTTGCTTACCCAAGAAACCAACCTATCTCCAAGAAATACTGCTCCTCCATAAGTGCTCTTCCTGTCATCAATACAACCTGCCCAATCTGCATCTGTATACACATGAAGTTGTACATTCTCTGATTTAGGATACCATAAACCATAGTCTATAGTCCCCTTTAGATATCTGAATATTCTTTTGATTGCCATTAGGTGATTCTATTTAGGTTCAGCTGCAAGTCTACCAACAATGCCAACTACATTAGATATGTCTGGTCTAGATTGAGTAAGATATATAAGTTTTCCAATCATGGATTTATATAATGCCTTGTCAACTGCTTCAGAGTCATCTTCTTTAGAAAGCTTGCTTCCTGTTATCATGGGAGTGCATACTGGTTTACAGTCTTCCATCTTGATAGTTTTCAATATTTCCTTCACATATTTGGACTAATTTATGAATATTCCTTTATCTGTCTATTTTACATTCAATCCCAAAAAGTATTTTATAGGACCAATCATGCTCATTTCAAATTCATTCTGCATTTCTTTTGCAAATTCTGCACTAAGCTTGTCATTACCTCCAAAGATAATGTCATCAAAAAATATGGCGACAAGTAGTAGTCCATCAGGTGTCTCTCTTATAAATAAGTTGCAATATGTTGCTCCTTTCTTGAATCCAATCTTGGTGAGGTAACCATCTAGTCTCTCATACCAAGCTCTTGGGGACTATTTGAGTCCATAGAGTGCTTTCTTCAATCTGCATACCATGTCTGGTTTATCTGATAGATTAAATCCCTCAGGCTGTTCTATGTAGACTTCTTCCTTCAAGTCACCATTCAGAAAGGCTGATTTGACATCCATCTAATACACTTCAAAATATTTGAATGTTGCATACACCAAGAATAATTTGATGGCTTCTAGTCTGCTCACAGGGGCAAATGTGTCAGTATAATATATCCCTTCCCTTTGTGCATATCCTTTACACACTAGTCTTGCTTTGTTTCTAAACACTGTACCATCTTCATTCATCTTGTTCCTGAATACCCACTTTGTTCCAATCACATTTTTGTCACTAGGTCTAGGAACCAATTCCCATGTATTTTTTATTATTTGATCTAATTCTTCTTCCATTGCTTTCTACCAATCAAAGTCCTTGCAAGCATCTTCAACATTTAAAGGTTCAATTTGTGAAAGTAAACATACCTCTTCATCTACTGATAGAATTTTCACTTTTGATCTGGTCAAGACTTTGCTGCTGTGATCTCCAATGATGTCATCCTTTGAATAGTATCTGAATGTGAATTTTAGAACTTTTGGTGTGACATCCTCATCTGTAACTTTAGATACTTCTTTGCTTGATTTAGGTTCATTACATGATACATCAATGCAATCAAACATTTCTTCAATAATAGTGTCTTTACTGCTAGGTCTGGGCTCATCCTCAATCATGGCTACATATTCATAATATTTTTCTTGAACCATGAACTTATCATCAATCTTTACATGAGTGATTTCAATTATCTTCTTTAATCTCAAATTGAAACATCTGCATGCTTTGCTTTTAGTATAGTAACCAAGGAAAATGCCTTCATCACTTCTAGCATCAAACTTACCAACACCATCATCTCTCTTGATGTAGCACTTGTTGCCAAAGATTCTAAAGTATTTCATAGTAGGTACATTACCAAACCAAAGTTCATAAGGTGTTTTGTCCACGTCTGGTCTTAGTTGAGTTTTGTTGATAGTATAGACTCCTGTATTGACTGCATCTCTCCAATAGGTGTGTGCAACTTTTCCTTCAATCATCATAGTGTGTGTTGTATCAGGTATGACCCTATTCCTTCTCTCTACTATTCTATTTTGCTATGGGGTTCTAGGTGCACTCAACTATATTTTGATTCCATGTTCTTCACAGTAGTCATAAAACTGATCAGAAGTGAATTCTCCTCCTCTATATGATCTCAGACACTTTAGTTTTAGTCCACATTCATTCTCAACTTTGGCTTTGAATATTTTGAATTTCTCAAAGGCTTCAGACTTCTCCTTTAAGAACGCAACCCACATCATCCTTGAAAATTCATCAACAAACAAAATGAAGTACCTTTCACCATAGTATGATCTTGTTTGAGTAGGACCACATAAATCTGTATGCACTAGGTCTAGCTTATTTTCAGCTGAGTTCTACTTGCTTCTAAAAGAGCTCCTTACATGCTTTCCCATAACACATTCCCTGCACATTGTATCTATTGGTCTTGCAATACTAGGAAGATCTCTAACTACTTTGACATTGCTTATCTTTACGATATTATAAAAGTTGATATGACAAAGTCTCTTGTGCCATTACCAACTGTCATCCACTTTTTCTACAAAACAACTTACATCTAAATTGAGCTAGAAAACATTACCTTTTGTTTTTTATCCTGATGCAATCATGTCTCCATCTTTGTTGTTAATGATGCATTTGTTGTCTTTTAATTCCAAATGATAACCTTTGTCAAGTAGCTGTCCAACACTCAGTAGATTGTGATGTAGTCCATCAACATGTAAAAATCATATGTTTTATTCTTTCCATCCAAGGTTATGGATCCTCTGCCTATGATAGGTTTGGGAGTGTTATCTCCAAATCTAACCATACCACCTTTGTACTTTTCTAGATGAACAAATCTATCTTTTTCACCTGTCATGTGGTGAGAACATTTGTTGTCAATGATCCAATCAGTTCTGAAGTTTGCTTTGGAAATTAAGGCTAACTCAGGTGTTTCCTTATCCTCTTCAATGTCCAAATCCTCAAGCAATTTTTCCATGTCTTTGAGAGCAATGAATCCAATTTCATCTTCTCCTAAATCTTCACCAGTTACATCTTCTTCAACATGATAGCATTCCTTTCTATATTTTGGTTTATAGTCGGGTCTGAATTTCTTTACTCTTGTAGGACACTTGGATGAAAAATGACCAATCTTGTTGCATGAAAAGCATTCGAATGGAAGCTATCCTTCATATTTCCCTTTGCCTTTCTTTTCTCTTTTAGAAATCATAGCTATGATTTCATCTAGGTTTTCATCAACTTCTTCTTTCTCATTATTGCTAGAGATGTGAGATTTCTTACCATGGACTGATGCTTTGAAAGTTGTTTCACCTTTAAGTTCAGTCTTCAATCTTGATATCTCAAATGCAGAAATTTTACTAATCAAAGTCTCTCTTTTTAAGTCTTGTGAAAATTGCATAGTTTCCTCTAGAATACTGATCTTGTTCTCATAGTCTGATGTTAGAGTAGTCAACAACTTGTCCATTATATCTTCTTTTGATATTTCTCCACCATTGTTTCTAATTCCAGAAACTACTTCATTTATCCTCTGATTGTAGGCTATAATGTTCTCTTCAGGTAACATCTCAAGACTGTTTTATTTCTTTTACCATGTCTTCCTGCGCACATTCTTAGCTTGAATATCTCCATCAAACATGTCTTCTAAATATTTCTATATAGTGTATGACTTGTCTAATTTCTTGATCTCAGATAAGTCACTGTCAGATAGGGAACTTATAAGGGCTTCTTTGGAAATTTCATTAGCTATGAATGTCTCCTTTTGTCTGATAGTAGCATCATCTTTTGCAAGGTCTTTAAGTGAGGGAATAACAACTTCTTGTGTGGCTATCTCAAAGATGTCAAAACCAACACACTATAGATGTGTTATCATTTTATTCTTCCAATCCAGATAATTCTCTCCATCGAACTTAGGACTCTCTTTTCTGAAGTATACCATCTGATCTAACTTAAGCTGTTAGGCTTTCTCCTCAAGGTACTTGGCTCTGATACCAATTGTTCCTATTTTTTTTTAGTGTTTTGATCAAAAATCCTTCCAGTTGATTCCGTATATCTTTCAATCCAAATGGTGTGTTCTAGACATTATCATGAATCTATGTTTGGATTCACATCCCAATACATTTTATCCTGATGAATATTTCTTAAGTTTGGGTCTGATCATTTTTTCTCTTCCTTTTCTAACTGCTAGATTGGATTTTTCAATATTCAAAGTTATTTCACAATAGATGAAGCTTAGTGGATGTTTCTACATGATGCAGGAGCATCTTGGGTTCTTTGGAAATCCTGCTCAACCAAAAATATGTTTACTTTTGTTCTTTAACTTGTTTGGAGGCTGCTCGGTGAAGCGTCATTGTTTTTGTCTGGTTACTTGTTCTATATTTCTTTACTGATGGGTCTCGGGGTATATTGGCTGCTCAGTGGGCTCTTTCACTGAGCTTTTTATGTTGCTCGGTTACCTTCTTACCGAGTAGTTCTTGTTGCTCAGTTGGATTCTTACTGAGTTGTTTATCCTGATCTCACCGACTTTTGCATTTAATTTCCATGGTGTAATTAATGTGGGGTCTCTCATTGGGATATGTGTGGACCTAAATCCGGGTCATTCTTTGGGATTTGAGTGCCGACCTCTTTGGTGGACTCTTGTATATATTTGGTTCTCTATTCTTAGATTAGGAGTTAGTTTTTAGGTAGAAGTTTTAGTGGCAGTCTTGGAGATAGAAGATTAAGGGTTAGCATATATATTTGGATGGTAGGTTTGTGACCTTGAATGCATCAAGATTACTCTATAAAAATTTGAATGTATGGTCAAAGCCGGGAAGGCCTTACAACCCCGCATGTATTGAGTTTGATGAATTAATGTAAAGTATTTGTTGTTTCTTCTCTACTTCTTTTGTTGTTTCTTCTGTATTGTTCTACAAGGTGGTTTGGATATATGGGAGTGCCTTGGGCCCTTGTTTTCCCTACCCTCCTTGCAACAGGTGGTATTAGATTGAAGGTTAGATCTAAGTTCCTTCTTGTAAACTCTAACCCTAGTTGGTTGATATTGTTATGGGGTGGCAAATTGTGATCTTACCTAGAATTGTCGAGGGTTTCAAGATGGTTTGTGGGAGAGGAAATGCAGATCTAGGTCTAGCTGATATGTTAACCTGCATATGGCTGGAAGATTGGAAGTTGTTGAGACAGCACAACACAGAGGAAGACATCTTGAAGATGTTAGTGATGATGAAATGGAGGAAGTTCAAGGCGAAGCTGCACCTACACCTGTTATGGATTAGGAAGAAGAGAGATTCCTACAAGCATTGACAATTTTTAAGTCCACACCTCAGTTTAATCCTCCTAAGTATAGTGGAAAATTAGATTCTGATGAATTGATAGACTGGATAAATGAGATGGAAAAATACTTTAAATATGAGAATGTATCAGAGGAGAAGAAAGCGAAGATTGCAAGTACAAAGTTGAAAGGTCATGCATCTTTGTGGTGGGAGCATCTGCAATTGGATCAAAAGAAGAAGGGTAAAGAAAATATCAAGGTATGGGATAAGATGATAAACAAATTGAAAGGCAAGTTTCTACCTTGTGATTACCAAATTAACCTGAATAGGAGAATGCAAAGTTTGAAGCAGAAAGATAGCATGGTAAAAGACTATATTGAATAATTCTATAGATTAGACATCAGATCTGGACATGTCAAAGATGAAGTAGAGAGTAGCAAGATATCTGAATGGATTAAGAAGATCTATACACGATGATATCAGCTTGGTCAAGAAGGAGAGCTTTGAAGAGACATATCAGTTTTCCCTAAAAGCTGAGGATAAATTGAACAAAAGATATGAACAAAGGCAAAGAGGTAAAGGTGGTAGATTCCCTAGAGGAAGAGGAAGATCTCATGATGAAAATAGTAGATCTGAACTAGAAAATTCAATTTCAGACACATATCAAGACAAAGGAAAGACCGAATGGAAAGGTGGAAGTCCATATTAAGGAAGAGGCAATTACTCCCAAGGTGGTTATAGAAGAAGAGGGTTCCAAGGTACTTGTTACAATTGTGGTTAAAAAGGACATAGGTCTTTTGAGTGTACACATGCAAACAATAAGGTCGGTAGTAATAGAAATGCTTTGGTGCAAGAGGAGTCATTGTATGAACCTGAGAAGGAAGGAAATCTAATGATAAGAAGGATACTACGGAATAAGAAATATATGCAAGATCCTGTCTGGAAAAGTTTGTTCAAGACCAGATGTAGAGTTGTAGATAAAGTTTGGAAGGTAATTGTTGATAGTGGAAGCTTGGAGAATCTAGCATCTGAGGAGATGGTCACAAAGTTACAATTGGAAAGAATGAAGCATCTGAATCCCTTTCAGATTTCATGGATCAAGGATGAGTATACATCAATGGTGAGTGAAAAATGTTTTGTGAATCTAAAAATTGGAAATTATTATGATAAGGTGTTGTGTGATATTATTCCAATGGATTGTTGTCATATTTTGTTGGGTGGACCTTGGAACTATGATATACATGTTATATATGATGGAAGAGTGAATAGATATACTATTTGGGTTGATGGTAAGAAACAAATTTTGTTACCTTTAGTTGAAGAATCTGTTGGTGAGATATGTACATCTATAAAAGTTTGTTTGATGGAAGGTAGACAGTTTGTTAAGGATTTTAAAAGAGATGATATTTGTTATGCTTTGATTCCTAACAAACCGAGTAAGAATACAGAAGATGAAATTCTTGTACAAGTTGGACTCATCTTGGATTTATCAATCTAAGTTGGATTCATTTCAGGTTGGACCTAACACATGATTCGGGGAATCATTTATTTTAACCCCAGGTGTCTGATGCAGGAGCATCTTGGGTTCTTTGGAAATCTTGATCAACCAAAAATATGTTTACTTTTGTTCTTTAGCTTGTTTGGAGGCTTCTCGGTGAAGCGTTCGGTAACTGCTGTTGTTAGGTTACTTGTTCTATCTTGCTTTACCGATGGGTCTCAGTGTATGTTGGCTGCTCAGTGGGTTCTTTCATCAAGTTTTTTCTATTTCTCAGTTAACTTCTTACCGAGTAGTTCCTGTTGCTCGGTCAGCTTCTTACCGAGTTGTTTATCTTGATCTGGCCGACTTCTACATTTAATTTCTGTGGCATAATTAATGTGGAGTCTCTCATTGGGATATGTGTGGACCTAAATTTGGGTCTTTATTTGGGATTTGAGTGCTTTCCTCTTTGGTGGACTTATGTATATATTTGGTTCTTTGTTCTTAGATTAGGAGCCAGTTTTTGGGTAGAATTTTTAGTAGCAGTCTTGGAGATAGAAGATTAAGGGTTAGCATATTTGGATGGTGGGTCTGTGACCTTGCATGCATCAAGATTACTCTGTGAACATTTGAATGTATATGGCCGAAATTGGGAAGGCATTATAGGGTAAAAGTGCAATAATCTCTCACCTTTTATGCTAACTTATCAGCACAACTGAATTTTAGTATTTCTAACTAAAAATTAATTTTGGTCACACATATGGTCTAGATAAGTGCTTTAATGTTTCCAATTGTAAATGTATATTAAATGCATGTTTTATATAGTTAAGTTAAGTTAGATAAGTGCTTTAACATTTCCAATTGGAAATGTATATTAAATGCATCATTCATTATAATTAAGTTAGATAAGTGCTTTAACATTTCAAATTGGAAATGTATATTAAATGCATGTTTTATACCACTTTGAGTCCAATTACCGTAGAAATAAAATTATTTCAGAAAAGTGACGTTGCAATAAATCTAAGTATTTTTAATGATATTTTTTTAAAAATACAAAAATACCCTTTTGTAGAGATCAAAGTCAAGAATATCTCTTTTAGATTTTATAGTGTTTTAATTAGACATAGTCTATTATAATTAAAAAAATATTGCAAGTAGGTATTTTAACAGTCAAGGAGATGTTGATTCGAAGAAAGAAAAAAATAGTAAAACATATTAAATAAATTTGAAAAACATATGGTGCACTAGAAGAGAGAGTCCTCTTCAAGAATATATATTTCTTTTTTTGATTGGGATATATTTGTTATGAAAAATATGGTGGGAGATGAAAACTGTCGATTTTAGGTGAGTTTGAATTTGAATTGTTATAAAAGAGAAAATATAGGTCACAAACCAATTTTTATTTCTTCATGCACTAGCTATATATATCGTCTATAACATATTTTGAAATTAGGGGAAAAATGTTTATTTACATATTATTTTTTGGCGGGAACTAGACCCCTAGTTTTCAGTATGTTTCTGTAACTGAAAAATCATCTTTAAAAATTTAAAAAAAAAAACATCAAAACTTATTCAAAAAAAATATTAAAAATATTAATCATAAACTTCATTCATTTTAAAACATTTTATTAGTTTACATCATCTTCAAATTCCAAACATAAATTTCACTTTTATACTATTGAAGTTGAACAGCCTTGATTTTGTTAGCCTTTTCCTTTATAAAAGGGTGACAGATTATTGTGCTTTTACCCTACAACCCGACATGTATTGAGTTTGATGAATTAATGCAAAGTATCTGTTGTTTCTTCTCTCCTTTTTTTGTTTCTTCCGTATTGTTCTGCAAGGTGGTTTGGATAGCTGGGAGTGCCTTGGGCCCTTGTTTTGCCTGCCTTCCTTATGTCACTATGTATTCATGGCCGATCTCCTTGTGCAATAAAATGACATTTAATTCTTATCTAGAGGAGTTCTTATGGATTTAGGTCTTGACCTATATGTTGTAAAAAAAATTATTCATTCTTTGAGAATGTTATCTTTTTGACCGACTTGTGGCTTGTGATCTTGTATATATTTGTATTCTTAGTTCCTTAGTTGATAGATTTTGGAGAGTAGCTCAGTATTAGCTTAGCCTCCAGTATGGATTTGGATTTCTATTTTTAAACAGGCATGTATGCTTGGAATGTAAGTTGGCATGTTCCAGGGCATGTATGATGTAAATATTTGATTATGGCTAATAAGAAGGCCCGTGAGGCATGTTGATTGATCATTAATGACTTATTAATGATCTTGTATTAATAGATTCCATTGTTTTGACTCTTTTTGCATGGTTGGACCATCTACATTAGAGAAACTCTGACTATGACTACATCAGATGGGGTCAGAGCAAGATTAATTCCTGTAGATCTGAGTTCCTGGACTTGAGAAGCCCTAGACGCATTGATTGTGAGGTGGCAGAGTGAAGATCTGACTCGCAATAACAAAGGACTTGCACAAGGAGGCTAGAAAATGATGTACTGCTAATTTTTGAGTGTTGAATCATTCCACTGGTGATAGATCACCAAATTGGAGGTAGTTGCAAGAGTGTCTAATAGATTTATGAGTGAGAGGCAATTAGCACCTTCTAATTAAATTGTCGAAGCTAAGAAAGTTGCATCTAAGGATTGGAAAGATACCTCCTAGAAGAATTAACCCTACAAGATTGGAACAGATGACGGATGACTTTCAAAATGAGATGAGGACTGAGATCATAAATGTGTTGACTGGATTGTGAAGGAATCTTGAGACTAAAGAAGAGTACAAGGAAGCTACTGAGGATCTTGAGACTGTAGATATCGAGATCCCAATAGATGAGGACATATTTTTGAGAGCTATGGCACAAGTAAGTAAAATTCATAAGATGGAGGTTACTACTTTCAATGGTTCATTGCATCCAGAGAATTTGATAGATTGAATTGGTGAACTAGAAGATTACTTTGAACTTGAAGATATTAGAGATCAACAAAGGGTTAGGCTAGCACAGACTAAGTTGAAGGTCAAGTTGCCTTATGGTGGAAAGAATTGAAGAAAGATAGAGAGGAACATGGTGAAACAAAAATCACTAGATATAAGGTAATGCTTTCTAGATTAAGATCTAAATTAATTTGTGAGGATTATGAATTATAATTATTCAAGAAATTGCGAAACTTGAAGTAGAAAAATATGAGTGTGAAGGAATACACCAAAGAGTTTTAGAAGATAAAAATAAGATCTGGACTTGAAGAAGTATCTAAGGAGAAGGTGGCTCGGTATGTTAATGGTCTGAGATTTAGCATTAATCATGAGATGAGTATGTTGAGGATTTCTACAGTTGAAGATGCTTATCTGTATGTATTGAGGGTAGAAGATAAGTTGAAGATAAGATAGATAAATCCTAGAGGAAGGGAGAAATAAGCTGGCAAAAATGGAAAAGAGAAGCAAACCATTGAAGTTGAACCTGATCAGAAATCACCTAGAAGAGGGAATGGTAGGAAGGGGTTCAAAGGTACTTGTTTCAAACATGTGGTGGAATATGACATAGAGATTTTCAATGTTCTAAAAGATCTAGCAAGAACATGGAAAAAAATATGGTGGCACATGATGAGCATACTACTGATGAACTTGAGGAAGGTATGGGAGAACCTGGGATAGGAGAGTATCTTATGCTTAGGTGAACTATTTTGAGTGAGAAAGAAGTTGAACCTTTACAAAGGATAAATTTGTTTAGGACTGTTTGCAAATTAGGAGGTAAATGTTGTAACATTATTATGGATTGTGGTAGTACTGATAATTTGGTATCAGAAGAGATGGTGTAGAAGCTTGGATTGAAGATTCTTAGACACCCTTGTCCTTATGGGATACGTTAGTTTTCAGATGAACATATGGTGGAAGTGAAAGAACAATATTTGGTGAGCTTTAACATTGGATAAGATAGAGATGAGGTATCATGTGATGTGGTATCTATGAGTAATTTTCATATCCTATTGGGTAGACCTTGTAAATTTGATAGGGGAGCTATCCATGATTGTAGAAGAAACATGGTTACAATAGTGAAGGATAGAAAAATTTTTACTTTGGTTCCTTTGAAGGAGAAAGAGGGAAGAAGTGCAAGAAATCTGAGCATGGTGAAGAGTTAATATTCAAAAAAGTAGAATACAAAAGTTAGTATGTTTTGGAAGGAGGATATTGAAGGCATATTTGAGTTGCAATTAGTATTAGACTATAAGAGAGGTGTAATGGAGTAGCATAAGACCTGGGTTGCTAAATAGAAGAAGATACGTAGCATAGGTAGATTAGTTATGAAAAGGAAAGGAAGAAATGGGATGATGATATGAGATATGACAGGGTAAGTGCAGAGTAAGTGGATGGATTTGAAAAACGATAGGGAAGAGGTACAAAGACAAAGAGTTGCAGATAAAGAGGATGTTTGGATAAAAAAATTAGCATGGGATTTATATCCCACATCTTGTCAAATGTTCATAAGTTTATCTTATGGAGCATTTTATTCTCACCTAGGGTGACTTATGCATGAGCATCCTTGGGTCGTTGGTAATCTTACATCACCCAAAAATATTTCCTTTTCAATTTTTTCTTGTTTTCCATTTTAGTGTTTTGATCGGCAAACCTTCCAGTTGGTTCCTTATCTCTTTCAATCCAAAAGACCTATTCTGGACAACATGATGAATCTATGTTTGGATTCACAGCCTGATACGTTCTTTCCTGATGAAGGTTTCTTAAGTTTGGGTTTGGTCCTATTTGTTCTTCCTATTCTAACAGCCAGATTGGGTTTTGCAATCTTCAAATCTATTTCATGATCAACAAAGCTTAGTGGATGTTTCTACATTCATGGCCGATATCCTTATGTGATCACATGGCATTTAATTCTTATCTTGAGGATTTCTTATGGATTTAGGTCCTACCCTATATGTTGCAAAAAAAATTCTTCATTCTTGGAGAATGTAATCTTTCTGGTCATCTTGTGGCTTGCGATCTTGTATATATTTGTAGTCTCGGTTCCTTAGTTGGTATCTTTTGGAGAGTAGTTCAGCATTATCTTAGACTTCAGTATGGATCTAGATTTATATTTGTAACTAAGAATGTATGCTTGGAATATAAGCTGGAATTTTGTTGGGAATGTAAGATGTAAATCTTTGATTATGGATAATAAGAAGGCCTATGAGGCATGTTGATTGTTCATTATTGATTTATTAATGATCTTGTGTTGATACATTTCACTGTGTTGACTCTTGCTGCATGGTTGGAACATATCCATTGGGGAAACTCTGACTGTGACTACATCAGTAACTATAAGCTATCATATTAGAGATGAGGACGACTAGCTTTGTAGTCGTTGAAATGTAGGAATTATTTGATATATTTAACATCCTTATAAATTAAAAAAAGGTTATAATATATAATGACATGATTGGTTCAAAAAATAAGATATCATTATTTAATACTTGAATAAGATAAAATATATCCATTTAAATACAAATATGAAAATTACATACATAGACTTAGAGATAACATAAGAAGAAAATGAAGGGAAAGATAATAGAGTGCTATAATCCTTATGCAATTTTCAAACAAATTACACAAGTCAAGAGCCTGACTCACAAGGACTTACTCACAAGGACTTGGATCAATAAACACGAGCTTCCTATGGTAGGGAAAAATTCCAATATCCTCTCGCCATGTGTTACCAAAGGAGATGTTGTGCCAAGATAACCAATCATATAGAAAATTTACCTGTATGCTTTGGGTTATATGGGGCTACCTGATTCCTATAGTCGATAAAAAAGCTTAATTCACAAGGAGATATCATCATTGATGGTAAGAGTTATATAAAAAATATTAATGATGTTATGGAGGTTTGGTTTTGCGATGAACTAGAGAAAAGGTCCAAAATGGTAGAAGGATATATAAAAGAATGAAAATTAAAAATAATTATACAAAAAAAAAATAATGACAAAATTTAATACTTTTTGAATCATATTTCACATAGAATACCAATTAAAATTCTAAGAGACCCATTGCTTTAACGTATGTCAAATGAATGTAAGGGTCTATAATTCTCACTCTCATCACCTTGTGCTAAGGTTTATTGAATTGTAAAAGATTTTGAGTGAGTGATAGATAATATATTGTTGGGTATCAACATGCTAAATGTATGACCTAGAAATGGAAGAGATCATGACATGATCAATGTATGGCCTAGCAAGGGGTCCCCATGTTTGGTTTTGGACATTATATGTCTCCTCTATCTTCTGCAAATACCCAATCTATATCCTAGAACTATTGTATGCCATAATAGTTTGAGATCTCATTGAGGAAAAAATTGTGCAATAGGTTTTGTTCAAAAATTATTTTGAGACTTCATTTTTATTGCATGAAGGATGGTAAAATATCATCCACCACCTATCCAACAAATTATTATTTATCTTGTGGTACTGATACCAATAGATAGTGAATATCATACAAGTTCCATGTAGGGATGCATTAGTTTATGAGTCAATGAACAATGCACATAATTTATATTTTAATATATTTGTCTTTCATTTATTCATAGGACAAATTATCCACACATAAGTATCTTCCTTATTCCCTCTTGTGTGGCTACTATTAATTTGAACAAACTCAAATTCTATGTGAGAGATGATAGATTCTAGTGAAGTGATGAGAGTAGACTAATGGGATGTTGTTCCACTTGGATCTTTCAACTTCTCAAATATTGTTTAAGGTTATTTCTTGTCATTTTTTATTTTTTCCTGCATTTTGAGAGGACATCAAGGTATTTTTAGAGGTGCTTGTTGTAGTTTTTCTTCACCAATATTTTGACCAATTGGTGAATGTGCATTTTCATCAACTGATGGAAGAATTTTAATTCATAAAAATTAAACAAAATTTATTCAAACCCATTTTATTGTTCTTTTTAATCTTCTTTTTGTGATAAAAAATTAAAAAATCTCGCCTCAAATAGGGGACATTATAACAATATTTTGGTGATAAATTGGTAGTGATCATATGATAATTCAATCACTTCACAATGTGAGCACACTCTCTATAGGTCGTTGTCTACTATTTTGTAGGTGAGAGGCCAATTTCAAATGAGCTCGATCCCTTGGTACATTTTATTTTTATTTTTTTCATAATGCGAGTGTATATATAACACACCCACGTTGTATCTTATACATAGACTAAAAAATGATGTGGCCCCTTTTGGTCCCCCATATTTTTTCACTTACCCTTATATCATATTAGTTTTGCATTTATTTCATTTCAACTATATGAGAAATTTATATTTAGCACATATCTCATCTCATAGATTATTAGAGAAAGAAATCACGTTCTCCTTTTATATACAAATTGTTGAAACTATTTTTCTTAAGAAACTTGATATACCTTCTATAAGATATATGTATATTATGATTTTTGGTGTTTTAAAATGCTCCAAGAATAAACTCTATAAGATTTCTTTT
>MU226228.1:486101-499619 GCA_018584345.1 Thuja plicata
AAATAATAAAATTTTAAAAATAGATTTATATGAGATGAGAATAAAATCATTAAAATTTTAAAGAAGAGATTAAGAATTTTTCTAATCAAAATAGAAGTGATGGAGTGGAACTTTTGTTGACATCTATGTTATCCTGACATTAATTACTAAAATGTGCAATACAAGGATGCTATTTGAAATTTTGACATTGTGATTTCTATAGGATGATAATTTTCACAATCATTATTTGGTCCAGTAGGTAAGATTCTTCCCTATGGATAAATTGATCTACTACTAAAATCAATCTATAGTATTATATCATATATTTTCTTACTCATATATCTATAAAGTTGATGGGTATTTTTGTGCACAACAACTTAGATAAAATATTGATTACTTTATCTCTCTTGGAATAAATCAAATTTTAGTAGATAGAAAATGACCACTACGAGATCTCTATTGCTAGATCTTGGCCTTACAAGATAACTCAATTGTTCAATGTAAAAAGGATGTAGATATGGGCAGAGTATAGAACTATCTTTCAAACACCTATTCATTTTAAAACAAATGGAGTCTAGATGTGCAAGATATGGCCCTAGAATGACCAAATAAAGATTTGACTTCATAGGCCTATAGTAGAGAGTTGGTGCAAAATAGGAAACAAGACTACAACTACTAGATTAGACTCTGAATTGGATTTTTGTTGATATTTTTTTTGTGCAAGTTTGAGTTTGTATAACCAACTTATGGTTATTTTACCAAATGAAGGTCAGAATGGAAAAAGAATGACCAAAAGATGTAATATTATGTTAATAGAATGCTTTGATGAAATATTCTATCAGCTTCTACTGATAAAATATTCTCTTCTGGAAATGGAAAATATTTGGCACCTATGTCAAGTGTATAGATTGATGCACATGAATTTTGTGGGAAAATGTGCCTACCAAAAACTTTTCCAAAAATGTTAACTGCTTGAATTTTTAGCAAATGAATTGTCAATCTATAGGTTTTCAGACATTGCATGCATGATGGAAATATCTATTTTTCCCTAAATTTCCTATATTTTTTGCTATCCCTAATATCTTGCATAAAAATTTGTGCACTTAGAAAAAAGGCCCAAAACCTCAAATGCTCATGTTTTGAAGAGAAATAGCTGATTTGTAGGTTTTGGGACATTGCAAATGCAATGGCGATGTTTGATTTTTGTTAAAGCACCTAGATTTTTGGCTGATTCATAGATATTGTCTTGATTTTAGTGCCCTTAGTAAAATCACCCAAAACTTCAACTGCTTGAATTTTGATGAAACAACAACCAATCTATAGTTTTGGGAAGCTGCAACTATTATGGAAGCCTCTATTTCAACCTAATGTGCATAGATAATTCTCTTAAGGATGGATCCCTCAAGAATATGGACATAAATTTAGCATGTCTACTCTAATACCATTTAAAAATTGGTGATCCAACCTTACAAATCAAGAATTGTCTGTAAGCACACCATAAATCACAAAAAAAAGAGATCAAGTAAGAAGAATATTCTCAACAACATAATTTTTTTATTGATGCACAAAAAAATGTGTTACAAATGAATAAATGAATTATTATGAATTAATGAATGAAGCCTTAGGCTAAACCCTAAAGAAAGATTACATTAGCTAGTGCCAAGAGACACAATCATAATGATTGTGACAAATTAAGATATTATTAGCCTAATTTAATAAAATAAAATAAAAATACCTAATTTTAGCTTAAGTAGATAAAGTAGTTAAAAGACCTAATTAATTAGATAATTAGATAAATAGATAATATATTAATTATTCAAACTAATCAAATAATTACATAATGTCTTAACTATTTAAACATTATAGATTCCATATCCTTATTTTGTAGGATCTACTACCTTATGAGGGTCAATATCTTACTCCAATAGGGTATAAGTATATATGGTGAAAAGAAAAGAGAAGAGAAAAAATAAAAAGGATAAAAATGGAAAGATATAATAAGGAAGATATATAAAAAAATTATATTTAATAGAACCTAATATTTTACTAATTGAATGTAATATCAAGTCTATAATAAAAATATATGATATCATAAATTGGTAATCCTCATATATGATGTGCTCTAATAAATGTTAGAATTGATGACACCTTTAAAATTAAATATCTATCTATGTTCTTTCCTATTGCAAACTCTTGTAGCCTCTTTCACTTTGTCCTATGTTGGAATAATGGAAGGGCGTGTACTGAGAGGGGAGGGGTGAATCAGTACCCTTAAAAATTTTATCAATTAACCTTAGTAATATTTTCTTGCATTACCGACCATTGCTTTTCTACCTTACGCATGTAATATCAAAACATAAATGTAAGTGCATGTAAATAATCATATAAAAATTCATGAAACTTAGTTACACATGACACAAGAATTGGTAACGCAGAAAACCCATGTTAGAAGGTAAAAACTATGGTGGGGATCAAACCCACAAAGCTTCACTGTCTGCAGAATGGAAGGTGTCACTTAAGGATACAAGTTGTGATCACTTCTAATGATCTTACCATGTTAGGAGTAACATGTTAGACTTGTTAAGTCTACTCGGTTAAGATATATTAGAAACACAATGTATGTGTGCACTCGGTTAAGAGATTTACAATAAGACTGTTAAGTCCACCTTCAAAGGATTTCTTCTATTTTCTACAATTGCTAGAGAGTAGACAAAAATACTTATGACTTGATAACTTACAATCTTGAATCGCTGAATACAGATCCTTTAAGTTCACAAAATTATGTATCACCTAATTGTGATGAATAATACCTATGTTCTTCTCGGTAGCCCTGAATCTAGTTCTTCATAGCTGAATTCTTCCTTTTGTGTCCTTCTGCATGAAACTCTCTATCTGATCAATAGATGTCTTCTCTGGCTATAATCATCATGTTCTTGATTGATTATACATCTATATATACAAAGGTTTTGGCCGAATTAAATTTCACGCTTCACATAAAAAACTCTATGATCAAAGGTTTACAACTTGACCTTGATCTCCTAGTTTGCATGAATATAATTAGTTAAAATAATTAAATCGACATATTACAGTGTTCTTGATCCAAAAAATAGTTGTCTAGCCAAGCATAAATCTATTTTAAAGACTAAATTACTTTAGCTGACGTGTAGTTTGAGATCCCCTTTTCTCGGGAATAAAATTTTCACTTGGTAGACTGGAACTTGGGTTACTCTGTGAACTGTGCTCTTGTTTTAATCTTTGAACTATCTGTCAATTATAGTGCTATCGGTGTTCACTGATTTCGGTGATCACTGTGCTAAGACATTTTTGGTCACCTCTACGCTTGACTAAATGTTGTCACTCAGTGATCATGTAACAGATGGTCCAAAAAATGTTTCCTTGTATACTAATGACAACTTATGATCCTTTAAGGATTATCAATCTCCCCCTTTGGCATTAGTATCAAAAATTGATATGTGCAAACTAATATGTTCAGTATATACACCAAGCGTTTACCTTGTCAATAGCTCCCCCTATGTGCCTGCCTTGGTACTGTGTGTGTACATGTTTTCCCCTTTTGTAAGGTATGTACATTTTCCCCCTTTGTTAATGTATACATATATTTTCCCCCTTTTTTGAAAATAATTACAAAGGTGTAGTACTTATAGCTTGTCAAATATGTGGGCATGACATTTTTGAATGTCTGCCATCTGCTTCTCCCATTACTCCTTGAGGTGCTTGAGGTTCATGTTCTCCAAAGTGATTTTGGCATGCATGTCATGGATACTCTTGGTGACTGACATCTCTGGGGTGGAAATTAATATGTTTTTCAAAGTCATGTGTTTCAACAGCAATGTGAGATTCGGTAGTAACATAGCTTGGAGCTCGGTTACCTCATCTCTGATTTTTCTTTTAGCCTTTTGTATCTTGAGTCTCAACTATTTTGATTCTAAAATATTCTCATAATGCAATTGGAATGCATTTTCCTCGGTTGTGAGACTTTGTGCACTAGCTTTAAGATCTTCATCTATTTTAGTTATCTTTTCACTATGCTCGGTAGTGAAATGCTCCAGTGTGCACAACTTTTTAACTAAGTTAACTACTTCTGATATTATTGGTTCCAATGTAGTTACTAGCTCATAAAGCTTTACCTTGTTTTCTGCCACTTCTTGGCTGATCTTTTCTGTGAGCTTGTAGTGAAACTTCTCTTCTGCATGTTCCTCAATGACCTTGTCAGCTTCTACATTCTGTGATGTTATGGCCTCGATCAAAACTACTAGTTGATCAAGGATGGGTGCATTTTGATCAATCTCTATGTCAGGAACTATCTGTAATAGGATTTCCTTTGTAGTATCCAGGACTTGTGAATTTTTGTGCTCCTTCTTGAGCTTGTCCTGTATTGCCTTCCTTTTGCATAGTTCTCCATACTTTGTCAGTGACTCAGGATCCAGTGTTCTTGGATCAAAGTTGGGTATGTCAATGATTTCTTCAAGTGTGACCATTGCTTTACTCATTTCTTCTTCTTCAGAATGTTTCTTATAGTGGGGGGAATGTGGAACAATTGCTAGAGCCTTTTGTTGCTCTGTTTATTTCTTTGATTGCTCGGGAGGTGTGGTGCCTTTTCTAGGTGGCTTGGTCAAAACCTATTGGTTGGTTGTAGATGTCTCTACATCAACCTTGTCTTGACTTGAAACCTTTTCTTCCTTTCCATTGTCCTTGGTAGATGCATCATTCGGTTTTCCTACACTGTTATATGTCATGTTCTTTTCCTCTTGTTCATCACCTATGTCCATTGGTGTGTCTGGTTTAGGCTCAGGTGTTTTCTCCTTATCTTCATTGATTATATTGATAGCTTGTATCTATAAAGGCATGTTACCTGGTACATTTTCCTGTGCAACATCCATTGTCTCCTTTTCTTTTGTTTTCTTGGTGGCAACATATACATCTTCATAATTCTTGGGATCATCATCAGAATCAATATGAGTTATATCTTTTATTGTGATATCTAGTGTTTCCCCTAATGATTGTAATATATGAGGTATGTCATCCATGGCCTTACTTGCCTCTGGTGTCAAATCAATCAGATTGACATCCTCGGTATCATTGATGAAAATGTGCTCAGGGCTATGTGTGGCCTCTTTCTCCTCGGGGTGAAAATTTTTGGTTATATCTTGTTCTTTCTCGTGTGAATTGAAGATTTCATTCTAAATCTCATTTCTTTCTTTGTCAATGTCTTCTAGTCTTCCCTGTAGTACTTTATATGCTCTTGTCTTTGCAGAAAATTTATTTGCATGCTCCTTAATTGTTGAATCAATTTCTTCAACTATGGACTCGGGCATGAAAGTAACTAGGGATCTTTCCCTCATATGTTTCTCTGTGTGCAAGGCATATGTCCATCTTGCTGATATTTTATCATTGAGCTCTTGTGGAATATTCTTGTTGAATTTTATAGGTACATACTTGTATGCAACCATTTCCTTAATTATGGCCTCTTATATCTTATTCTGATTCATGGGAGACAAGGTTAGCCATTGTCTAATCTTGTAATGTGATATTTTTCCTATGTTGATGATTGACTCTGCAAATTCATCAATTGTCTTAGGTATCTTGGCCTTTTCTGTTTCGATCCTTTGTTCTCTTTCATCCCTGAAAGTATCATACTTGTCTTCTTTTCCTCTTATATATCTCCTTCTTTGCCTCGGTACTGATTGCTCAGTTTGAGGCTTTCTTTTCTGATAAGTCCTCATAGTACCTTTATTTACTGGTGGTGATTCTACCTCTTTTGTTGTTTTTCTTCTGGTTCTTGATGCAGCTGTTACATTTGTAACCTTTGTTTTCTTGGCTAGTGGTGCATCTGATTCAGTAGACTCGGAGTCACTTAACTCTTTACCTTCACCGATGGGTGACTGTCCCTCAATGACATCTTGTTCCAACTCTTCATTATTTACTGAACATTTCTTTGGAAGAGTATTTATTATTTTTGTCTTCTTTCAATCTATCTTCTTCACTACTAAGCCAGTCTTGATTCTAGACTTGGCTTCCTCATATGTGCCAAATCTTCTCAATGATTTGACCACTGGTTCATTCAGTAAGGCTTCAATAACCTTTTTAGCTTGATCAATGTTGATCTCATAGTCCAATGATGGTAACCAGGTTGTTCTTGGTATAGTTGGTTTGATAAGTGTTGTATCAGTGTCCACTATGAAACATATGTCATCTTTGTATTGTTCAACTAGTTGTGCAGGGATTCTCATTTTCTTCTGCATTCTATCCTTGAAAGTGGTGAAGTATGCATCCATTATAGATGTGAAGTTATCCCCTAGTGACTTAATGAATTCACTAATCTGTGTAGTTATTGGTCGGGTTGTGTCCCAAGTGACATTACCGACAGAAGGGAAGAAATTCTGAAAATAGAAGAATGTGCACTTAAGGAGGGAACCAAACTTACATGTATTAGATCTGGCTGGTCTAATTGTCCTCATGTTTTCATCTAGTTGCTTCAGTAGCAGCTCAGATAAGTCCAGTTGAAGTCCCTTCTTTACAATCTTATAAGAAATGTCAACTGCTCCACATGCTATGATGTTCATTCTGCTAGCTTGGAATATCTTGTACCCAATCACACATGCACCGAACTTTATTTCAGGGTTGGTGATTGTATTAACTTTCAATCCTCTTCCATCCCATTCTACCTTAATTAGTTTTTTGATCTCAGTGCATGGACGTTGTTTTAGGGATTTTTCCTTTTTGGCTATTGGATAACTAGTTACAGTGTGAATCACATCCTTTGTGATCGGTTTTGGTTCATCTAACCACATTTTTCTATCATGTACCTGGATAAGTACAATGCGTATCCATTCAGTCTTGAACTTTCTCAAGAACAGTAGGGCATTGGTTAACCCTTTCACCTTAATGTGCTTGTGTTCATCTTTCAACTTTCCATCCTTTCATAGCTTCTGGTAAGCTTCTTTAATCTAAATATCTTCGATCTTTGCAACCTTGTAGTGGATGTATGTGCGGATATCTTCAACTAGAAAAACCCTAGGAGGGATACTTGAAAATGCTCCCTTGTCGTCGGGTTGAGAAGAAACCTCATGCAAAAACTTATAGTTATGCTCCTCACAGGTTGTGTTCTTAATTATGTTGATCTTCTTATCCTTTGTGTTCTTCATCTTTGCAACTTGTGAGGTAGTCGTCATTGTTCATGAAATATTTAGGGCTTCTTGTAAATAAACTGTTAGCTCGGTGAGTCTAGATACTCACTTGATCTTTGTTGTGGATGGTTGAAATCTGTCGGAGTAGCCTTTGAATCTGTCATGAATCATTCTGTAATCTTGTCGCTCTTAGTCTCTCCTCTTCACTCTGTTGTTTTCACTTTATCTCTTGGTGAATGAATGAGCTCTTTGTTGCCCTATTTATATAAAATAACCTAAGTGGTGCATTGAATGCTTCAGCTGCCACTCGCTCGATGAAACAAGGATGCTCGGGTATCATACCAAAGTCTTCATCCTCAATGAGTATACAACGCTCAGGGTAAGTGACAACTTATTTGTACTTTTCACATTCTCACCGATGGTGTTTAGTATGTAGCAAAGAGTTTATTTTCTTTCACATGTTTACCGATGATGCTCGATTTATATTGACAGCTTGGTTGTTTTTCATATGTACACCGATGATGCTTGGTATGTATGGACCGGCAAGATTGGATTCACAAAATCATAACAAGTAATATCATAATGCATCTCCATTCATGCTAATTTGGCATATTATCAATGAATATTTGAACTGATGTAAAATATAGCTTTGTACAGTGCAGTTCCATACTTACTTGTATTGCTTACATGGGGGTGGTTAAATCACAAGATCCATTGGATGAGGTGTCACCTACTGTGGTGCTTGGTCCAGCATCATTTGTTCTTGAAGATTTCCTCCACATTTGATTTCTCATTCTCCTGATATCTTCAATAGTGTTTCCATTAGAAAAAGTGTTTGACTCTGTCACTTGGTCTCTACAGTCCTTGCTTAGGTGACTGACCTTATAACAGTGTAAGCATGCAATTCTAGAGTTAGTCCAATTCCTCGATCTTCATATCCATTTCCTCATGTAGTTTGCAGCTATGTGCATATCTACTACATGTTGTGCAATTTACCCATGTGTTGTAATCCCAAACATATGAGTTACTGACTCTTCTCAATTTATAAGTATTTTATTTCTCTTTCAGTTTCCATACTTGATTTTTCTTTTTCCTACATTCATGAGATGTGTGGCCATGCATTTTTCAAGTAGGACAATAATTTTTCATGTAGGATTCCTTCTTTGTTTTTTCACCTCAGATATGCATTCATGTTCTTTATGTCCATGCTTGTTACAATTATAACAATTACCTATGAATGTAGAAGTAGATTTAGGAATACCTTTAGCTTTTCTCTTGCAAACATTTGATGTGTGGCCTGGTTTTCCATAGTGATTACATGACTGCTTCTTTGCTCTTGGATTTGTGTAGACATTCCTTTGATCAGATTGGTTTGATGATTCTCCATGCACGGTATACCCTAAACCGGTATTGTTTTTAATTCTTCTTTGTCCATTCATAAATTCATCCATTATCCTTGTGTTGTCCTCATCTTTCCTGATCATATCATTATGTTGTTGCTGAATCCTCACTCAATGCTTTAGTTTCTTATTTTCTTCTCTTAGTTCACCAATAGCTTCCAATTTCCCTTTAAGTTCCATGTTCACTCAGTTGGCCTCATGACTCATAAGAACTATTTGATTGGTGATCTCATGGTGATGTTCAGTAAGTCTTTGTATCTCAGATTCTTTCTCTTGCAACTTCTCAGTGATCTTCCTCTTGTCATCAATAGCTAAAGTTATTTCTTGTTCATCTTGTTTAGAATTATTCATAACATCAATCATTCTTACCATTTGTGTCTCTTGACCTATTTGTAGTACCTTCACTTGTTTAGTCAGATGTTGATTGATTTTGTTCAGACTTGTAATACTTCCTTAAGATGTGCCAGATGTATTACCAGATGCAGATCTTGATGAATCAGGTATCTCTTATTCATGATAGTCAGTTTAATTGTAGCGAGATGCCATGAATTTTATTTCAGCCAATAATTCTTTCATGTTGTTTCTTGCTTCTTTGTATTGCTCAAAGAAAATATGTATCTCCAACTTCTGTTTTTCAATATTTTTATCAAGCTTATACCTTTCCATTGTATGATCTTTTCTCTCAAGTAATTTAAAATTTTCCAAATAAGATATATAGCTCTGATACCAATTGTTTGAATAATGGAAGGGTGTGTACTAAGAGGAGAGGGGTGAATCAGTACTCCTAAAATTTTTATCAATTAACCTTAGTAATCTTTTCTTGCATTCCCGACCATTTCTTTTCTACCTTATGCATGTAATATCAAAAAATAAATGTAAGTGCATGTAAACAATCATAGAAACATCTATGAAACTTAGTTACACATGACACAAGAATTGGTAACACAGAAAACCCATGTTAGAAGGTAAAAAATACGGTGGGGATGAAACTCACAAAGCTTCACTATCTGCAGAATGGAAGGTGACGGTTAAGGCTACAAGTTGTGATCACTTCTGATGATCTTACCCTATTAGGAGTAACATGTTAGACTTGTTAAGTCTACTCGGTTAAGATATTTTAGCAGCACAATGTATGTGTGCACTCGGTTAAGAGATTTACAATAAGACTATTAAGTCCACCTTCTTGAAGGGTTTCTTCTATTTGCTACAATTGCTAGAGAGTAGACAAAAATACTTATGACCTGATAACTTGCAATCTTGAATTTTTGAATACAGATCCTTTAAGTTCACAAAATTATGTATCACCTAATTGTGATGAATAATACCTCTGTTCTGCTCGGTAGCCTTGAATCTAGTTCTTCATAACTGAATTCTTCTTTTTGTGTCCTTCTACATGAAACTCTTTATCTGATCAATATATGTATTCTCTGGCTACAATCATCATGTTCTTGATTGATTATACATCTATATATACAAAGGTTTTGACCTAATTAGGTTTCCCGCTTTACAAGAAAAAATCTATGATCAAAGGTTTACAACTTGACCTTGATCTCCTAGTTTGCATGAATATAATTAGTTAAACTAATTAAATCCACATATTACCGTGTTCTTTATCCACAAAAATAGTTGTCCAGCTAAGCATAAATCTATTTTAAATACTAAAGTGCTTTAGCTGACATGTAGTTTGAGATCCGCTTTTCTCGAGAATAAAATTGTCTCTTGGTAGACTGGTGCTTAGGTTACTCTGTGAACTGTGCTCTTGGTTTAGTCTCTAAACTCTCTGTCGGTGATAGTGCTATCAGTGTTCACTGATTTCGGTGATCACTATGCTAAGACATTTTCGGTGACCTCTGCGCTTGAATGAATACTGTCACTCGGTGATCATGGAACCGATGATCCAAAAACTATTTCCTTGTATACTAATGACAAATTATGATCCTTTAAGTATTATCACTCTTATTCTATTTTTATTTCTAGTACCAGGGGATAAAAACAACACTTCAATTATCTAGGCATAAAATATCTAGTTTCTTACCCATACTTTCCAACAATGAGGTATACCCTGTGTGCTATAATTGTGTCACACTTCTATGAATCCTTACATTCGAGAACACTCAAGAATGAGATCTCAAAAATTGATCCATAGCTCCCTAGGCATGGAGTGAAAGGGTTTTTAGAATGCTCTCAGCTAGAGCTATTAAGCCTATAACCTTGCTAGTAAACCATGCAATGGGAGATTCAATGAAGACAAGGGAAAGAATGCCAATATCCTCAAGAATCAAGAATGAAATGTAATGCAAGCTAGATTAAGATGAATATGCAAGCTAAACTATGAAAATGAAAGAACAAGTATTACAAAGCCTCCTAGTTAAGCTAGATGAATTAATCTAAAGCATAAAGGAAATCTAAGCTAAGAATGTTATGATAATGCAAGAAATGAAACTATGATAACATGTAGATGCAAAAGCCAAGAATGCTCCAAATCTTCAAAAAAGCTCCAAAGTGACCTAGAAAACCTACAGCATAACATTAGCATCAAAACCTAAGATGTTGAAAATGAAGGAGATAGCTCTCCTTTTATAAGAAATGAGATGAAATGGACCATTGAGATTAAGAGGCAAAAGTCTTAATCAAGGGTGGAGAAAAATGGAAGCTTGATCCTTGTGCACAAATATCCTCCAATAGGAAAATAGAAGTTGACTTTTGTGTCCCACATAAGACAAAAAGTGCTTTTTTCCTTTTTTATAAAATAAGAATAATGTTTTATTTGTGCAACATAGGATAAGAAGAAAAGTGAGAATTTTTTATTTAAATAAAAGAGGAGGAAATTCCTTTTAATTAAATAAAGGCTTAGGATAAAGTGATTTTATTATTTAATTAAAAGAGACTTTTAATTAATTAAAAGAGAGCATGTTCTCTTAATTAAATAATATTTTTATTTTTATTTTTTCTCTTTTAAATTAAATAAGGCTCAAACCTTAGGAAATATTGAATTGATTATGATTTGATCAAGGAGATTGATATAATTGATATTGTTGATATTTGAAAATATTGATTCAGGGATTTGATAAATTGAGAAATGGGGCCCAAAGTCTAGGCGACCATTTTAGGGTGCATACATACCCTTTCACCATCATATCTATTATTATATAAAAACTTCTCTTGATGATAGTCATTTATAAATAATTTCCCTAGATTCAATCATCCATGTGTTGGTTAATACCTTGATGGTGTAACTATCATGATAATATTTGTATAACTGTTGTTAATTTATATACAACTATTTCTCCTCATTTGTATATATCTTTGTATTTACATCACATGAATCATCAAGCTTTTTACTATTTGCTCATATATGATATCATAGCAAGTAGAAAGTTATGGAAGATACAAATGAGCGTTCAATTGATTAAGGAATCCAAATTATGAGTATGAATGAAGATTGAACATGTTGCAATGTGATTACCATGTCATCTACATGAGAAAAGACTTATCCAATTTCATAGACATATCTAATGAACTAGAATATAGTGTTTTTGTCTCAGTTTTCTCCACATATTTTTCACTCCACCAAATTTTCTATTTTCTTTTCTTCCATGGTGTGCGATTTAGGATGATTGTTTCAGAGTGGATTGGTCAGGGTATTGTTTTGTTGAACCATCTATATATATACATTATATATACCATTGAACAATTTTCTCATTTTATTCCTTGTATTCAATCCTTATGTCTGATAATAATAAAAAATTCTAGGGTGAAATCACAATAGTGTGTCCCACTTTTGGAGACGAAGGATTTCGGAATTTCAATTTTTTTTTTTTAATTTTTGGTGGCTTTGTGCAAAGTGTCCTCTTTGCGTGAAGTGGTTAATAGGATTCGTGCGAAGTACCCTGCGTGGGTTTCTTCGCGCGAAGCCTACACTTCGCGCGAAGTACCTTGCATGGGGTACTTTGCGTGAAGCCCCACTTCGTGTGAAGCCATTTTTTGCCAAAATTTGTATAAATTTTTGACTACCCTTTTATTTTTAATACTCACTGTTTGAGATTTTGTGGACCCGGGGCTTAGAGCGGACCAGTGATGACTAGTACGATGTCAGCACCTCCCAAGCTTCTTCGACCTCTTGTGATTGTTAGTAGTATCAGGTACACACATTTTTCTCATTTTTTATTGTAAATTGTATGTTTTATATTTATTTTAGTTATTATTTATTTTAAATAATATTTAGTTGTAGAAATGTTAGAAAATGATAGTTGAATTTTAGAATATGTTAGAAAATTATAGTAGTATGTTAGAAAATCATAGTAGAATGTTATAAAATGTTAGAAAATATTAGAAAACATTAAAAAATTGTAGTATATTTATGTTAGAAAATTGTAACTTAGTATACATTAGAAAATATTAGCAAGTTGTAACTTAGTATACATTAGAAAATATTAGAAAATTACATAACTTAGTATATATTATAAAATTTTAAAGTTTAGTATACGCTAGAAAATATTATCAAATTATAACTTAGTATACATTAGAAAATTGTAACTTAGTATATATTAGAAATTATTAGAAAATTGTAACTTAGTATATATTAGAAAATTGTAACTTAGTATACAGTAGAAAATATTAGAAAATTGTAACTTAGTAAACATTAGAAAATATTATAAAACATTAGAAAATATTAGAAAATTATAACTTAGTTATAATTAGAAAACATTAGAAAACCGTAATTAGAATGTTAGCAAATGTTATAAAAAAAATTTAACTTAGTATGTTAGAAAATGATAGAAAACCATAGTAGAATGTTAGAAATTAAAAATATTTGTTTTTAAATTGCTTTTAAAGTTAGTAAATTTATTAGGAATCTCTGTCACTCTCTCTAAATTATGTACATGTATATGTTTTAGAGTTATGTATGTATATATGTTATTCATGTAGAGTTAGATGTTAAAATATTACATGCCTTAGTACATGTCCTAGTACACTTTAAGACACTTAGA
>MU226228.1:505132-544451 GCA_018584345.1 Thuja plicata
TGTATGTCCTTCACTCTGATATGTTAAAGTAGATTAACGACCTCTTTATTTCCGCTACTGATAAAATGCTAACTGATGGTTGTGTATTTCTTCGGTATTTAGTGTAGTCTTTCAGAGTGTTGTTGATATTCCAGACTTTTCAGCATGACTATAGTTAGATGAATGTTTCTAACCCTGCAGGATCCTTTTTTGTTTTATTTGCTAAGTGTGGAGTACTTCGGGAAACCCTTACTATTTTGAATCTCCGGGAGAATGAGTTGAAGTAACCAGCTATCCCCCTCGAAAATAGTCACCTCTCCAAACCAAGCCCCGCACCGTCGTGACCCGACACCCAGGTGCTTGAAGGCCCAGAGGATTTATTTCCACAGACAACCTTTGTAGGCAGAGTTGGCCGATTTCTCCAGACTCCGGAACCCGGTGACAACTTATGACTGTTGGCGGACCCGGTCAGCAAAACCTCGTCAACAGAAATTGGCGCTAGAAGGAGGGCATGAACTCATCCCCCTCCCAAGAATCTAATTTTACACCTCCTGAGGGTTCCCCGAGTTGTAGTTTTAGGAGACAAGCCTTTAGTGGGATTGGGTCCTTTTCCCTAGCTAAATTTGAAAGAGTCCTTAGGTCTGCCCCTAATCCCGGAGGGTTTGTCAAACTCGAGCCTCCTGCTTGAAAGAAGCAGACGTCGAAAGTCATACCAGCCACTGTTGTCTGGGGTTCTACCACACCTCCGAATACCCAAACTCCCCAGATGGCCCCAGGAACCAGTACTCAAACTACCCAGCATATAGTTCCCTGAATGGCTGCATACTTTGGAAACACTGGGTCCCCAATGGGCACTTTTTCGGGTGCAATTAACGACTTACATTCTCACCCAAAGAAGATTTGCACACGATATGAGCACTTAGGCTCATGGACCGCAGAGGAACATCTACAGGCATACAAAGATGCCATGAATCGACACCAGATCCAACATGAAGATGTTGTGACCCGCATGTTTCCCTTGTCCTTGGGACAAAGCGAGTTGAACTGGTACCTAAACCTTCCCACCAACTCCATAAACACATGGCAGGATATGGAAGACGCCTTCTTGGCTGCCTTCCACGTGCATGTGGACCCAGCATGGTCCCATAGCCAGTTCATCTCCATCAGAAAGGAACCTAATGAGCCTCTTGCAGCATTCAACCATAGGTTCCAGCGTGCCTTGAAGAGGTGCACAGGCCCTTTTGTTCCATCGCCAGACATTACCATACAGACATACCTTAATGCGATGGACCCTTTTGTTGCCACTCTCCTCTGGAGAACAACCGCCCCGGGCGACCGGGATACTCTGGCAAAAGTCTACAATCTGGCCTTAGAGTTATCCCGCGGTCTCAATAAATCCCCGGGTGGGATTGGAAAGAACACACCTTTCAATATGATCCCCGGCGGAATTGCATATGCCGGGGGTTACAAACCCAATCTGGCAATAGGCGCCCCTTCGATGGCGGTGAATCCCCCGCCACCTTTGATAGACCAACAGGCGCGATATGTTTACCCTTCCCAGACCCAGATGACACCGGGTCTGGAAGTCTTCCCTTGGAATCAGCCACAGCAGACACAACAGACTCAGACACAACCGTCCGGAGTGCCCTTCTTCCAGTCGTCCGCGGCTGGAGGATTGCCGCCCTCGACTCTGGTTAATCCTGTTGCTTTCCCCGGAAGCCAACAACAGCCACAGCCATCCCATTGTGACGCTAACACTTAGTTGACCGCCGAGGTTGAGTCCCTCCGGTGAATGCTGTCCACCCTAACCATGGACATGGGTCAGCTGAAGGCTGGGTCTTACATGCCCCAAAACTCAAATTCCCAGAGGGGAAACATCTTCTCCGGCCAGCAAAACAACAATGCCAGAGGAAGAAACTTCAACAACGGGCCTGGGCCCAACCAACAACAATGGAATAATAACGCTAACACCGGAGGCCCGCCTCCAAACCAAAATACCAACCAAAGCGGTGCTGGACCATCCCATTTTACACCAGTCGCAGACTTCCAGCCCATGACTAATTGGTGTTGGCTGCACGATACAGGTTCGCACAATGAGG
This sequence comes from Thuja plicata, assembly GCA_018584345.1. NCBI lineage: Eukaryota > Viridiplantae > Streptophyta > Pinopsida > Cupressales > Cupressaceae > Thuja > Thuja plicata. The sequence continues at coordinate 507,211 of MU226228.1, forward strand.
TAAATTGTGCCACTCTAGAGAAAGTCATAATGATCTCCCAGTTAGACAGGCAGCAATCGCATGATACCGCTCCCCCAGAGCCCCCTGTCCAAGAGCAAACCCACAGTGCCTTCACCTGTGATACCATCTTCTTCGGTACTTCTAGGGAAGATGAAGAAGAATCCGAACTACAGGGATTCTTTGATGAATCCATTCCGCCCTTTGAGGCCAACGCCTTTACCAACCCACGGGCTCCATACAACACCTAGATCCAGGTGGGTAAAGGACCAGCTTGCATGCCTATACCTCCTACCAAAGATACTCCTCCTTCCCGAAGTAATACAACTGATCGGCCTGTCCCTCCAAAAGGTCCTAGCTCTAACCAAGCAAAAGATCTCATGGAGGAAAATCACCAATTCCCGGGAGGAAGGTTTGACATCACGAAGGCGTTAGAGCAGACCACCACCTCCATGACCTTGATGGAGGTTTTGTTAAATTGCCCTGAGCAGAAAAAGTCCCTTCTGAAGCTCTTAGGGAACCCAGAAGTAGTTCCCAAGACCGTCTCCTTCGAAGATGCTAATGCGACCGTCTTCCGGGGAAATAATGAGGATCCTCCCTTCCTGCTAGGCCTGAACATTTACGCCAAAAATATACACAACTGCCTAGTAGATTCTGGAGCTTCGGGTAACATCATGCCCTTATCTATTTGTCAGAAGCTCAGACTCCACCCCACCCCGTCTAATGGCGCAGTGATCCAACTGGATAAGACTGCTGTGAAAATGGTGGGAGAACTGAAGAACGTCTAGATACATCTTATCCAGGACCCCAGGATAGCCAGCATTATCGACATCCAAGTGGTGGACATCCTAGAGACTTACGGGATGTTACTAAGTCAGAATTGGTCTAAGTCCTTGAATGGATACTTTTTGACCGACTTCACCCACTTGTGGCTTCCGTGGGAAGGAGAATCCAATCAAATCCGGGTCAAAAGTGAACCCCGGATGAAACAGGCCCTTACCAAAGTTGGGAGGGTCAATGAAGTCATTTTCTCCGAGTCTTCTCTGGGGGTGTACCGACCTCCTGAAATCCTGACATTTGATTTCATCCCCGGAGAGGATCCCGTAGTGTTGCAAAGAGCACAGGACTTCGAAGAAAAGGTGAGAGTTGAAGCCAACTCTCAAGGCCCCACAGTGACCCTTGCCACACTCCTATCTGACACTTGGTGCCGATTGCATTACCAAAAACATTCAGAGCACGAGTGTGAGCCATGCCTATCAATCGCTACCTGGAAGCTTGATATCCTCCGGAGTGAACATGCAATCACTTCCCCGGGACCCAGTACTTATACAGGATGCACTCCTTTGGTGTCGTCCGCCCGGGAATCACAAACCGAAATGCCTCCGGGGATAAATTCCACTTTCACACCGGTAGTCCGGGAGAAAATCCCCAAGTCCCCCAGCATCAATCCAAAGAAAACTCCCCCTCCTCAGCCCCAGATTACAAATAATGACTTGTGGAACCTTAAATTCGATGGGTCCCGATCCAAGTAGGGCTGTGGGGCCGGAGTAGAATTAATCAACCCGTGAGGGAAGTCCTTCCTTGCGTCCTACAGGCTGCAGTTTAACTCTACAAACAATGTCACGGAGTACGAGGCCTTGGTCCTTGGACTCCTATTCGCACTAAGGAAAGGTATCACTTGCCTCCGGGCTCTAGGTGATTCAGAGTTGGTTGTTAAACAAGTCCGGAGTCAATACACCTGTCATGACAAAAGGCTGGCCGCATATCGCAACTGGGCTTGGAGCCTCATTGAAGATTTTGATGCCTTTGGCATTGACCTTATTCCCCGGCGACGGAACTATGTCCCGGATGCCCTAGCTGTTTCTGCCAGCACACTTGAGCTGATGGCCGGCTCACGACTCCGGAGATTTTCAGTTGAGATGGTCCCCACCCCCTCCATTCCAGACAATGTTACTCACTTTCAGGTTTTTGAGGACGATCAACATATCCTGGCCTTCATGGCCAATGTTGGTGTTTTTGAGGATCAGATAGTGGAGGAACGAGACCACGATGACACTGGACAGGGTGATGAAGATGATGGGATCATGGACTTTCCCACCAACACTATCCCTAAGGGGATGGTTGCACTGGAATGAATCTTTGATTCGGACCCTCGAGACCGTGAGAAGGTATCCTCCTCCCTTGAGGGAGGAAAGTTTGAAAAAGTTAACATCGGCCAGTCCGGTGAAGAGAAAATCATCCACATAGGCACCTCCTGTTCCCCTGAGGAAAAGGAGAAGATTCTCATAGTTCTCTGAGAATACATTGATGTGATTGCCTGGGGATATGAAGATTTGAAGATGTATGACACCTCCATCATGACTCACACCATTCCCCTGTAACCAGACGCTAAACCCTTCTGGAAAAAGCAAAGACCGGTCAACCCCCTGATAGAGCCTTTGATTCGTCAAGAGGTAGAAAAACTACTGTCAGCTCGGATCATCTTCCCAATCTGGCATACTACATGGGTTGCCAACCTGGTCCCAGTCAGGAAGAAAAGCAGTGAGATCCGCCTTTGCGTGGATTTTCAAAATCTGAATAAGGCATCTAAAAAGGATAATCACCCTCTCCCCTCGTTGGATGAGGTGTTGCAGATAGTAAATGGATCCCAGATGATGTCTTTCCTGGATGGATATTCAAGATACAACCAGGTTATGGTCAAATATGAGGATAGAGAGAAAACAGCATTTACCACTAAGTGGGGGACGTTTTCTTATAGAAGAATGCCCTTCGGTTTGATCAACGCAGGGGCTACCTTTTAGAAGGCCATGGACATTACATTCGAGGGCCTTGTAAATCGATGCATAATCATCTACATGGATGATTTGACTGTCTTCTCCCGAGACAGGCGTGATCACGCCGCCCACCTCGCTCAGATCTGCGAGAGATGTCGCCGGTACGGAATATCCCTAAACCCCAAGAAGTGCATATTCGGGGTCACTGAAGGGAAGTTGCTAGGGAATATCATCTCTGAGAAGGGTATATCCATCAACCCTGATAGGGTTGAAGCATTGCTGAACTTACAAATTCCTGGTAGCAAGAAAGAAATGCGATCCTTGTTCAGAAAAATCAACTTCGTGCGTCGATTCATCACAGGGTTCGCAGAGATAGTTAAGCCACTCAACGAAATGATGAAAAAGGATACCAAAATTGAGTGGAGTCCTAAAGCAAAATGGGCGTTCGCCCAGATAAAACATACCATAACGGAGGCACCTGTCCTGGCTAGTCCAGACTATTCCCTTCTATTTTACATCTACTTGTTTGCTTCGCCGCATTCTACCGCGGCAGTACTAACCTGAAAGGTTAAAGGGGAGGAGCGACCAATTGCTTTCATGAGTTCCCCCTTTAAGAACGCCAAAGTCTGGTATTCATCACTAGAAAAATAGGCCTTTGCTCTAGTTCGCGCCGTGAAGAAATTATGGCATTATATTCTCCAGAGCAAAGTGCATGCTATTGTCCCGGACCAGGATGTCAAATCTCTGCTGATGCAGAGTGAATTGGGTGAGAGACGGGGGAAATGGATGGCCATCCTCCAGGAATACGATTTAGAGATGCAGCCCATGAAAATAGTCTGAGGCCAGGGACTAAGTCGAACAATAGCAGAGGAGACTCCCCACGTAGAATGTCATACTTACACAGTGGAGTCCATTACCCAGGATCTGTGGTATGCCGATCTGGTGTACTTACTGCTAAATAACAAATTCCCAGAGGGATTACCTCCCCACAAACGCCGCGCCCTGCGAATGAAAAGCACTCATTTCATGATCAAAAACTCAACGCTTTACTGTTGAAACTACGAGGGAGTGTACCTCCAATGCATCGACAAAGACCAAGCTGTGAAAATAATTGATGAATTCCATGGACAGTTTGGAACCAGGCATGGTTCAGCTGACGCCACTGCCCATCAGATCCTCCGAGCTGGATACTATTGGCCCTGTATCTTCAGAGATGTTTACGGTCATGTCAGGAAATGTCATACTTGCCAAACTGTAGCACATCGTGAGCGTAACCCAGCCATGCCTCTGCAACCAGTCTATAAGGCTAGACCCTTTTCCCAGTGGGCATTTGACTTCATCAAGGAGATCAACCCCAACTCGTTTTCCAACCACCGATACATTCTGACTGCCACTGATTACTGCACCCGGTGGTCTGAAGCTATACCATGTAAAAACAACACGGCGGACGTAGTTATCAAGTTCTTGGAAGAAAACATCATCACAAGGTTTGGAATGCCTTTTGCTTTAGTATGTGACAATGGTCCAGCGTTTTCTTTCGCACAATTACTCGAATGGACCTACAACCGAAAGGTCACGCTGAAGTTCTCCAGCAACTATTACCCCCAGGGGAATGGCGTTGCTGAATCAACAAACAAGAATCTACTTGAGGTGATCAAACACCTGCTGGAACAAAATCCCCGGGATTGGCACCAAAAATTGAAATTCGCCCTCTGGGCGGATCGTATTCATATTAAAGCCGCCTTGGGGACATCCCCATTACACCTCGTTTATGGTCAGAATCCTGTATTCCCAGTCAACCTACAAATCCCAGTTTTACAGTTTATGCAGGAATTCAACAACAGGGACAACATTGTGGAGGTTCGGCTCCTGAATCTGGTGCGGATGGAGGAACAACGAGATGTAGCCCTTGAACATTTTGTGCATCATCAAGCAGTAGTAAAATGATGGTTTGACAGAAGAGCCCAATACAAGGCTTTTCAGATTTTGGATCTGGTCCTGTTGTGGGATAAGGCCCGGGAGAAGAAAGGAAAGCACACCAAGTTCTAGCGGCTCTAGCTCGGACCATACTTAATCTCAGAAATCTGCGGGGCAAATACTTATCGCCTTAACACCTTGACTGGAGAACCCATCGCATTGCCTGTTAATGGAAATTTTCTCAAGCATTATTTCGAGTAAGGGTAAGTTTGTCCAAAGTTGTATTATATGTAAATATCCCCTTGTAAATAGTTTTTGTTGGCTGCCTTTCGGGGCAGTCTCCCTTTTTGCTTTTTTGTCTTTATTTTCGCTTCTGGCTTTCTTTTGGCCCTGGTGTTCTGTTCCACCTTGTAGGAATGGGAATGCTTCGCATAAATTTGGCTTCTGGTGCAATGTCTCCGGCATGGTGAACTCTAGAATCTGTCTTTATCACGACGGAATCAACCCGGTCTCTAGGATTGTTTGCAGGTTATGGCACATTTTCGAGCAATCTCCATTGGGTGTTGTCTCCGTGAGTCTGGCAATCAGTGAACAACAATAATATAAGGAACAAGTAATCGGACACGCTGGGGGTAGATCAGTTGTACTGATTGGTTGATCCACGTCTAAAAATCCAAAGAAATTCCTTCCGGGGCCAGAGTTTTATCCTCTCCAGATATCTAAATATAGGTGGATAGGTGAAAGAAGTACCGCCATTTGAATTATAGCTAAACTTGGGCTCAATGGTGAAAGAAGTACCGCCTTCCCCACTGAGAAATAAATGAAGTAATGAGGATAAGTGGGACGAAACTCTGGTCTCCGGGGGAAAAGCAATTAAATTGATGACTGGTTCGATGTAATTAGTACCGTTTCTCTATTTCCCCCCAGAGGTCATCGGCTTGATTTCCTTCCAAAGCACACATGACACCACTGATGAAAGGATATGGACTGGCTCCTGTGTGGTCGGGTTCTCTTGGATATGCTGCTCTCTATTTGTCAAACGCTTCGGGAGGATGATTTGTTCCAGTTGTGCTAACCAGATATTCTATGGTTCTCAAATGCGCTAAGGCATTTGTCCCAGATAGTTGCCATTTTTTATGCCCTGCATCCCCGTCCCTACATTTTGTGTGCAAAATATTGGGTCCCCCCTTTTTTTTTCTTTTTTTTTTTGTGTGTTCTGCTTTGCTTTTTGTTGCGGCTTTGCCTTGTCTTTCTTTTCCTTCTTGCTTTCTTTCTCTAGGGTTTTCTTCCCCGGAGTGTGTCATTTCCTTGGTTCGCTTTTCCCCTCCCAGATTCTGGATCCTGGAGGTTTCCTTTTGGTTGGAAGCTTGATTCCGGACTCTGGGATTCTTTGTGATGATGTTCCTAAGTCTTAGGAATATCATCGCAAGGAATCCCCGGGCCCGGAGTCCGGATGTTTCGCCTAACCTGAAATTTCCAGAGTGCGGAGGATTACCTTTTTACCGCGGGTATAAATAGACTCGCCTATCATTTTCACACTTACCGCGATTAAAATCTTTGAAGCACTTAGAGCGAAATAGAGAGATTTTCAAAGCAATTAGCAGAACAGTTACAGAGAGATTCGTGATAATCAAAGCTTAACACCTTCTACTGTTCTCAGACGTACGCTAGTGCTCTGTGGTGGTGATTTTGACAGCTTGACGATTCAAAGCTGTTGCAGAATTCTCCTAGTAATCTTCCCTTCCTCCACCTCCTGCGTTTTCAGGTTGGTTCCTCTGCCTCCCTCCTCTTCGCTTTGCTTTCATTTTCTGGTTTTTCTTTCAGTTGGCTTGTTTTTGTTTTCATCTGCTTTGTTTCTCTGTGTCGTTTTCTTTGGTCTTCTGGTTTTGCCGCTTGCTGGTGGCTCGGCTCTGCCAGAAGGTTGTCTGCCTTCGGTGCAGGCGTAGATAGTTTGTAAATATTTTGTGAATATCCTGTAGATAGCATGTATATAATGTAAATAGCTGTATATTCTTGTTTCATCTTTGTCTGGTTTTTCCCGCTGGAGTCGTCCGCATGTATATTCATGTATATATGTGTATTTTGTAGGTAAACCTTGTATATATCCCTCTTTTCTATGTATATACCCTTTGGCTCTCTGTATATCCTTCCAGGTGGCTCGACGAGCTAGTCGAGTCACCCTTGCTATTGGTTTTTCGCTTCAAGTTTACTTCGAGGCAGAAAACCACCTGTTTGAAACTTGCCTCTCGGCCGGTTTCAAACAGGCAGTTTTCTCTCTCCTCCATCAAGGCTGTTAGAGCCTCATTTATTTCCCATGCGCGCAATTACTTCTAGCCAAGTGGCTTTCCCTTTTCGCGCATTCGAACAGTCAGCTCCGCCGCCAGTGCCATCCCATCCATTCAATGCTAGCGCACGTGGCATCCACGTGCACTTGCTTCCGCATTTTTCTTTACTAACGGTCACTTCTCCGGGCTTTGGGTCCCTTTCCGTCATTCATCCCATGTCTTCGTCAAGTGTGACAAAATTTCCCAGACCCGGAGATATAATAAGAAAATGCTAAGTTTATGTTTTGCTTTTCGGATACTTATGCAAAAAACTAACTTTTCAGGAAAAGAAAACGGCGCGGTGGTAAGAACTCCGGACCCCAGATTTATTGTTTTATTTTGATAAATATGTTCTGACGGTCACTTTGTCTCGCAGGTTCGGACTTCACTTTACAACCATGTCTGGAGCATCCGCCTCATCACCTCCCGGAAGTCCAGAGTTGCCATCCACAACCGAGACCAGGGCAGCGGCAAAGTCTAAGATAGAGAAGGCCCTGGCAAAGCTCCCCCTCACCATGAAGTATATGCAGGGTGACGAGATTGTGGGCTCAAAGATTGAGTCTCAGGTGAAATTTATGACCGACCCCGGTGTCAGAACTTGGGCAGAAATGCAGGCTCTAGTAAAGATAATGCATATACAGCGACAGGCTGGAGATACAATTGTGACCAACGTCGGGGGTTCCGGAATTCTTTAGGTGGCTTGCTTCCCATGCTACATGCAGTCTTCGGAGCTTGTTCTTACTTTGGCGGCCCACTATAACTCTTCTGTCTGGGCCGTCATGTTAGCACCAGCAGAACCATCGGGATTCCCCACTCCACTGGTGTCCCTTGACCCCGTTACTTTCCAAGAAGGCCTGGGAATCTCGCAATTTGAGAGATCCTCAGTGGTCACGAGGACCAATGCCTTGAAACAATTCAACCAACTGGAGGATGCCGCCCGGGTGTACATGAACACTCACTGGCTGAAGGTCCCAAAGAGGATCCAAAAAGAATGAAGATAGATATCCCCCGCTCCGAATTTAAGGAAAGCATCCAAATGGGGATGATAGCATTGGCCCGGGTATTTGGGCAGCCCTCCGCCCAGGAATTTTCAAAGTGGATGTACTATTTCCTCCTGGGCATCTCCACTAAGGGAGAGTTTTTTGACTGGGCGACCATTATCTCCAATCATGTCGACTCCCAGTTCTGATAGCTGAATGAGCAGAAGAAGTTCTACATGACTTCTTATGTTTTTTGGGCTTTGGCCCAACAGAGGCCCCACTCCAATAGCCTACTTACAAATGGCATTCTCGGACTTTGCCAGGGACAGAAAGCACCATGGGACCATTTCCCACAGATTTAATGGGAAGCCAGCTTCCCCAGTTACTGCCGGGTAAACGACTCCTTCGTTTACTATCATTTGCTCACACCCACCCGGGATGCCGGATACCGCCTGTCTACAGAGGCGATGAAATTGGTTAGTAGTTATGGGCACTACTACATCCAGTTCCAGCAGCACACGTACATTAGGGTCGTCGGCTTCTCTGGGAAACCCTACTTGTTGCCCAAGCATTGTGGGGACAAGATCGTGCTGCTGGAATATTGCCGGCAGATGATGGAGCTGCATACCCTCCTGGCCCACAAGAAGGTCCCAAATGTTTCATTCCCAATCTCCTGTGGGAACTACACCTGCAATCTGGCCACCGCAAAGGAGGCAGATAGTGAGCTTCAATGTTACAACTTGCAGGAATTTTATCTGGCAAGGAAAAATTTTGATCCGCATGGAAGAATTGCAACGGCACTACCCCGGGCTGCGGACCCCCACCACGCACACATAGAAGACTTCTGGGCAGATCGCCAGGATAATATGGATGTGCACAGCTGGAATTACGACAGAATAACAACTGGAATGATGCAGTAGCTAAAGCTCCGGAGGTTCCCGGCGGGCTTTTCAGATGACGCCCCCACTATAGATCCCCAGTACAAAGAAAAGGGGATAGACAAAATGCCCTTGGCGCCGATGAATTGGGGTGTCCAGGAGGACCACACAATTGAGGACTTCACTCAAGAGGTGCTTGAGAGAAGTCATGCCTATTTTAAGAAGGCATGCCCCGGGATTACTCGCCTGGCCTCCCGGCCGGTAACAAAAGCACCACCACCAGTACCAAGGTTGACTCCAGGGGCCGGGACTTCTGTACAAGGTGCAGATAAAGGAAAAGGGATAGAAACAACACCCTCTGCGCAGCAATTCTCCATCCAAGAACAGATTAGGCAATCTGTAGCGGCCTCCCAATAAATGAGGGAGCAATTGATCACAAGGCTTGCCACTCCCCCGCTGATGGCCGGACCAATTCGTCCTCCTTCCTCCCCATCACTGGCAGCCTTAATGGCGAAGGTGACGGGGGTGGATCCTCTGGAGGCAGCAGCAATAGCAGATGCGGGGCCGCCTTTGATCACCCGAAGGAAGAGGAAGCACATAAAATAGCCCAAGGTAGAACCAGCGCCCAGGGCTTCCCTCCCAAAAGAAGTGGAGATCCTTTCTTCTAGTTCCCCGAAACTGGAGAAGGAAATAGAAGAGGCAGATATCCCAGCCAGTCCCCCTCTAGAAGAGGAGTTTGACATGTTCACAGCCGATGAGTTCGAAAATCTGCAAGGGGGCGATACACAAGCAGGGACAAAAGTCCCAGAGCGAGAACAAGAGGCTGTGGACCCGGAAGACCGAGAAGAAGAAGCTGCGGGACAAAAAGAGCAGCGAACTGAAGAAAGGAGGCCAGAACCAGAGATTATTTCTGGGGCCTCAGAAATAGAAGGTCCGGGAGTGGACCAACAACTTCCAAGTGAACAAAAGGCATCCGCTGGGGAACCCAGACCTGAAACTTTGGGACCAACCGTAACCCCAGCCGACGTGTTCCCAAGGCCACCCCCGGGAGCAACCTTTGGGCAGGTAATCACAGCGGCCCAAACTCTGAATCTTGGCCCGATACCGCCCCTACTATCAACAGATGAGGAAGAGGAGCACCATGAAGAGGAGATCCCCAAAGAAGTTGATCAGGTCTAGACACAATTGACATCACGGACCAGGCTGAGGAGATGGAAATTGAAGAAGATGTTGCTACAGAAGAGGTTCCAGCAGGGAGGGAAACAGAGGAAATACCTGTTGAAAAGGAGCAGCCGCCACCGGACACCAGGAGAGGATCTGAAGAAAAAACTCTGGCAGGAAGGCCACCTCTCCCACCCCCATGGCTGGCCGAAAGAAGAAAAAGGAAAGCCCAAACCGCTCCAACAGTCCCTCTCTCCCTGGCTGAAATGATGGCCTTGGCTCAGGCCCCACCAAAAGCAAAGAAGGCCCGGATGGTTCATACCCTTCAAACTGGGGCAGGCGGAGAAATAGTTGCGGTGGTGGCAACACCTCCCCCAGACGCCAATGAAGCGACCGCGGATCCTGCAGATTACAATATCGTAGAGGTACCCTTGGGCAAACGAGGAAAGCAGGGCGAAGTTGACCTGCTAAAAGAAGCGGCAAGGGCAGTAGAGGCCTGATATGAAAAAGAGGCCCAGAGGCTCAAGGCAGAAAAGGAGAAGAATGCAAACCTCATGGGGTTGCTTACAGAGCTGGCCCGACCCCTCAACGCCGCCCCTCCACAGACCTCCACATCAGAGGAATTACCGCAGAGCGACATAGACTCCCTACGAGTAATGAAGAAGAAGGCCCAAGCAGTAGACAATTGGGTCACGCTACATATAGGAAACACCCGGCGTTTCCTAGCGGCCACTCTCCCAGATTTATATACGGCCTGGCAGATCATTTTGCAGGCGGAAGCACTAATTGAGCAGTGGGAGAGTGACGCCGAGAATTACCAGGCGTGGAAGGTGGAGTTCAAAGAGCTCCTCACCCTGGGAGAAGACATAATTTCTGAATCTGGAATTCTGGGTGAGGAATCATTTGATTTCGTGAAGGCTCAGCACTCCAGACTGGACCTCACATTGGAGGTAACCAAGAAGCTGGTGGAGTCTTTATAGGATAAGGTAAACACACTAAAGCATTCTTCCAATCTATATAGGTCCTTTGTAACAAAGGCTTCCGGGGTTGATCCCCTTGGCACAAATACTTATACCCCCGAGGAGTCAGTGTTGGGGAATTTTGATGAAAGAATGGCCTCTCGGTATCAATCCCCGGAGGGGATGGATGGGACCCGAATGGAAAAGCTGACCAAAATGGTCCTTAAGGGTCATGATGCCGCAAGGATGGCAGATGAGTTCCGAAATAATATTCTGGACTTGGTAGAACAAGTTGAAGTGGCCAGACACAGAAGGGCCAGCCTAAGGAAAATTGATGAAGATGGCATTTTCCGCATCCTTCAGGCCTTCAATGATAATAAACAGCCTTGAGCGTTCTCTGGGAATTGGGGAAATTTGAGCATTCAGCATTCTTTATTCTTTTGGGGACGTAGGTCCCCGGATCCTGGAGTTCCAGATCCACAATTTTGTATTCTTTAAAGTGATCCGTGTCCCGGTCCCCGAGGCCGACCGGTCACTTTCAGAGGCGGTTACTAAAGACTGTCATAAGGTAGTTGGACTCATCAAGAGGCATTGGCTCTGCAGTTGGCTTCTAACAGGGTGATCTTCCTGAGGCGCCGTTCAAAGGTACACTTGGCACATTGGAGACAGGGCGCCGCATTTCCCATTTATGAGGCATGTAGCCTCGATCCCCGGGGGACCTACTTTCTTCTTTCTTCTCTCTGGGTCTTTTCTCGAGGCTGATTCTTCTGATGTATATTCTTGCCTTCTTCTTCTGACATGGTAGACCTATTCTGTCTCTAGGTCTTTTGTAGGGTGGCGCAGGTAGTACCGGCCCCCAGATATTGTATTTTATTAAAGAGTAATAAAATAGGGTTAGGGTTAGAGAGTTGTATAAATAGGCAAATCGGCCCATTTCCAAGGGTCAGCAAAATTGAGGATGGTTTTGTCCATAAGAAATAGCAAAGTGATTTCTGGTTTTAGTTGCAGAGCTCAATGCTCCATTTGTCTTGGTAGTTAGATGCTCCCCTGGAGCCACCATTGTATCACGCACCAGTGCTTGCTGGACCAAACATTAATGAAGGAGGGAGGATTCTTGGCAATGAAGTTGTTAACGTCTCTGCTTCTGAGTTAATGGTATTTCATGTTTTAATGTTCTGTATGTCCTTCACTCTGATATGTTAAAGTAGATTAACGACCTCTTTATTTCCGCTACTGATAAAATGCTAACTGATGGTTGTGTATTTCTTTGGTATTTAGTGCAGTCTTTCAGAGTGTTGTTGATGTTCCAGACTTTTCAGCATGACTATAGTTAGATGAATGTTTCTAACCCTGCAGGATCCTTTTTTTTTTTATTTGCTAAGTGTGGAGTACTTCGGGAAACCCTTACTATTCTGAATCTCTGGGAGAATGAGTTGAAGTAACCAGCTACCCCCCTCGAAAATAGTCACCTCTCCCAACCGATCCCCACACCATCGTGACCCGACACCCAGGTGCTTGAAGGCCCGGAGGATTTATTTCCCCGGACAACCTTTGCTGGCGGAGTTGGCCGATTTCTCCAGACTCCGGAACCCGGTGACAACTTATGACTGTTGGCGGACCCGGTCAGCAAAACCCCGTCAACAGTACTATCATCCAAAAGCATTCTCCTATTAACATATCATGATATTGTTTTCCTACTAAAACCAATCTGGGATGAAACTGAAGATAATTGGATTTTTCAGAGCATAGTGTTACCTACAATGGATGTCAACATAACTTTTCTTGTAATGGTCTTATCTTTAGTTCGAGATCGCTTCTCTACCTGGTTCAAACCTTTCCTAAGATTTTCAATCATATCAGTTTGCATGTCAACAACTTCTCTTTTCTTTGATGTTTTGTCTATACCCAATAATTTTAATTCCCCTTCCAAATTTTTGTTTATAAGTACAACTGAAAGCAATTAGGCTTGTTCAAGTTTTTCTAAATAATCAAATTTAGACAATATTTCTCTTTCTATCATATTCATTGACTTCTTAGCAAGACTTAAGGGTTGAACATTAGCAAGTGATCTCAATTTCTCCACATCCATTGTAAGTAAATAATCTAAGTTTCTATAATTAATATTTCTCTTTACAGTTTGAGCTAAATTTATAAATTCATCCATACCAGTAGGAGCACATGATCCTGAACCTTCTCCAACATCAATTGATTGAGATTCCCTAGGGAGTGATCTCGACCCTTCTTTAATGTACAATTCTTCGACTTCACTTGACCCTCCTACTTCAGCTTGTCCTTCGCCTTCTTTAGTTTTATGATAATATGCCAATGAAGCTTCACAATTTCTTTGTTCAGTACCAGGTGACCTTTTTCTAGTAGATTTACGTTGTCTTCCCTTCTTGTTCCCCATTTCTTCTCTTCAAAAAATATCTTCCAAAAGAACAGAAACAAAAATTATTTTCTTCAAAAAAATACTTTGATATAATATTTCTCCTCTCTAAAATTAAGCCTTCGAAAAAAATAGAAATAACAATCTTTCTCCAAAAAATGTCATTTTAAAAATTGATCAATAATAGAAAAAGTGAATTCACATTTTTCAATTCGGTAAAAAACTGAAAAGAAAAAACATTACTTTTATATGATTCTAAATTTAAAAAAAAAAACAAATTCAAAATAGTCGACCTAGTTCGCGCGAAGTACCCCAGGTAAACTTTTGACAGGGTGATTCTCACCGAGCTTTTCACACAGGGGTCTTCGCACCAAGGGTCTTCGCGGGAAGACCCCTTCGCGTGAAGGGGGTCTTCACGCGAAGACCCCTAAAATGAAAATTTGCCCTGAGAAAAAAAAAAACCTCCTAAAAAATGGCCTTTCAAGGCCTGGGACAAGGACCAAATCAAATAATTTTCTGAAAAACATGATGCCAAATGATGCGATTCGGAACAAGCCTTCTAATGAATATAATTTTAATACATATTGAGTTCATTATCACTTTCAAATATTACTTTAATTAAACATAGGTTGTTTGGTCATTCAACAACCTATCTCTCCAAGGCTTCGAGAAAAATAGTAAATTACAAAAAAAAAAATATGAAAAATATGTAGGAAAAGCGTATTTGTGTTACCTTTCTATAAAAAAAATGAATTTTGATATATAGAGATCAAGTTTGAGTGATCTAAGTGACCTTATGTCTAAATTATAGTTACTGTCACTTTAGAACTTAATAAACTATGAAATATTGACCCAAAATGAATGAAACCAATTACATCCTCTAGATATTGAAGTTACAAATATAATCTCGAAATAATTACATCGTTATCATATTTTTAAAAAAATTATGCTGATCCAAGTGACAGTCACTTCTTAAAAACATAGTTTTTTCACACAAACCACTTTTTGAAGAAGGAAAAATGAATTTAAATGAATTTTAAATTTTTTTTTTTAAACATATTTACAAACTACACAGAAAATGATAAAAGACCCTAATTTACATCATCTTCAAATTCATAATAGTTTTGCGGCAATAGGTGTTCAAAAGTGAAGTTTTTTCTCAGAATGTTGATCTCTGTGTCAAAGTTGGCCAAAAAGTGGGACACACTATTGTGGGACCACCCACTATCAATTACTAAATAGGGGTAGGAAAAATTATAGAATCTATTTTCCTTGTTCCATTATTATAATGCATGATATAATTCTTTTTTGTAAGTACTAACATTTAACAGGTGGGAAACCGGTCAGTATGATAAGTACCCTAGTACAAACTAGTAGACTAGATACATGAAAGTTGTAGCCATGTGTGTTATTTAGCACTTGTAAGTCTAATTCCAGCCACTTTCTAGAAAACATAAAACCATGTATAATGAAATTGGAGAAGATTGGAGAAGAGTATCTTTAGTGCTGAGTATAATTTGTATGAAAAGAGCAGGGATCTCTCATTCATTTTGTTGTTGACAGAACCAACCAGAGTCTTTGCATGAATGAGGGATTGAATTTATGTGTATATGTTAGAAGGAAAATACATAAGTGTGACAGTTGTAAAGATTTTAGAATCTTCTAAAATCTAAAAACTACCAAATGAGAAGATACTATGTAAAGATTTTAGAATCATTCTAAAATCTGAAAATTCATAAAATGTTTTGATACCAACAAAAGAAAATATTCAAAATATGGCAGAGCACACAAAGCTTGCAAACTATATTTTTCCAATCACTAGGAATGCACAACAAAATACAAAATAAAATGGAGACATAAACAAACAGTTGGAGGCATGCAAGCTTGATTATTTATTTCTATACAAATATGAAATAAATTATTACAATAAAAAAATACAACTCATAAATAAACTATTCTGAAAACTATTGGTTACAAACTAGTGTGCAACATTTAGGATCTTCTCCCAAACACAATCTAGAGCTTCTCATAGCTCTTACAAACTTCTCACTTGGAGCTACAAAGATCTATACCAATCATTTCTCAACATATCAGACCCACAACTGTTGTTGCTACAAACTCACAATCACACAGAGCACCAAAAATATTCTCATGCACAGACTGAATAAAATCCAAAAAGACATTCTTCCCTTTTGTCATTTATTGTCCACAAAATCTTCCCTCAAAATTTGAATTTCAAATCTACCTACCAGCATTAACTAATTTAACTATTGGGGCTATACGATCTTTGTTGCACGTCAGGAGCCAATTAGGGATTTTATTCTCCAAAGTTTAGGTTGTATTAACACTTTATTGTTCACTTTTAAAAGATACTAATAGGTAGGTGGATTTTAGAGACTAAGGGAAAAATTCAAAATTCCTACACTCCCTTTTTTCCTTGAGCCGACAAAAAAGATCACGTTTGATCTAAAACAACTATGCCCAAATTTCTTCTTAGGTGCTAAAAACTTTCCTTGCCTAATTGCTTGGTGAAAATGTCTGCTAGCTGCTACTCAAACCTACAAAAATCTATTTTTATTTTACCATTCTCAACAGATTATCTGATAAAATGATACCTAATTTCAATGCGCTTGCTTCTTCCATGAAATACATAATTTTTTCATCAACGCTAAAGATGAAACATTGTCAAGATATATTATGGTTCCATCCTCTTGTTCTTCTTTTAAACGTGCCAAGATTCTTCTCATCCAAATAACTTGACATGATTTGCATTTGCTGCTACATACTTAGCCTCAACTATAGATATACGATTAATGGGTTTCATCTTGGATATCCATGAGATTGCACTTGAACCCATATGGAACACATATCTAGATGAGCTCTTCCTATCATCCAAACCGCATGCCCAATCAATATTTGTATAACCAATCAGTCCAAAATCATTTTTTGTAGTATACAAAATAGCATATCCTTTGGTACCATTCACATACCTCAATATTCTCTTACTCTCTTTCCAATGGGAGTCCTTTGGAGTCTTCATAAATCTCAAAACTAGACTTACTGCATACATTATATCAACCCTAGTTTCAATTAAATACATTAAAATTCTAACCAAAAATTTATACATGGCTGGAATCACATTGCTGCTACAATCTTTCTTTCTCAACTTCAGACCTATGACTTTTGGTGTTGGAACAGGCTTTCTATTACGCATTCTACACCTCTCTAAAATCTAATTTGTATATTTTTCTTGAGAGAGAAAAATACCATCATGCATTTATTTTTCTTAGATATGCCTAGAAATACCTAAAGAGACTTAAGTTTGTCATTTCAAACTCTCTTTTACTGGCCTCTTTAAAGTCAACAATGAGTAAATCATCATTAGGAATAGTAAAAACTAAATCATCTACATATAAGACAACAATTAAAATTTTAGCATCAATTGCCTTGATGTAAAGACTGGGCTCTCCATCTCTTTTGCTAAAGTCATTTCTCATCAAATATGAGTCAATCCTATAGTGCCATGCCCTTGGATCTTACTTATACTCATAAAGAGCCTTCTTTAGCATATACCCATTTTATTCTTGACTTAAAACCTCATAAATAGGTGGCTGCTCCACATAAACTTCCTCTTTCAACACTCCATTAAGGAAGGAAAAATTCACGTCCATTTGAAATAACTTCCATTTGTGCTGGGCTACAATTATTATGACATCACACAGAGTATCAATCCTTGCAAAAGGGGCATATGTCAAATCATAGTCTCTACCAAACTACTATTTGTACCCTTTGATAACCAAACGAGTCTCATGCCTATTTATTTTTCCTTCAACATTGCTCTTGATCTTATACACCCATTTAACCCCAATAATTTCCTTGTTGGGAGGCAAATCAGTTATCTTCCAAGTTCTATTTCTCTCTATTGAATCTATCTCCTCACCCATGACCTCACAAAATTTATCTTCTTTCACAACATCCTCAAAATAAAGCAGACCACTATGAGAAAATACTACAAATTAATGTTTTCATCAAAATCTTCATCATACCTTTGATCTTGTTATATCTCCCTTAAACTCTTAATATTTCTTGGAATTAGGGAGGTGAGAGTGGGGTCTAAAATCTCACTAATAATGCTATTGTATTGTGCAAGATACATCAGGAGCTTTCTGGAGTTATCAATAGCTCTTTGTGTACCAATCTGGAGCTATGGGGAGCTCTCAGGAGATTATTCTCTAGTTGCTTTCCTTTTTGCCTGTTTCTATGAGGAGCCATCAGGATCTGTCAAGAGATCTCTATATATTCTGCTACATCATCATGCTAATCATCATAGTCATTGTCTTCATCATCAATAGGCACTTTACTTGAAGTTCTTAAATATTTTTCCACTGAGCCATCCCATGACTCATTCTCAATGAACTCCACATCTCTAGTTATGATGATCTTCTTGGTGACCAAGCTGTAGAATCTATATGCCTTTGATTTGGTACTATATCCATGAATATACACTTTACACTCTTATCATCCAAATTTTTCCTTTGCTCCTTTGTCATGTGTTCATATGATACACACCCAAACATGCTCAAGTGATCAATCATCCATCTATGCTTTGTCCATGCATCAAGAGGGATCTTGTTGCGAAATTCCTTTGTTGGACTTCTATTTATCAAATAAATAATTTTTTCTATAGCCTCTCCCCAATATTCATTTGTGAGTCCCTTTTCTTTTAGTGTGCTCCTTACCATCTCAACAATGGTCCTATCTTCCTCTCAGCCACTCCATTTTGATGTGGAGTATAACTGGTTGTTAACTCCTTCTTTATGCCATGTTTCTTCCCAAAAACTATAAATGGATTGGAGGTCATAAAATATGTACTCCCCCAATAGACATGGTTTTCATAGGGCCTACTAAATTAGTATGTACCAGCTCCAATGGTTCTCTTTCCCTTCTAGAAATACCAGATTTAAATGGAAGCCTATGATTCTTACCCAAAATGTAAGCCTCACACTTGCTACTAGAATCTACAATCATTGGAAAACCATCTAACATTCTTTTCTTGGACAACAAACTCAAACCAGCATAGCCTACCTAATGGATATGTATACGTGTGGGTAGAAACTTGAGGTCATTATGGTTTCTTTTGAGGTAGTTGAGGGGTCTTAAATATCAATCTTTTGTTATATCCGACCCCAAAGCTTCTTCCAACTTCAAACAACAAGTTTGAAGCACATGTCCTATCATTTGGGGCAGTTGGTTGGTTAGTTTGGAAAGGTGGAACCTGATTATAACAAGCTACAAGAACACTTAGGGGTAGTTTGGGGTAACTTTGACCTTTGAAGTCAGTTCTAAGGATTTAGGGGGTGATTTTATCTTTTCTTGAACATCTAGGGGTTGTTTAAAGCCTCTCAGGGGTGTAAATATGGTCAAGGGGCAGTTTGATGCTATTATGACACTTTCTAAAGCAGTTTGGGAAGCCTAAAATAGCCTAAATTAGTTGAACCTGACCTATAACAGAAATTGAAGACCTTTCAAAGCATTCAAGCACTCATCTGTAGCTACAACCAATGGACCAGGTGTTTTGTCCTTTACTTCTCATAGATTGTAATCTCCTATTTTTAAAATAAGATTTGATAATAACTAATAATAACAAGTTAAAATATAAAAACAAATAAGTTTATAAATAATATTAAAATATAATATAATACAATTACAAGTTAAGTTTAATGAAAGGTCAAGAGATACATAATGAAATGTTGTGACTCCCTCAACATAAGATATAAAAGGGAGGAGAGTTCATTTGAAAGGGGATATGGAGGAAAGAAGAAAGAAGAGAGGATGAGAATTAAAGAAGAATTAATGGAAGAAGAAATTTATGTGAAGAAAGTAAGGAAGTGACTATTTTGAAGGGCAGCAATGATGAAGGGTTGTAACACTTTCAAAGGGTTATAATTATGAAGGGTCGTGACTCTTTAAAGAGGGACAATTATGAAGGGTTGTGACTCTTTTAAAGGGTGTTGTTTATGGTGCAACCAGAATACACCACAATAGTTTGTAAATATAATAGACTTGGAAAAAAACACTATGACTGGGTGCATTTTGGTTACCTCGTAGCCAACAGCCTTTCAAAGGGAAGAAATGTTGAAGGGTTGTGACTCTTTAAAAGGGTGGTAGTTGCAAAAGGTTGTGACAATTTCAAAGGGGCAGACATGATGAAGAGTTGTGACTCTCTCACACAATGGAAGATATGAAGGGGAGAAAGTTTCATTTGAGCACATCCAAGGTAGATTAATTTGGGGAATAATATGTTATTCTCAAAAGGAAACAATGAAAAGAGGTGATTCAATCCTTATGAAAGGGAGTGAACCTTCCACCAATAAAGTATAAATGTGGATTCATTCCAAGCATTGAAAGGGATACATTGTGTTATGAACCGAGGGATAAATAATCAGGAATCAGTCAACAATCGGTGCTAATTAAGGGCAGATTAGAGGATAAGGCATGAGAATATCGTCTAACAATTAATACTTTCAGTAGACCCTTGCATCAACACTTATAAAAGGGAAAATCAAATTGTTATAAGACATCAGTGGTCAAACAATATATATTGTATAGAAGAATCAAAAAAGGAACAACACTCAGAAAATAAGGAACAATAATCAAAATTAGAAGCATGTGAATAGCAAACACATATTCAAAATCAAACTCTCACTAATCTTATTCAGAGTTGTTATAATCAACATCTAATAATTTGAATAACGACTCGTGGTATTATCATGGCCTATGCATTATTGTCAATCAATTTATGATTTGATATAGATGCATGTATCAATAATCAATGGTGAAATTTCATCATTATAGAAGGAATAAGGTGTAAGGCGAAGAGTAACCATGAGGATTGTCATTTATGTGGGGAGCCCAGATGGATGTCCATGTTTCCCATCACTTGGGCTAAGAGTGCCAAAGTTCTTCTCTTGGGCTTAGATAGGAAAATCAAGGAACCTTCATTACAACCCTCCCTCTAAATAGAGGACAATCAAGGAACCTTCATTACAACCCTCCCCTTTTAGCTGGTGTCTGAGGGTGAGTTATTAGCCCATCATTGCAACCTTCATGGGATAATGCTATGGATAGGGGGTCTCAGTTGGTTGAGTTAGTGGCCAGTTCCTACTCCAGAGGTCAATGATGTTCAAGATTTCTCTTCGTTGGAGTCAGATCAGCAAACATTCTATTTATAGTAACTATCTATTTTGGTCAAGTCAGAGTTGCTATATTTAGTAGGGTGCCTGGATAGTTTTCTAATAGTGTGGAGTTGTGGTGACATTGACGGAGCTTCCAGTTTGGGACTTACTATTTATAGTAAGCCAATTTATGGTCAGAGCTATTTTTGACAAGAGCACCCATGCTATGGTATGCACAGTGATTGACTCATTTGTCAGTTGGCTTAGTTTGAGGGACTTACTATTTATAATAAGTTGGTATTGGTCAGTTACTACTTTTAGCAGGGCACTTGGGTGATAGTCTCTGTCAGTAAATTTATTACACTTGGTGTGGTACTTTCAGGTGGATTATTGAATTAAAATTCAAATGTGTTATTAATTGAATTCATTTAATTAATAACTAGATGAGCTATTATAAAGTACCAAGTGAATGAATGATTATTTTAAAAGTGCATTTAATGTGCCTAATTTGTGGAGGGAATATAAATATTTATTATATTTCAAATGTTTCAAAAGCTTGTGTATCAAAAGAATTTTTCTTTTCAAATGCCTAAGTTTGTTTTAAGTTATGCAAAGTGTAATCTGGAAGCTACTGGCCGAATTGAAATTTATAAATGCTTTCAAAGCAAGGATCGAACCATCATTTGAGAATTTGTTATTTGATGACTTTGGTGAAATTGTGAGATGTTTTGTGCCAAGGGTTTTAGTGTTGAGGGCTGTAAATTATTCAGAGACTTTGCACTGTGAATTGGTTGAGACTATACTAGTGAATTGTGCTTGGAGTTGGTTTAAATCAGAGCCATCAATTGTGCTTTATTGGTGAAGAAGTTCAGAAATTTATAAGGGTTTCATTGGATATCATAATATTAAAGAGCTAATCATTTGCATTTAAAAATTTGTGTTTTTGCTACAGTAGTTGTGAATAGTGATTTTGCTACATTACCCATGAATAGTGAAATTGCAACAGTACTGCCGAGGGTTAGAGTTGTATGAGATGGGGACTTATAATTCGTACTTGTTGTTGTGTGTGGGCTCTCTTTACACCCACTGCTTAATCCAGGTTTTTATATTATAGTTGCAAACTGATTTTAGTACTTAATCATTGCAATTACTTCCTTTGTAATAATTTATCAATCAATGGAAAGGAGTTCTTTCTTGTGATTTGCAAGTAGTTTCAAATTTCATTTTATGCAAAGTTATTGTCTTGCCTGGCAACACTTTTTAAAAATTCAAGGAATTGCATATTTATTTCAAAAATTAGTCATATATATCATTTGCATATAAAATTAGTGGTCTAGCAGAGTTAGAACTTGTAGGAGTTCTTACAGCGGTATCAGAGCGGTTTTCTGCCATCTTGTTCGGGGTTGGGAAATTTTAAAAAAAATAAAACAAAATTTCAGAATATTCATAGAGATGGCAGTTGTTTCAGTCATGGAAATGATTAGGAGATTAATTAAACAGGGAAATCAAATGATGTTTACACCACAGGATGAAATGACTATCATGAGGGATGCAATGCTTAGCATGTTTGAGGAATATAACACTCTTCCTCAAAAGGTTAGGAAAGATTTATCTTTCTACCATTTTATAGACTTTCATCCAAAGCTATATGGTATGCATGGTGCAACAAATAATACATATCACCAGATAGCTTATGACTTATTTGCAAGAAGAATTGGTTCACGTAGTGGCATGCAAATGGTGTTTGGTAATACGCCCCAGGATCGGGTTTTGGATGGACATGCAACTACTTTGGAAGAAGTGTGTGAGGATATTGTCGTATCAGAATCTTCTACCTTAGTAGATGAGCCAACTATTAAGGTGCTTAGTGCCAGTACCTTAGTTGATGATGTATGCACTGATGATAGTGCACATGTTGTTGATTATGAGGTGAGTGATGTAGATACACCACCTTATTACAATATGGATTAGCACAATGTCGAGGTTCACTTTGTGAAAAATCCTTTGTTTGAGATGGATATTGCATTCATATGACAATCCACTTTTTGAGGTTGATGTTGATCACTCATGTGAGTTGGGCTTGGCACAGTTTTCACCATCTGTAGACATAGTTCAGCTTCCTATAGCAGCAGTTGGTGATGTTCCTATGTCCACAGATTATGGTTGTGAGCAGGTTGAAGATGTGGCCCCTCTTATCATAGTTATAGGTGTAGTTGATACAGCTGGGATGGGTGCATCTATTGAGAGCAGTGGAGAACCACATGCTACATCAGGTTCTCCTGTGGTTACATCCACTGTAGGTGTTGTTGGTGATGAGACGGATGCTAGAGGTTATATTTAGGACTATGATAGTCTGCGCTTTACCAAGGTGGGATCTTTTTATCACAACTGTATAGGGAGGATTACTCATCACTTCTTTTATGATCCTCACACAGAAGATGTACTTCTTGGCAGTCTTCTATTCAGAGTTTAAGATCCTTCCAGTGCATCGGGATTTTAGACAGGGCTCACAGAGGAGTTTTGGGGTGTGTACATGGGGGCGAGTACATATAGTTTTTCTTTTGACCCTCATGTGCAAGATCTCTTTCAGGTGCATAGGTTAGTTGCACATGTGTTGGATAGTGTGTATGGTAGTTCACTTGGCACAGTTTGGGATGAAAAGCTTCCCTTTGAGATGTTCACTCCTGCGACATCTACAGTCAGATTTGATTAAGTTTTTTAGGTTCTAGCAGTTATACTGGTGATGATGTTACAGGAGGTGTTTAGTGATCATAGGGATATTATATAGTCTTATCCTTGGGATTCGGGTGGACTGTTGTGTTATTTTTTTATGGGATTGCTTGGGGACAAAAAATTTCACAGAGGGTGAACTGTAATGTCCCCTTTTTAGCCGGTGTCTAAGGGTGATATGTTAGCTGATCATTGCGACCCTTGTGGGCTAATTTTATGTTCAGGATTTCTCTTTTTTGGAGTCAAATCAACACACTATTTATAGTAAGTGTCTATTTTGGGTAATTCAGAGTTTCTATCTTTAGTAGGGCACCTGGACAGTTTGCTAACAGTGTGGAGTTGTGGTGGCATTGACAGAGTTTCCAGTTTGGGACTTACTATTTATAGTAAGCCAATTTATAGTTAGAGCTATTTTTGACAAGAGGACCCAAGATATGGTATGCACAGTGATTGATTTGAAATTGAATTATGAAAAAATGAATTATAAATCCTATTTCATAAAGCTTTCTAAACTTATCTTTATTCCTCTTTAATTTTTAATTAAAAAAATCATTCAATAAACTTCATCAAAATGTTAAATTGCATCATATATAGAAAGCGATTTTCAAAATAAATGGGGTCATCAAAATTCATAAATGAACCAAAATGACTCTAAAAGTCATAATAATAATTCCTTTTGTCTAAAAGATGTTGCCTTCTTACTACCTATTAATCAAAGTTCTTTCTTACACCTCTTACACTCTCAAATTCTCTTTATACAACTATAAATGGTAATATTCTCTTCCACTTCATTCCATGTGTCATGAACTTCTTTTTATTTTACACCATGTTCTCAAGAGATGATATTTGCATTTAAAAATCATTGTTTTAAAATGTGTATTTTATTTATGAAAGAGGGTTATGAGAAAAATGTTGCAAGTGGTCATAGTTACAATATAATGCATAGAGCTAATTTCTAACGGCTCTGCTCTACAACTTTCTCTGCTACTTTCCCATTCTTTTGGTTTTCAAATTTGCTCTTAGTCCATGGTGGTTGTCAGGGTGGGCTGGCCCCCCTACCACACCCCTACTCTTTCTGGATCTTCTCCTTGTGCTTGGTTCCATAGAATAGTCAGTGGCCCCTAAAACCTCTGACCTTAAGATTGTTGGGTTGTCATCTTGCACTCGTCCTTCTCCTTCGGGGGATGCTTCTACTAAATTTGTGCAGGATGGGGAGGGGATTCCTAGGAAGAACGTGGGTTCCACTAGAATGGATCCCAAGTTTGATCTAGTGGGTGGGAATATTACACCCCAATAGAATAGTGCCTAGAAATGTTCTCTTATGGGCCAGCACACTAAGGAGGTGGCGTAGGCACAACTCCAAATCTCCCTTGGGAAAGAGGGCCCTAAGATTTCTCTCTCAGACTGTGTTGTGGATAACATCACCTCTTCCTTTCACCTCACTCTGGTGGGTAGGTTCTTGGATTTCAGACCCGCAATAGACTTGGTTAGAAGGTGGGTGAATGCTTGGTGGAAGCTGAAACCTAGTGCTTGTGTTTCAACCATGTCAGGAGGAATTTTCCTACTCAATTTTACTTCAAAGGAGGACCTCATGTTCGTTTGGTTTGTAAATTAGTGCTATGGAAAGCATAGCCTGGCCCTTGCAAAATGGAAGCCAAGTTTTGACCCCAGTGTGGAGCTCCTTAGAATGGCCCCTGTGTGGGTCAGACTCTTAGGCTTGCCCTTGGAATTATGGTAAAAATGGGTCTTAAGGTGGATTGGTGACTCCTTCGAACACTATGTG
Organism: Thuja plicata; assembly: GCA_018584345.1. Lineage (NCBI taxonomy): Eukaryota > Viridiplantae > Streptophyta > Pinopsida > Cupressales > Cupressaceae > Thuja > Thuja plicata. Next base: position 532,275 of record MU226228.1, read on the forward strand.
ATGGTTGATAATACCAATATTTAGAAAACTAGACTTGTGTACGCCAGATTTTGTGTCAATGTAACCATGGACAAAGCCCTTCCAAACTCTATTGTCTTAAAGTCCAAATGGGGCAAGTGGACCCAGGCTATTGTTTATGAGAATGCCACCCTGTCTTGTCAGTGCTTCTCTAAACATGGGCATGTCATTTCTAACTCCAACGTTCCTATGGGGAAGGAGCCTAAACTGAAAGAGAAGATGGATAACCTTGGGCCATCGGATGTGTCTTTGAGACAGAACATTTTGGTTGATATGGAAACTCCCATCACCATTACCACTATGACTAAGGGAGGATCTATTGTTATAGAAAATGTTGAAACTATGAAGACAATAGATGTTATCCTTCAGGGTGAGATAGGGATGGAGTTTCCCTTTTTGGATGGTATAATGAGCCTATTAGAGTCACCAAAGAACCATGGGAAGCTCAACCCCAGTGTTATTGGGAACCTTGTCTCTGTCCTAGAGGAAGGGGAGATACCACAGGTGGAAAGGAGGACCACAAAAGACCCTTTCACCATTTTGGGGAAGGACGAGGACACAGGGAGGCTGATTCTAGGGACTATTAAAGTAAGGGTGATGTCAGACCAGGAAGTTAGGAATTTTGAATGCAAGATGGAGGACCCCAAGATTTGGGGGATATGTGCCCCTCCCCATCTGGTTTATCCTCGACCTATGGAGTCATTATGAAAGATATTATCCCCTCTCCAAGTAGTAGATTGACCCCCATCTCCCTAACAAAGTTGGAGTTGGGTGATTGGCAGCTGAATAAAAGAAAAACTTGAGGAACTAAAAGGCCTGGTGTAGGAACTGACACTAAACTAGGAAAACCATCTGAGCGTACCCTCAGAAAAAACACAATGCCCATGGAAATTTCCAATGGGAGGAAACTTACCCTGAAGGCTACTCAAAAACATAAAATATGAAGTTCCACTCCTAGAAATTATGGATCTTTAATAGCCCACAAAAGCAATATGCTCTGAGGCAGAGCATTAGTGATCTAAAGATTGATGTACTGCTCATCCAAGAAGTTAAAATGACTGAACAAAATTTTTCTAATCTTGTTGATCATCTTTGGTCAGGCGCAGGCTTCTTCTACTATGAGGCAAATGGTACTTTAGAAGGGGTCGCTACCCTATAGAACCTGAGTAAGCTATCTATTGATTGTATTGCTGACTCTCACAGCTTCCTTTTTGTCAGACTTAAGGCCAATAACTTGCCCTGATGTATGGTTAATATCTATGCCCCCAATACTAGATCCATTCAGGCCACGGTTTGGGAGGAAATCACTAACTTAAGGAACCAATATAGGGATAATCTCTATATGATTATTGGGGACATTAAAACCCCTTTATTCCCCTCTGAGAAAAAAGGTGGTCTCATGGATTATAGTGACAGTATGCAAGAGCTTGCTGAGATTATTAGGTATAATGACCTCTTTGACCTAGAGATGTAGGTGAATCCCCTCACCTGGATGAATAACAGAAAGGGAGAGAAATGTATTCAAGTGAGGCTTGATAGGGTGTTGGTTTCTATGGGCTGCGACTTGGATCATAACTTGATTCTCTCACCCCTCCCTTGCACTATTTCCAATCATGCCCCAATGATACTCAATTGGTCTACTCGCCCTATGCATGGTCTTCCCCTTTTCAGTATGAAATAATGTGGCACTCTCATTCTAACTTCAATTAGTGCATACACTCCTAGTGGGATATTCGGGTATGGGGTTCTGCTATGTTCAGGGATGCTTGTAAATTGGACAACATTCAAAGGGAGGTGAAAAGATAGAGTAAATATTCCTTTGGGGACATCTTTAAATAGAAGACCAAATTAAGACTAAGCTAGAACAACTTCAAATGAGTATGGAAAATGGAGACATATCCATAGAGGCTCACCTAGAGGAGGAGAGCTAGAGACAAAATTGGAAACAAAACCTAAAAAAAGGAGGAAATCTTTTGGAAACAGCGATCAAGAATCTAATGGTTAAATGAGGGAGATATGAACACCTCTTTCTTCCATAGATTGGCTTCCAAGCATAAGAAGAGGAATACTATTAGGTCATTATGGAATGAGAATAATGAGGAGATTAAGGAGGATGAGTAAATGGGAAAATGGACTTCCCATTATTTCTCCAATTCTTACTCGGGCTTGAGTGTGGTCCACGATACCACTAGGGATCATCTCCTTGACTGCATCACTACTGCCCTGAATGAGGAAGAGAATGATCACCTACTTGCAGGAGTCACTGAGAAGGAAGTCAAGGAAGCAGTATTTTCTATGGGTGCTTACAAGGACCCATGCCCTAATGGGATCCATCCCGCTTCCTTCCAGGAACTCTGGGACTTGATCAAGTATGACCTGATTAGAGCTACGAGAGACTTCTTTAGGGTGGGTAAGCTTCTGAAATCCTTGAACAAAACTTTCATTGTACTAGTGCCTAAGATCCCTGACCCCAAATTTCTCTTGGAATTCCGTTCTATAAGTCATTATAACATAATGTATAAGATCTTTGCCAAATTTAAGGTCAACAGAGTTAAACCCCTCCTAGACAGATTCATTAGCCCCTCTCAGAAAGGCTTTGACTTGGGTAGACAGATATTGGATGCGGTGATCACCACACATGAGGTAATTTATTTAATGGATAGAAGTAAAAACCCAGGCATGGCTCTCAACCTGGACATCTCTAAGGCCTACGAAAGAATTGACTGGAGTTTCATGTATGTTGTGCTCTACAAGTTGGGATTCAAGGAGAAATTTGTCAGAATTATCAAGGAAGCGATGGAAAGTGTTAAGTATTTTGTTTTGGTTAATGGCTCCCCTTGGGGAAAATTTAATACTAAGAAAAGGCCAAGACAAGGTGCAGGGGTACTTGGACGTAACTTCATCTCTCTGGTGCAGGGAGGGCAAATTCAAGGGTTAAACCTACCTCCTCTGTGCCCGCTAAGGTCCTGCAGCAATTCATTGATGACACTTTCTTATTTGGGGCCTCCTCAATTATTGAAGCTAGGGCATCGAGGAAACTTATGGATGACTATGCTATGACATTAGGGCGGCATATAAATTACAACAAAAGAAAAATATAATTCTTCAACACGAACAAGTATCTCAGTACCAAATAATCCAGATAATGGGCTACCAGATTGATGAGCTTCCAAACACTTACCTTGGTCTCCCCCTGATGGTTAAGGAGGTTGGCTTATAGTTCTGGAACACAATTCTTGAGAGAATGCAGAAGAATCTTGTTGGGTGGAAGGGTAAGGTCCTCAGTAATGTGGGAAAGCTATAGCTGTTGAATTCTTCTCTCCAGGGGGTCCCTATGTACTTTCTATCCATGTTTAAGATCTCTATAGGAATGGCTGACAAACTTGAGAAAATTCAAAGGAACTTCCTCTGGTCTAGTTTAGAGAAAAAATTGAAAATGAGCTTGGTTAATTGGGAAACTATTTGCCTACCCAAACCTCTGGGGGGCTTAGGCATTCAAAAGATTTTGAGTTTAAACAAAGCTCTACTTGGTAAGATGGGATGGGTCCTCTCTAATCACCGGGTGGATTGGTGCAGGATCATTAGGGATAAATATTATAGGCACTCAACCTTCTCTAATTTCCTTAATGATAATAACCTCCCCCCAAGCTCCAAAATTTGGAACAATATTATCAAATGTTGGGGTTTGCTATGGGAAGGATGCAAATGGTAGTTGGGTAAATGGAACACAATTAGGTTCTGGGAGGACACCTGATGTTATGTGAAAGCCCTAGACCAGGGATCCCTTGGTTGTTTGAGAAGGAACCTCATTGCTCAATTTGGCCATAGAGTCATAGATATTATTTCACTAGCTAGATGATGGAAGAGACTGGATGAGGGTTGGGACATCCCACCACACCTGGAAAGGCAAGCTAGGAATCTGCGGAACATTCTTGAAGACATCTAGATCCCTATGTTTATGTATGAGGATAAGATGATCTGCGATAAATACCACTTTGGCACGTTCACTGTTAGGTCTGCCTATAACTATTTGGTGAGGGCCGAGAGTGACTTGAGGTGATGGAAGTTTGTTTGGATCAGCCATATTGTCCCAAAAATAAATTTCTTCTGGTGGACGGTCGTCCATGGGAAAATCCTCACCGTGGACAACCTCAATAGGCACAAGTTCCAACTGGTTAACTGGTGTGTGATATGCAAGCAGCATGAGGAAAGTATTGATCATCTCTTTATTCATTGCCCTTTTGATAATGGTGTATGGGCCAGAATTCTGGACAGATTCGGTTTATCTTGGGTTTTCATGTAGGATCTATAGCATTTTTTTAGCAATTGGGATTATTCTTCAGCCCACCCCCTGCTTAGACTTCTTTGGAAAATGACCCCCAACACCTTTGTTGGCACATCAGGAAGGAGAGGAAAAACTGCATTTTTAGAGATGCGGAGATGGGCATAGAAATCGTGGTTAGAATTATTGAGAAGGTGCTGCTGGAAAACATCTATGTCTACAAATGGAAGACCCCTATCAGCCCTCTATGGGGATGGAATCCTAAGTGGCACGCAGTTGGAACTTTCTAGATTCTTTCCTTGAATTTGACAACTCCAAAAAGTTGAAAACATTGGAGACCAAATGGCTGCCTCCACCTCCCGGCTGGTTAAAATTGAACTTTGATGGTGCGGCTCACATCGGGACGGTTGTAGGTGGGGGTATCATCAGGAATAGTGAGGGAAGATTGGTGCTTTCCTATAATGACAACTTCAACTTGGCCACTAGTAATGTGGTTGAGGCCCTGGCCCTCTTCTAGGGGATGAAGTATGCTGCTTCTATGGGTGTTAGTAGGCTTATTATTGAAGGAGATTTGATGCTCACAACCAAAACTCTAAAAGGCACTATGGTAGCAAGTTGGAAAATAAGTAGCATCATCATGAATTCCTACCTCCTGATAACTAGATTGGAGAACTATGTGATTCAGCACACCTACAAGGAAGGTAATATTGTGGCTAACTCTTTGGTTGTTGATGATTTGGGAAGGAAGAGAATGTGTTGTTGGAGGGATGTGAAACCCCTATCGGAGGAAACAAAATCCCTCATTGGGAGAGAACACAACAACTTTTCTCAATGATGTGGCTCTTTATGCTTTGCTGGCAAATGTATGTCACTGACTCCGACTGGGGTTGGGCGGGAAATTTGAATTTCAAATCCTCGATGGACAAAAGCAATGTTAGGGCCTACAAGGTTCTTAGCCAACATGGCACCAGATTTAATGAGGATTGTACGTATCATCATGAGATGGCCACCAAGAGAAAGTGTCCTCTAAAGGATATTATAAAACTATGCTTTAATAAGATTGATAAGACTTCCCAAATCATAAATGACACACATTGGGTATGGGGAATGATGACAGATCATTGTAATCTACTACTACAGGCTGTGTTTCATGTGTGTCCTCATTGGGACAAGTTTGATTTAGGTAAAAGGACTAGAAATAATATTAAGTGCAACTTATGGGTTTCGTGGTCATTACTCATCATAAACAATTCAAAATTTGCAAAAACCAGTGCTTCCTCTGGTTTTACTCACAATTGAAGAATTTGGAGAACTCTGAGATGGACTCAGATATGGGTGGGGACACGGTTTGTGTGGAACCTAATAATCTTGAAGATGTGTTTCGCAAAAACCCTAGAGTCTGGATGATATTCAATGAAGGAGGGCTGGTCCCGTACATGGAAGCTATGATGGGCACAGATGAAAACCTGTCACTCCAATTTGTGAACAATTGGATAGAAGGGAGGGTCACCATGGGCGGTATCTCCTTTAAGATTAATGATGAAGTGATTTCTCAGGCCACAGGCCTATCAACTAAGGGAGAAATATGGAAAGGGACTACCAAAATCATGAATGAAACTATCCTAAAGCACTTCTTCAAAAAGAATGAGGTGCTTGTCAGGTATCATGGTGTCTATGACAAAGAAGCCCTCCCTCAGCCCTAGGGCCAGGTATATCTGGCTTTAATGAAATGCTTCACACTTGAAGGTAGATTTGGGGTGTTTTATTTTTACCATTTCCCTCTGCTCAACCATCTCCGCCATAGGGATTTGATCTTGTTCCCATTTTATCTCCTCCACTCGTTAGAAACCAATGTGTATAAAATTCAAGATTGTTGTGAGAAGATCAAGAACTACTCCATCCTTCACCAGGGTCTCATCCTCAGGTTTTACAATTTCCACCTTGCTCTGAGAGTTATTTCTATTTAGGGCATTCCCACATCGCCTAGCCAATCTAACCCTAAGACTCTGCACCATTCCACTTCTACCTCTCCTTCAGCTTCCAAGCCTAATCGAAAGAACAAGAAAGCCCTTCTTGGCACCCTAACTACGGCCAAAATGGCTAAAATTGGGCATTGCATTGATTTGGATTGGTTTGATACTGAACATGGTGAAATGCCCCATAGATCCCACAAAATTGCTGCCAAGCCCAGAATTAAGGAGAAGGCCACTAGGGAAAGGTATATTGAGAAAGATGATGAGTCTGAATTTGAGGAAAAAGAGTATTCTAGGAGTGATAGTAAAGGGAATGTTTCTAGCAAGGTGTCCATGCATTCTCAAATAGGTGCAACACTCGCAACTCCAGTCAGAAAAAGAACCCCAAAACTAAGTCCCCTACCATCACCTCTACAGTGGGGGATAAGGCTAAATAGACTAAGGAAGAGGAAAGACTGGGGAAGCCCTATGTAGGTTGCGAGGATATGCGTGATGATATCAAAAACGTTAGGGATGAATTCAAGGTGCTCGACAGCAGCTACAACATACTAGTGGAGTACGCAGTCAAGGTGATGCACTCATCAGACACTACCCTTTGCCCCCTGCAGCAGAATAAGGGTGTGACTCAGGACACAACCGAGGATGGGTCAAGGAAGATTTTCCAATTCCTTGTTGATGATTGGACCGGAGTGCTTACTCATCGCCATAGCGAGAAATAGATGGGCTTACTGGAGGGGTCGTGTGGTGTCTTGGGGTGATAGCCCCAATATGGGGTTTTTTGTTTTATGTTTAAATTACTATGGTTTTAGCCCTCTAGTCTTCTTGTTTAAAACTTTTATTGTTATTGATACTCTCAGTTGGTTAGCCCTATGGGCTGATTTTGATATTCGTATGGTTAAGTACTTTATCTGTAAGGCTAATTTTTATTTTTTTATGCTAGGGAAAAACTTTTTGTATCCCTATGGTTGTCTGTTGTTTTTTATGTCAAAGATTGGAATCATAAAATGGTGCTATGATTGTGTTGTGGATGGTCACTTTGTCTCTTTTGGTGAATGGGTTTGTTTGAGGCTCTGCCTCCTGTACTTTCAGGTCAGCCCCCTTGTTCTTGGCTGCTTTAATATCAAAAATAATAATTACAGCAACAGATAATTTTGGAGACAACATTTTTTTAAAAAAATCACAAATTGGTCATATACAAAACCATCAATTAAACATGTAGTCAGCTAGGTCCTAAAGCCTACTTGTTACTTCAGGAGTAAGGACACACAATTTGTTATCCAACACATACTCAGTTGGCCCTAATGAACATCCACACACTTCATATATTAATTAACACAATGTATTTTTTTTTAAGAAAAACATCATTATAGATTGTGAATTCTCACAATGATGATTCTATTAATTCTTATAGACTTAAGCTTGTCTTTTTCAACTCTGGAATCATACATTTCTTGCACTCTCTCATCCTGATGATGGCTCACAGAGTGTGAGCTGAAATGTTAATGCTAAAAATGCATACACAATCAAATCCATAAGCAAATAATTGATTCAAATGTATTGTGGAGATTTGATAATGTTTACATCATACATGGCTCAATATTACTTCCAAATCGCAAGCCATAAAACATTATTGCAATGAAATACTACACAAAACAAGTTACTAATGTATGCATAATGTCTAAGTAACGGACCTCGGGAACATACCACAAACACTTCCAAATCACCTTCAGTAGCTAGAATAAATGCATGATGATATTATTAACATTCTACAAGAGAGCTATCCACATAGCTTACCCTTCTCCTAAAATTCAATTGCTAAGACACGCCATGTTAGAAGTAGATAAAATTATTTTAGCTACGAGATAGTTGAAATCAAGTACACTGGCATTTAATTCTCACTAACTCCTTTGACATCAATGACAACACTTGACTATCAGGCTACTAAAACCTCATCAATATAGGTAATCTAATGGATGCATATCATCCAATCCTTTTGTTATTCATGAGACTTTGATCCTTATGGATAAAGATCAATTTAATAAGAACATTAAGACCTGAAGTATTTGTATGCTACACCAAATTATTTTATAAGTTACTTCATGTTGCTTTTTTTTCTTTTTGAAACTAAATTAGCTCATTATATAAAAAAACATCATAAATACATCCCTAATCTAATTTTTATTGTTTTATAAACAGTATATTATTTTGAAAAGAAAACAATTATTCTTGTGTTTCCTTTCAATTACTCAATATTAATATTTTAAATAAATACAGAACTACAGACTTTAGATGATCTGTAAGTGCAAACGTATAGGTTAGTCAATTTAATATTTATACACATACCCTAAATTTACTACTGACATTCATTGATTTATTTTGCATCACAAAATTCATTATTGCCTCTCTCTCTCTCCAATCATGTTTGACAATTCATATAAGTAAAAAGAAAAATAATTAGCTATGGAAATGTTGATACAATGGAGAGAAACCATGACAAATACAGACACATTCTTGAGAATTTGTGTGGAGAAAACTCTCTTCGGATAGAAGTATCCACAAAGAAATGCCAAATACATGATTTAAGAGAATAGAGGAATTTTATACATATGTTCTTACTAGAACATGTACCCATCATAGACATTCTATGTTCTGTCTTATGTTCTCTTGATCAATCTGCTTCATTGTCTGTGGTTTTGCAAAAGTTGTTCTGATTCACTGGTCTCTAGTATGTTCCCTTTGTGCAAATACTCTGCATCCATTATCATGAATGCCTCTTCATTCATAATATCTACATGAATCCCTATTCATCCATGTCTTTGATTGTCTTTCCCTTTCCTATATGACTTTGAATGACTGGAATTACCTAAATGATTGCAATAAGTGGAATGGTTAGAATGTCCTCACCACTTTCACATGGATAAATTTATCTTAAAGTAGAATTTCCAATCACTTTCCATAACCACTTTAGTTGACTTGGACCTTTTCCTCAATCTTTAAAATTCTAGTCTTTGTAGACCTCTAGAATTCATCAAGGACATATACAGCCTTCATGAACCTCAGAAATTTATTGACTTATCTTTCCATGTCAAGTTTACCTTTCTCCTACTTGGAGCACAAACCTATCATATCTCTTAGAACTTGGATCATGTCACTCGTGAAACTCTTTGTCTATCCCATTTTGACCCTCTAAATATCTTGTCAGTTGAATTTGTTACACTAGACAAATTGTGGTTGTGCCAAGGAAGTGGATCTTTGTTGTTAGTATTAGACTGTAATTTTTATCCTATGTGATGTCATGTTGTGGGGATGATGATATCATCATGTTGGCCCCAAATTTGCCTCTTTTTAACCCTTACTTTTCTGGGTTTTTCTAGGGCTCTTTCTGAAAGTCCAAATATAGTGTCTTTGAACCATTGATTGCTTCATTCTTGTAGTTTACCCTTATAGTGAACTATTGTTCATAATTCTAAACTATAATGCTAAATAGCAATAAAACATACCTGCTTATTATGCTCTGCATGAAGCTATTATGATGTTGACAATAGCTTATGACTTTGAATCCCTTGGAGGAAAGAAGAAAGTGACCTCCAAAGTCTCCAGAATAATTATCGTGGTATTGTCATCTCTAGAATACAAGGGTGGGTATTCTGCTACAGCAGCTCTAAAAAGATATGTTAATTACTTGTTTTTTAACCTAGCTCACATTAGGGGTTAGCGATGTGGAGTGATAGGGTAACTCATAAATGTTATTGTTCTCACCTAATAATGCACCCTTACTAAGTAAGACTCATCTTACTAGTTAAACATGGGAACATCTCCAGGTTGTGGGTACCCTGTAAAAGAGATGAACCTCTAGAGAAGGCCAACCTCCTACTTCTGATATTCACCTAGACTACTATTTTCCAGAAAAAAGGATAGGAGAAGTGCTTGAACTGAAACCTATCCTAGGAGGAGGTGATTCACCCAAATTTTGAGAAGCCTAATCAGCTACAGTAATTCACAATGCATTCCAAAAAAAGAAAACTTTGTTTATCACAACTTAATTCAGATCATGAAATGCATAAATATTTCACATGAAGGTTTGAGTTCAGCATTTGCATGAGGGAAAACCGGGTTTCACAACTTCAAATTGCTTAAAACAATCAAACATATCCTATGACCTATAACCATTAAGAAATTTTTGCCTTAACAATGCATGAATGAGACATATTTAGAGGAAAACATGGCAAATGCATCAAATCATTCATCCATAACATTAATACAAAAGAGATTTGGGAAGAAAAACTGCTGCTCTTCTATTAAAATGTAAAGGAATTTCTCTAGAACTGTAAAAATGCTTCATATGAGCTAGAAAATCTTCTTCTTTCTGTCATGTGCAAGAAATCTAAGAAAAAGGAACTGAAAAAGAAAGAAAAAATTTTATACAAAAGATTCCAAACATCATTGAAGACTTGAATTGGGCTTGAAGTGGAAGAATCTCCTTGGATCATGCTTGAACTAATGGTCTTCATCCTCAAACTCTCCTTCAAAATGCATGAAATATCCTTTTGGGTCGTACAAGCATAGAAATCCCACAAAAAGAGGGGTGAAACTAAAAGAAACATGAAGTTAAAGGCCTATAAAACCTCCTTGACTGATGTACAACTTATAAAGGGGCCTCTAACTACTCTTGAAATGCCATATTCTTCTCCAAAACTCCTCATTTTCAGGCCTTAACTGCTCCTAACTTGTTGATGATTACCCTTGTCATATTTGATCACCATGATAAGTCTTTCTTCATTCTTATGGATAAGGTCTTTTCTTTGTCCTCAACATGACAGTATTACCTTTGTTTATTTCAATATTTTCACATATGTTTCCTTTCATGTTTGATTACACTGCCCTTATGACTTCTTTCCACTTTGTTTTGTGACACCCGTTTGACAAGATAACAACATCTCGACATGATAACAACACTCATATGTCCATCTCCATGCTTACTTCTTTTGAAACACTATAACAACACTATATTTTGAAACTGTAACTGTGACTGTATCTAACTCTGTTGTTCTTCAACAAATCATTGTTCTTCAAACTTAAATTTTATGTCCTTTTGATCTGATCACACGCATCTGATCATTTATTTGTTGTATATGTCTCCATTGTAAACCACTATTCTGACAATGCCCCTTGATCCATAATAATCAATGTTTTCTTGCTACTGTTTGAGACATTGTAAGCACTGTCTTTACATCATTGAAGGCATTGCGGCTTAATGTTTTGATTACTATATTTATACATTGTTTTTACATTGTAGACCCTTGTTCATTTTCATGAATGACTGTCATTATATAATCTATCTCCTACTTTTCTTTATGTTATGTGGCTACCTTTCATCATTGCATTTTTATTATTTTTAACACTTAGTTATTTCTTTCTTTCATCTTACTGTGGCTTCTGTAGCAGCATCAAGATACATTTTTCTCACTTTCATGACATTGATAATAATATCACTGTATCTCATGACAATGTTGTACCTTCTTTAGGTCTGAGGTTTGCTTTGTAACATTGCATTGCACTAATCATACCCACTGCTTTGTATCACTATTTACAAAATATCTTTGGTCACTGTTTTAACACTTTATTGTGTCTATCAATATTCTTATGTCATATAACAACATTTCTCTAATTTCATTGTTCTACATGACTGCCCATTTTGACTTTCCACCATCATTTGATCATTTTGCAATTGTTACCCAAATTTTCACATGCGGGGAAAAAGTAAAATTTGCCTAAAAATACATCCCTTTAACATTACTGTTCAGCCAATGCAAAAGAAATACATTGCTATTACATTCATATTATCAGATTATATTTGTACTCAAAGTTTTGATCAAATTCACACTTTCAGATTCATATACGATC
>MU226228.1:546623-558391 GCA_018584345.1 Thuja plicata
ATCTGGTTGCAGATTTTGGAAAAGAAGGCAAAGTGAGCTTATTGTTCCTTAGTGTCTTGGCTTCATGTTTGTAATCACATTTTGTCAGAGATTTTTGAAGAAATGAACCAGATTCTTTGGCTCCCATTTTGTGTACTTGTTTTTCAATATCGAATCCTGTTTCATCTTTTCTAGCAAGTGTTAAATTGGTTATTATCTTAAGGAAGTGAATAAAATACTATTCCTTCTCAAGAAAATTAGCTGCCCCTTGGCCTTGCATGAGAAATGTATGTTGTTAATTCTCCAAGTTGTTTGTGGTAGAACCCTGATAGCATGAATTTATTAACCTATATGTTGAACAGAGATTCAGATTGTTAAAGTATTCATTCATGAGTCGGGATTGAAATTCATCTTTTTGTGAAGTCTGAATTCATTCTTAGTGTATCACCCCTATCTATTTCCATTTTTAAAGTTTCTTTTTTCCCTTTCCCTACTAAGTTTGAAATCAGGAGGTGATATCCCGAATCAAATAGGAACCGGCCTAGAATCCGGAGACTCTTCCTCATCCATAGTTCACCCACAGCTGGAGGAAGTTTCCATTGTGAGGATGGAATTGTCGTGTACCCCTAATGCCTGATTTAGGGTGACAATTTTAAGCCTGAACATCAATCATAATTGTCCTAATATCTGTGCTTAATTGGCTGTGTGAGCATTGATCTTGTTCTGTATAGATTTCACTGTTACATCTTTTAGATATCACTGCTCACTGTGTCTACACATTATAACACTAATATCTCTCTTGAAATGCTCTTTCACTAATTGCAATGTATTTCAACTATTTTCCAACAATACCTTGTAACTGTGTTCTTGTTCATAGTCTTTGAATGCATTTGAAGGCATTGGTATCTATGTTTTATATTGATCTTTGTGGTTTCTAATGCTTGAACGGCTTCATTTAACAAGAACCCTTTATGATTTGTCTCTTACTATTCTGAGATTTCCTCATCAATTGTTTGATCTCATAAACTATTATGAACAATGAACAAAATCATCATAACTAATGTTATCATTGTTTTCAAGAATTTTTTATAATAGACAATGGAAATCAACATCTCTTGGAAAATATGGTGTTGGTTTAAGACAAAACTCTATCTCTCACACTGAAACTCTCATTGTCTTCTCATTACACTTGAGCTTTTCATGCACGAATCTGCTCTTTCTTCATTGAAATCTACTTCTTGCATTAAAATCTGGTGTTTACTCTTCATCAACATGTTATTCAATCATTAAATGTGCACCCCCCGTCATGGATCTGATGTCTCATAATTTACCTCCACTGTTCATTTATGTATTCACTGCTCTTGCCTTATCTCTGATTAATGGAAATGTTCTCTTTATACCAGCAATACATGTTATTTGTTTTCCACTGATTTGGCACTTTGTTTGATGGATCTTTTGTTCTCCTTTTATGAATACCCCTGCCCTAATGTAGATTTGGGTGTTTTCCATTGTGACTGTTGCTTGGTAGTCATGAGATTTGCTCCTTATGTATTTTTTTTCTATCTTCTTAGACCAGTCACTGCCTTATCTTTATTGTAACAACTGTTCCTCTTCATGCAAGCTGCTCCCTTCACTAAATTGCCACCATTTTTGCATTAGAGAAGTTGTAAAAAGAAAGCTTGGGCATATTTTAGGGTTGTATCTTGTAAAATTCTTGCATCTGCATGCAAACATCTTTCAGATATGTTTCTCTACTCTTTCCTCATGTCTGATGAGAAATTTTATTTAATGATTATTCATGTTCTTGGAGGCATGGAAACTGTTAAATCACCTTTACACAATTGAATTATGTTAGGGAATGATGAAGCTGGCAGAATACGTATAAACCATCCTTTCCACTATCCCCAATAAACCATCCTTACCCCTACAGAATTTGGCAAACATTTCGCAATAACACCCCCCACCTTGACAACATAATTTGTATTCTTTTGTATTCCCTAATGGAATCCAATGCAAGAAAATCGTTATTCGGTTGTGGTTTCTTTGGATTCTACCGCATCTTCTTGTGAATTGGCCTCACACTGTTGGATTCTCTATGCTTTCTACTGCCACATCTCATACAAAAAAGTTTAATTTCCTCCACTTCAATTATATGTTTCCAAATTTTGTTCAAGGCACATAACCGTATCTCTGCGATCATCTTCCTTGCAGCTGCTAACTTTATCCTAACATATTTATATAGATCCCCGCTAATGAGATATTCATCAATGTCAATCAGAGTACCCAAGGATCTCCCCAATTTCTTCAGGCATTCCTTGGACCAGTATTTGATTGGTAAGTTGTACAATCGCACCCAAGTAGGAGAATCATACAAACAATATTCCATTGGATAGAATTTAAGTAGCCACTTCTGCATGTACAAAGGGTCTTCATTCATAAACCACACACCCCCGTTCAATACTTTGTTTTCTTCCTCAATGTTTGCAAAACTAACTATTAAGAATTTATTTGGAAGGAATTTAACAATGCACTCTGATCTCCATCTCTCAGCAATCCACTTTTTAATGGAAGCCCTATCTTGATGCCACCCTACAAATCTACATATGACAACCAAATCCTTCATTAATTGATTATGAATGATGTTGTTATTATCTATGATGACTAATCCTTCGATCAGATAATTCCTCCTTTATATTGATAATCTTAATTATCATTCAAGCCGCTATCTTTTTCACTAATCGATACTTAACCAGCTGACTTCATCGATATCATTACTTTCCTCCATTGTATATGCCTTAATCATTTACTTATCTATATATCATATAATACTTGATGTCTTCAAAGATAATTGTTACATCTTCATGGGCTTATTAATGCTTGATTCTAGGCCTTCTCTAGTTTTGGTCGATCCTCAACATGATACTAGGTCGTGGCAGATCAGATGCTTGCTGCGATTATATTGACCCTCATGATCCTTTGATGGTTAATCCCCCTCTTCCCTATCTCTATTCTCACTGACCATTTGATATACCATGGTCTCCCGGAAATGTCGTGACTCATGATTTTTTCCTGTGCCAAGTCCATTTTCACTGTATAATGTCTGTTGGCATTCCTGCAGACCTTTTATGTACTCTTACATATATTTCCATTATTATCATGCTTTCTAATAATGACTCATTTCAAAAATAGCACTGTTCTCAGATGACTATGACAACCACATCTAAGTTCATTGGTATCTCAGATTGTCATGCTCTTCATTTCTTGATAATTCATTTCTCGGCTCCCTTACAGACCTCCATGCTTGGTATGAACGTATTCTTGATCTGTATTGACTATGTATCCTTCAAGGAAAGATTTTGTCTTTTCTTTGACTATTAGAGATTTTGGCTGCGATCAACCAGCCAAAACTCAACAATTCTTTGTAGAAATTTTACAACTATTTGACCACAAAATTCAGCAAGAAATACTGGGTTCAAATGACTAATGTTTTTCCATAAATACTCCTAACACTTTTTTTCCTCCTTATTTGGATCCCACAAATTCAAAGGTCACAGCCAGCTAGTAGGAATCTGTAATTTTATAAGTATCGATTGAAATTATATTCATGTTAAAACCACCATCAATAATATTGTTTATTAAATTTCTCACGAGTATCTCAATGTGCATTACTCTTGGTCTTTGGGAAAATTTTACTATCAAGATCATGCGGTTGATCACTCAGTCTCTTGATGATGGGTGCTCAATTATGGGATTGATCTTTTGGATCTCTTTTGACTTAGAATTAAATGCATGATTAAGAGTATAGATTTGTTCACTTATTCTCTTGTCAACAAGTACTTGACTATAGGTTTGATCTCCAAGCTCTCTGTCATGTCTTTGTTTGGAATTAGATGTGTCATAGCATGCTTGATATTGAAATGTTCCAAAGAAAATAATAACAAATAGCAAGCAAACACACAAGGAATTTTGAACAATAAATTTCTTCAACACTAAAACTTATTTCAATTTAGAATTTGAATACACAAAACCACATCTCCCGAGATTCAAAATATTGCACCTGTTCTTTAATGATATTTCTGTGTTTGTAGTCACAGAAAGATGAATTCAACATTCTTGGATTGAAGGGAGCTCAATGATGTTTGGGTTGACACTTCGGTTCTTGTCACAACAGTACTACTGGTGACGCTTTGACCATTCACTGAGTAATTGTCTACCTTCGATCACATTGTTGTCAACTACAAAGAGTTTGCTCCGTATGTGAAAATGAACAATCACCACAAGTATATGGAATGCCACAATTTTCTAATGGATTTATGGCCACTACTGAGTCCAAATCAATGACTTATGCAATCTAACTGGAATTGACTTTGTTGTGGCAGCCTCAGAATAGTTCATGTTGGCATGTATATGTTTACAGTTTTTCCAATAGAATAGTTCATGTTGGCATGTATATGTTTACAGTTTTTCCAATAATTGACTTCTCATATTTGTGATTATAAAGTTGGAGATTTTAAATAGTTTATACCACCAACTATATAGAAAATTCTCTTGTGATAGCTGGCCAACATGAATTGTATTGCTGCCAACTCGTAGTTACAGATTGACTCCTTTATTTGTCTCACTGCACAAGACACAGACAATATGCACTCAATTCAAAACCAAATGTTACCATCTTGGGAGGCACATCTTAAAATAGACATGACTCTTTGAAGAGGCATGCTCCCCTTCAAGAGAATGGTTGTGGTATAGTAAACTACCAATAACATCCTTTTGTTACATATCGAATCACATTATGAATCGATTCACAAACAATCAATTACTTAATCGATATTATAATCTTTGAAAAGTCTTGGTCGATTTCTCTTAATCCGCATGTATATTAATTTGCAATAACACAGATTAGTATATGATCGATTATGTTATTCGATTCTTATTAATCAATCTGTCTTAATGATTCATTATATTAATCGATCACATTAATCGATTTATGAAAATAGATTCACTTTAATTGATTTACAATCAAATTTAATACATTAGTTGATTCACATAATCAATTTCTCTTGGTCGATCCAAGGCATGATCGATCCATTTGATCATTTTATCAATAACATAAAAGATCAGTGGTTTGCAATGACAAATATAATCATCTTCAAAATTACATGATTTATATAATGACCATAATCATGTATATATATATATATATATGATTATTCATAATCATGTTATGATTAATATGCTCAAGGAAAATACATAGATCAGTATATATGAAAAGGATAGATATCAAATGTTCACTTATCCATTTGATTTCATCAGTTAGATTTATCTGACTGAAGCAACAAACATTAACATCATGGACTAGTATGAGATTCGGCACCCCTATAATAGTTCTTGTGTATATCAATGATTCCTTGTAATTGACAACTTGTAGCGACAATCAACTCAATCTCATTGAATTATTGTTCACAATGGCTCACTGACAGTTCAAGATTGATAGTTTATTCTAGATGGCTCAACCCTTCTTTTGGCCAAATCTTCTATGCTTCTTCAAGTTGCAAATTCATCTCCAATTGGAGAGTTCACAAATTTACCTAGATCAATAGCAAATTGGGCTGGTTAATTAATTTACCTCTACAATTGTGTTTTCTTCAGCTTCAATGTTTATATCAATAGACAAGAGAATTCAAAACTTCCATGATTAATTGCTTTCAAAATATCTCCTTTTATACTATCTTAATTGGCCTTTCCCTCAAAAAACATTTTGAATTCAAATGGGTCCTTAGGAGGGAAAATTAATGAAGTGGCCCTAATTAATATTTTATTTTGAATTCACTAGGCCATCCTTGAATAAGAGTATTAATTAATTAATCAATTTAATTCCCTTGTCACCTTGGAGGGGACATTGCAAATATTGGGAACATGTTTTGGTGTAGCTACATTAGTTATAGCATTCTTGACTTGAGAATGCTTTGTTGAGGAGCTTTCCTTGTTATTTTATTATTAGATTCCATATGGCATGTCATGCTACTTGTTTTCTAAAACAATACCTCTATTTATTGGCCACAACTACCTACACTACTACCCGTTCTTGTAGGAGTTGTTCCTTGTGTGTCCTTGTGTTGAGCCAAGCAATTTTCTTTGTTTTGGCTCTAGTTGTTTCCATTAGTTCTTTGACATCAAATGTGTAAGAACACCTCTCAATATGCACCAAATTTTTTTGCATTCCTCTCCACTGAGTAATTTAGTCAAAAGAAAAACTTGCATGAATGTCATATTCAGGCATTATGTCAAATAATTTACATGCATACAATAATAGGAGACTTTCTGCTATAGTTCACTGATTTTGTCAAACAATTTGTATGAATTACATTTGGAGAGTTCAGACTGAAACAGTTCGTGAAAGATTTTGTTTTCTTTAAATTCAATGCCTTAAACATTTATAAGCTCAAGACATACACCGAAAATGACAAAGCAAAGTATCATATTTCTAGCATTCACACTTGAGTTTGAATACAATAATTTTCTGCAATGAAGAACAGAAATGAACAGTAGATAAAGGACAAGATATCCCACAAATTAAGTGCTTCACAACATACCCAATCTCCATTGTATGAACAATAATAATGAAGTCTGAGATGAAACAATCTAAGATACAAAACAACAAGATAATAGAAGATTGTGTCATTACCTAGGTGCTCACACCATGACTTGAACAACCTTCAACATATTGCAGATTAAGGGCCATGATCAAGGATAAAGAACACTTCCAGAACCAAGGACTATAATATCCCACCTCAAATTTGCATAATGAATTCCTTTACTTTGTCAAACACTATACCGTTGCAACATCCCCAATAGGGTATTATCTAAAATTCAGATTTTTAACTTCTGATTCCTGCCCTTATTGTTGATTGTCTTTTTTTATTTTCAGACTGATCAAACACTTATTATAGCCAATAAATAATATCAAATACACCAAATTATTATACCAAATGGTTCGCCCAATATCAAAGATGAAATACAACATGAGATACACAATATATGGACAATAAATGTACACAAGTGTAAAATTCTGATGATAACTCTGTTGTCATAAGTCAAAATATAGAAGTCTTAAAGAACATCCAAACATGGGCCAACATGACAATCATGCCACTGTAGTCCCAAAATTAGATTAATGCCCTAGGAATTATACATGCCATATCACAACAAATGAAAAACAAATGTTGAAATCGTCCTCCTAGAAGTCACGCCAAGTTTAGGGCATGAGACCCTAATGCAAAGTGAAAAAAAAAACCAACAAGAATGCTGCTCGAAATGTGGCCTTCAGATCTGCTCCAAGGGCTCTTATGAGTTAGGGTTAAAGGAAAGCCTAGACAATGAAGAAATCTCCTTCTAAAATGCCAAACTGCTCCTCTCAAGTGGGCACTCAAATTGGGGCAGTACCTAATGCATGATAAACATCAAAATGCCTCCAATGGAATTAAATATAGACCTTTCACAAAAACTCAAATCTGATTAGCCACCTAAATCTTTCTTTACCCTTGTAAAATGATGCAAAAATGAAGGTGAATAAGCCCTAGTCGAGCTGCAATGATATATTCTCAAATCTGGACACAAATCTCCTTTGTTTAATGTCCAAACCCTAGCCGTTCAAGGTATTATGAAAATATGGCCCAATTAAATCTTCAAATCTGAAGCAATATGTCTTCCACCTGAAAATAAATTGCAAAACCTAGCTGATATGATTTTCCTTCTTTCAAATCCTAGTTTGTTGAAGCTTCCAATGATGTAAAACCTACAAAATGCTCAATGATGAACCTTGTGTGGATTCACCTCTCAATGTGGAGTTGGTTTTTTTTCCAATCCACTAATTTCCAAGGTTTTTCATCCTTAAATTTACTGTAAATGAAAGCCAAAGCTAAGGCTTGTTCAAACTTCAAACTTTGAGAGTATTGTAGCAAACTAGAGACTGTTGTAGCAAGCAAGGGAAAGAGGACAAGGGAAAGTTGTGAAATTCAAGAGAGTGCTAGAGATTGTGTGTAGAAATTCCAAGAGAAAGATTGAATAGAGTGGAGAGATGAATTTAAAAGAGAGAAGAGGGAAAAAGAGGCTTCGAGGCTGTTCTAGAAGATTGCAAGTTGTTTTCACCGACCTAGGTAGGTGACAAGTGTTGAAATGCCAAGAATTGACATTAGAATGCTACAATGTTGTGGGATGCATGCATGGCGTGTGGATGTCCGTGCAGTGTGCTAGTGTCGAGAAAAATTATACTAAAAAATTACAAGGGACGAGACAAACATTTGGTTAATGCATAAGTGATGCTAAAAGATAGTTGCTAAAAAATGCCCCAAGCATCCTTAGAGGGAAATGATGATGCAAGGTCTGAAATGGACCTACACAAATACTAGTGGAATGGACACTAAAGTGGCTAAAAAAAATAGGTAAAATTGCAAATGGGTATGCAATTTTTGACTCTACACATGCTTGTCAATTCAGGACTAAGGTAGTGTTAGCTCCAAACACAAAATTGTCATCATCATCCCTCTTATGTCTCACTAAATGATTTCATGCTTTCTGTCTTTTAGAAGAAATGGATAGTGTTAGAATTACACATTCTAAATATTAATGACAGTTTTCTTATAATCTATAGCCTTATAAGGATTTAAATTTAACACATTCAGTTGTTCCAAAATACTAGTTTATGCTCCATGATGATAGCATACACTATTTTATCATTAGGCCTTTGATTTTAAAACCCTCGTAGAAAAAAAGAAAAAACTAATTTTTATAATAATCCTATTTTTTTATGATTGAATTTTTAGGTGTCATGTGTGTAGTATATGCACATGATATTTGGCATGAAATAACAGAAACTAAATTTACTTAATTATTTAATTGGTAAATTGAGAGTTTCATTAGGGTCCTCACTCATGAGATATAAAAACATAGTGGCATGGGTTTGAAGATCACAAATAGGAGAATAGATGAGAGATTCTCCCATTTGCCAGGCTTGTCCAGGCTTGTCAATCCTCGCTGAGAAAGGCAGGTGATTTATTCTAGAATTGGCTATAAAATCAGCTAGTCTATTACACTACCTAAACCTCATAAATAGACCTTAACCCCCAAAAGCAAGAGTCATCTTTGACTAACTGTCGAGAGAAAGAGTGGGCTAATGGGATTTCCCCTAGCTGGTCACTTTAGAATTCAACTGTGGGAAACTCTTCAGAGGAGATTTCCAAGGAGCTGCTAATTAATTAATCCAATTATCAATACGCCATTGATAGGGGAAAATTTTGTTGATTTTTATAAATATTGAATTTTTTTATTATTTCCTTATTAATTTCTTATTTAAAACTTGAGTATCTAAATTTGATTTACACTTTTGCCAGTGTGTCATTCTTGGGTAAATGGAATGCTAGTGTGGGTGTTGGGACATTGATGGTTTGTGAATACAATTCCTTGAAGGCCTATTTAGTGGAAATAAATCAATGTGGCAGCACTAGGGATGGTTGTTGGTCATATTGTTGTTGTCTTTCATGTTACTTGTCTCAGTGCTCTTTCCTTGATATCTCATGCTTTTTCACATTGTTCATTCTTCTTCTTAGGTGTAAACATCATAGTTAGGGACTGGTTTTCCACGGTTTTACACATGGAATAACAACATGTGCAGTCACTTTAGATTAAGGAAGTAGACACTAAACTATGATGAATTATGTAGTTTACTCTCTGACTAATTAAGTATCAACGTTAATCAACAATAAACTGAGTTGGCTACAACACAAGCAATTAATTAATGAGATTAGAAAATCATGAAAATCTATAGCTTCAACAAACACTCACCTCTTGTGAATATAATATTGGCCCACTTAATCCTTAACTCTTACGACAATATGTATATTAACCCACTTTATCTTTTGTGTTTAAATTTGCAATGGTTGTATGCACATTCACGCAAACCTAAATTGGACAATTGGTCATACATTCATAATATGACAGTTTCAGGGATTAATATATAGTTGAGAGTTGGTATTTATTAAAAGATCTCATAGCATCCATAACAACTACCATAATTTATACTCTCATATATTTTACAATCAGAACCTTGAAATCATATAGAGAATGATGACAACAACAGGATGCATGCGTAATCATTAATGGAGGAATGGATGGATTCAAGTAGATGGACACTTGGACGAGGTAAATTTCTACACTCCCTTCCCTAATGGTAAACACAAACCCCATGCTAGCATCAAACTCTTTGATGGAGGAAAACATAATTTTGTAGTTTATTTGGTTCTCCCTTTTTTAAGATACATTGAATCAGTATTTTCTGCTCTTGGCATGCAACAACCATAGCAAATATTGATCCTTTCATTCTCTTACATTATTGGGAGCCAGAAAAGTTATATTTCTTGTAGCATTATTAGGGTAAGTAATAATCTTTAATTTAAACTATTAATTATGATTCACTTGTTCTTTGAAAATAATTGGCAAGCATTATAAAATTCTTCTTGTTACAACTCTTATGGCTATTTTACTTAGTTTAAATTTTTATTAAAGAAAATAAATTAGTGTTCAGGGATGGCTAAAATTAGGTCAATGTGATTCAAGAGTACATTTGTTTATAAATAAAATCCTAGGAGAATCCTAAAGAAGCCCCACTAAGGAGAAGAACAAAAAGAAAATTATAAATCAATAGGGAACGAACCACCAACATGGTCAAGTAACCTATATAAATAGCCAAGAAGGAACAAGAAACTCAAAGGCATGAGTTGAGGAGTATTGGAGAGAGAATGTCACATTGAGTATCATCACATGGGTAAGAAATGGAGGAGTCAATGGTATCATCACTGATCAATTTGAAGGGACCAATACAATTTTGATAGTGCTCATAGTGAAGTACATAAGGTTGATAGGACCGAATCGGGGCAAGACACTCTTTATAACCCCAACAATTGATTCAAACTTTGTGGATAGGCTACTTGTAATCTTTTTTACCATTTTTTTCTTCAAGAGTCTCACCATGGGATCTATTTGATTGACCAAGCCAAACGTTTGTGTAAAAATTAAATGTACAAATTTAGAATCCTTTCTCAATATTTACCTATTACATTAGTCATTCCTTGATATGTTCTTTGGAGGATATTATATGCTTGCTTTGATTTTGTTTGTTTGTTTTTTTTGTTTTTTTTTATGGGTAATGGGCCGAAGCCAAGATTCTAATTATTATTATTTTATTGATTTAATTATTATTATTTGTTAAGATTAAGTAGACTCAAACCCAAGACCTCCCAGATTAGAGGCTCACAACTTTATCATTGTGTTGTAGGCTATTGCATATGTTTGCTTTGATTTTTTTGCTATTAGAATATTTTGGGAAATAATTTTATAGAAAATATATGTAGAAGAGAGCTCACTTTTGAATATTTTTGTCTACATTCCTTGAAAGCATATCTTTAATTAAGATATGCATTGTATGTTGTTGCATCCTTAAATTCAAGAAAACATTCTCCAAAAGATACTATCATCTTCAATTGTATTCTCTGGCACATGATCAGCTGCAACAATATCATCATCATCAATTGTGTTCTCTGTCACAGGATCATCTTCTTCCATGGAACCATTATCTTCTCCTTGGATATTCACACCTCCATGATCCTCTACTTGGAAATTCACATTCTCCCGATTGTTATGGTCCATAACATGTAACCCAAGGTGGTTAACCTATATCAAAATGATGACATTAAATTAACCACGACCATGATCTCATCATCAATTGATTTCTTATG
>MU226228.1:586893-600756 GCA_018584345.1 Thuja plicata
GTATGCTGACTTGTTACAGCTTGAGGAGAAAAGGAGAGAAGCACTAGACACAATGGAACTTAAGCAAGCACAAACTAAGAGATCTTTTGACAAGAAAGCTAAGTTCAGAGAATTTAAGGAGGGGGATATAGTACTCAAGTGGGATGTACTAAAGAGCAGGCCAGGGCAGCATGATAAATTTGATAGCTTTTGGGAAGGCCCTTTTGTTATTGCAACTTGCAAATAAAATAATGCTTATCAGTTGTCCACAACTGATGGAGAAGTTTTGCAAATTCCGGTAAATGGAATACACCTCAAGCTTTGCTTTGAGGGTTAGGTTTTAGTCTAGGTTTTCTTTTTTTAATAAGTGTTGTCCAAGCACATTGGTCTAGGTTGCATAGGTCTTTAGGTTGCTTTGGTCTTCAGGTTTTTCTGTCATATGTGTTCCAAAAGGCAAACTATCTTTTCTTGCATTAAAGTACAGTATTATGTGTTAAGCATATGATGTTCAATAAATGGAGATGACTGATAAATTAATGTGTTTTTAAACATATGATTACAGTCAGTTTTTTTGAAAAAAAACTTGTTAGTCTTCTTGTCTAGCTCTAGAAAATCACAATGATAAAGCCTCATTCAGCATTAAAATTTTGTTATAACTTGCTACATATTGGTGACCAACAGCAATAGTGTATGATGTGTACACATAGAAACAATAGGAGAATTTCTTTTTGCAGAATGTACATCTCAGACTGAGGTTTTGAACAAAAGATATGCATTCATGTTAATGATACTGGGCAAGTATTGATGATTATCATTGTTTACAGATTTGGGTTTTAATTTAAAGTCCATGGGAGTCACGAGCCCGTGTTCGAACCCCATGGGTTCTTCTGGTTACAATATTCCAGAATGTGAACAGCATGTTCAAACAATAGTATATTCAAACTGTTATATGCTCCAGAATATCCACTGATGTGTTTTTTTTTTCTTTTAAAAAAAAAAAACATATATTGTAACTTGTTGGTGTTTTTTCTCAAAACAGCGAAGTATCATCTCATGGAAACGTGATTCTACTTACTACATAGTGGCAACTATCATACAGTAGTAATGGTGTTTTATTTTAAAACATTAAGACAGTGTAAATTTCATGGTACACCCACAGTCGATATCAAGCAAAGAGTACCAAAATTTATTCAAATATAACATGGCAGTGAGGTCCGCAAACAAACAATGTTGCAGCAGTGGGTCGAGAGCATATAAAGGTCATCATATACAGCTACAGTTAACATCAAGTATAATATGAAAACATTCATCAAACAGTAGCTAAAGGTAATATTAATGCAGAGGAGTTCATTAATGAGAATGAACAAAAATGACAGAGAATCCAACTTATCTGTAGATGCATGGTGTTTTCCTTCATAAACTCAAGTGTAACTGTAGCAACTCGCAAGAAAAGTGTAAAGCTTATGACTAAAAGATGTCATAGAGTTCAAAACCTTGTATACCCGCTGCATCTTTCAGTCACAAGCCTACGTATTTAATGCTGAAGAAAATCCACATGGCGGGTTGTTGTCAAGAAAGAAGTGAAAAGATGCATAGTGGTGGTGGCTCCGTGTTACACAGCCAATTGGGGATAAGTCTGAAGCTGTGGCAGAGGACTTTTCCCATTATCTCAACCACAGCTCAAGGTTAACAACAGTGATGGGGCTCCAGGTTACACAGAAAACTGGGGATGAGTCCTAATGCTGTGGCTAGGACATCCCCAGTTCATAGTCGAGAGTTCGTGGGCTTCACACCTCAGCCACAGCTCCAAACCATTCCAAGGTGGCAGTGGTTTCACTTTCAAATGCAGTGGTGGCGACAAAAAATAGGCAAGAACTCCCCGAACCTTCAGACAAACTGCAAATTCAAAACCCGTGATGGGGATGAATTAAAGTGAGTTACAAACCATTGTTCAGCGCCATATTTTATGGCATAATATCAGAAAAATCCCATCATCAAAGTAAAAACATGCAAACTTACAGTTGGGGCTCGATTTCGAGCAAGATGAGGATCAAAAGCCGCGGCCTCTGCTGAAGAAGGATACTTCATAAATGATGCTACAGTCTGTATTAACTGTATAAATGGTATTTTACTCATAAAACTCAAATATTTTCCATAGAACATGGCGGATTGAACAAACAGAATTTAGGGTTTCCACTTGCAACATGGCGGTGACACAGTGAACAACACAAAACCCTAAAATGCAAATGAGGCTGATAAATGCAATACATTGTATTTTGCTAGCATTTGAGTTCCATTGTCAGTGGAGTAAATGCAATGTCAGTGACAGTGCATCAACATTCCTTCAGAATTGCCACCTTGGTACTTTAAGTGCCACGACAACTACAAAACATCTCTTCGATGAAAATAGTCATGTCTAGACAGCACATCAAAACAAACCGCAGTTACCTCCCAATGCTCGGTGGTGGTGTCAACAGTAAAGGTGGAGTTAAGAGCCGATGTGATTACGGGTTTAGTTTTTAAAAAAGCTAAAAATTAGGGATTGATTTGAATTTTGAAAAACCCCTATAGTTATGGAGAAGAATTTTGGAGGGAAGGTTTTTTTGAATAAGCCATGTTGGCTATTTAGGAGTGTTTCTTAGTTTTTGTTAAGGGAGTCAAATTGGGAGGAGAATCGGCATTAGTGAATTTTGAATTCCTATTGTTGTAGATCTTTTTGTTTTTTTGTATTTCATTGTAGTTTCATATGTGTGATTTCATTATTGTGCAATAGAATTTTATCATTCCTTGTCGTTATTCTGGAATCCATGTATGTAGTTTACACACGGATTTTTGAAGAAGAATGTGATTGCCTTACTTTCATATATCTCTTGTTAAAGTCCTTGCTCATATTTCCTTTTCAATTTTCTTCATATAAGAGTAATCCCTTTTTGCATATATATTCTAGTGAATTACACCAATTCCTATTCTATATTGTAGAAATATAAGCCTTTTGTGGAATGTGCATGTTGTTAATGAAAGAAGTATTACTAGTGGTAAAAACCCTAGTTATCCCCTTTCAATTAGCCTACGTATTGATCAGTGAATGATAATTCAAGGATCCACCAGAATATGATAAGTATTGGTTAGTTTTTGGAAACTTTGTAAGAAGTCTGGATATCTTTGGTGTATCACCTTTCTATTATGTAAGTTCAGTTACAAATCTCTTTTTCCTTTTTCCCAATTCAGTTTTTTTTTATTCAGGAAGTGATATACCATATTTTAGGAACCTGCCTAGAATCCAGAGATTCCTCTTCATCCATAGTCTACCCACAGCTAGGAGAGTTTTCCATTGTTAGGATGGAATTGTCGTGCAACCCTAATGCCTGAGTTAGGGTGACAAATCCAAGCCTAAACACTAAGAAAATAAAATAAAAATATAAAATATCCACTTCGACATTGTTGGAGATAAAGTGACTGTTCTGAGAAAATTTTGGTGGTGAATATCCACATAAGTCGAACACAAGACAACTAGGAGTGTCAATTTGAGGGCATTGTGTAATTACAAATTACCAATTGCCACTTGTGGCTAGAGATTACAAAGAACCCTAGAAAAATCCCACAGCTTGGAAATAAGCACTAATAACATGGACATTATGTTAAGAAATCCCTAAAACTGAACTTAGCATTTAAGAAATCCCTACAACCATAAATTCCATTATCAAATCACCTTCATAGTCATCAATCCATCATTAGGACAAACATCCAATCAGCAACATATTATCTTTATTAAGGCATTGTAGTATGCTTTAATATCTTGAATTGTTGATGGTATGCTTTTTATATCATGAATGGGTTTGTGTTTTGTATTTACTCTTTTCTAAGTGCAGCTTAAAAGAGATCTTACATGTAATGAATAAAAAGGATTTAATGATGCTTGAATGAGCAGAAGCTCAAAAAAAAATTAGTAAGTAGTAAGTTGTAATGAGGAGAAGCTCAAAAAGTTTGTAGTAAGTAGCAAGATATAATGATGCTTGAATGAGCAGAAATTTGGAAAGTTTGTAGTAAGTAGTAAGAATCCCATGAAAGAGAATGCAAAAGAGGGAGGGAGTGTTGCAATATGAAGATTAGGCTATCCATTGAAAGGGTTTGGGGTCATAAGAGAAAAGGAATTATACATTTGCTCTGTTAATTGGAGTCATTTTGTGCACTTTTGAAGCCACGGTGGGAAGACAACAGTATAAGGTCCAAAGAAACCTATTTAATGCTTTTGATATGTTGAAGAAAGGGATGGAGGGTATCTGAAACAATTGCTTTTTTCTTTGATTCTTTGGAGAAGTTAGGAGTTATAAATTGTTTTCAGTTGCTGCAGGGCTACAAGGTTGGACACCATGACTTCTTCCATCCTCTTTAACTCTATATCTGCATGAAAACTATGCCCTATTTTCTTGTAATCAAGAAATGTGATAATGAGATTTATCTTTCATCTATACTATAATTCATAAAGTAACTTCATAAGGGATGAAACAACTTAGGTTACATGCACAATAACTAATAAGATATTAACAGTAACAATAACTAAATTTGACTTCACAATGCTCGGAAAAGAAATTTGAGTTAAATTTGACTTCACAAGGCTTGGAAAAGAATGCAATGGTCATCCAGTTCCATATTATTATTTAATGACATAAGTTTCTAAGGGAAGATTATTTATTTATCTTTTCTATTAATATTAGGTTCGACAATTATTTTCCTCATTCAAAAAGTTAGCATTCATAAGGCCCAAAGAAGAAAACAATGATCCTTACGTTATATTAGGTTCAAAAATAATGATTTCCATGTACACTCGGATGAAACATTTATGGTAATCATAATTGAATTTGAATTGACAAGACTCAAAACTCAAAAATTAATCCATACCTTTTAGACTCTTGAGTTCAAGCCCAGATGCTGAGGAAGTCACTAATGGTGGGTGCACACCAGTTCGTAGAGACAATCCTGTTACCAAGGGATTACATGATATTTAAATTAAGAAACAACTGCCTCTTGGATCATAAAAAAAATAAAAATCTTAATCATCTCACATCTAACTATGCAGCACAAGGTTTATGTGATTAAGTTATTGTTGTAAAGAGCACAACAGCGAAGCATGTTATAATTATGTATGAAAGGAAAAATGACCATTTAATGATCAAGAAAACTCCTTCTACTGGTATGACAGTGGGTAATATTTTATAGTAAACACCAACCTGTGTCCCAAATTGTTAGCTTAATTATTTTCCCTCCTACAGTCAGAAAATTCAACTTGAAATCCACACCTGCATTCAAGCCATTATCCATAAATTATGGGTGATAATATTTAGAGCACAATCACAATAAGGTAAATCTTTCAAACTTTAAACTAAAAGAAAAATTAACAGTAAGACGCCAAAGGATTTAGAACCAACTATTTGTGACTATATAAGTTCTCTTTTTGAGTTCAACAAAGGCAATGTTAGATAATTGTATCCAACTTGGGGTAAAAAAAACAATACCCAACGGGAAACTAAGCCTTAGTCATTACATATTAATTGTGTTTCTCCTTTCCAGGTGTAATTAAATTTTTCTCCATATAAACAATGAACTACTAAAGAATTGATTACTGAAACCTTAAAAATCCTTGATTTAAAATGCACGAACACCTTACGGTAAATACTTAACTAATAGCTCATTATATTCTAGAAAGTTTACCTAATATAAAAACCTGAAATTAACTAATAACTCATTTTTTTCTACATAATTTCCTAACTATAAATCTTTTAACTAATAAATTTTACTTTTCATTACAATCTATCAAAAAATTTATAAGGACACACAAATCCTCCAAGCCATTTTACTGTGAAAGTATTACAGATCCATTGCTTCTGCATCTTGTTCAGATGCAAAGGCTATTGTGAAGAGCGACATATTTTTTGACAATAGAAAATAGTGAAAATACTATTCAATGAGAAATAATTGTGTTATGCCATAAGTGCAAGCTTAAACATTTGTTGTAATGCAAAAAGTAGTGATCACACATTAAGGGATAGTGAGATCAAGAAAGCCTATGAAAATAAAAGACAGTCATAATGCAAACCAAAAATTGATTCAAGGTTAGTAGAAGCAGAAGAAAAATCTTTGACAGTCATAATATAATGAAAATTTCCTTAATGGATAGGCATGAAGCTTAGGTGTGTCAAAAAAGAACTCCAGTGCACAAGAACCAACATCCAAAATAACCAAGCCATTGGACTAGTCATTAGATTTTATCTCAAAAAGATTGATTTATGTTTATTCTATTTACTAATATCATATCATACCATATGTTTACCTTTAGCATTGGAAGCCTGAGGAACTTTAACTTAGCATCCATGGTATCCACTATTCACATGGATGGTGCCAAGATGACAGTCATCCAAAATGGGGTAAGAATCAAAACATGGCAGGTACTCTAGTTCATAAAACTAAAATTAGCAATCTACCAATAAGATAGGAAACAACACCATCTGTAATAAAAGGGACCATAAATTGCAGCCTCACTTCAACCACCACCTCACAAGGTGATCTATACTTGTGTTGGTTTCACTCTATTTAACGCATCTGATAATCTTACAAACATAACACTCACTTAATGGGAGACATTTCAGGAGTAGTTAGTGCAACCTTCCCACTTTGCATTCCTTCATAAGATAGATCAACTATATTTCATATGCAATTCTCTGTAAATTGTTTTTCTAATTGGTATTTGTTCATATTTGTAGATGAGCCATTAGCTACTTCCAGGTGGATTTCCCCCTATTTGAATATTATGAGGGGAAAATTTTTAGTGTTATTTGTGTGTACATTCAGAACAATCTCACTTCTAGGGCAATACATTAATCATTCTAATTAGAGAAATCAATAAGTTCTCTGTGATTGTTAGTTTCAAAAAACTATTTAATAAAATTATAGATCAACCACCAAATGATGGTCAACGATGAGCCTAGAATGATGGTCCTAGTATAAATTTCAAAGTATTGTGTACTTCTATGTTATTCCAAACTAAAATAAATTCAAACATAAAAGAGCTACATTTGTTGAATTGAAACTTAGTCTGGACAAATAAAGGAAACTGAATTGCTTTGTAAAATAAAGAGCCATACAGAGAATAAGGATTTCATGACTATTTTAAACACAATATTTATAATGGTTCTTCAAGGGCTTATGCTTCCCATAGGGTTTTATTCACTATTTTGCAAGGTTCATCCATTGTTTTAGATAAACATTTGATGAACATGGATAAAATCACACACTATGCATGTAGAATATGTCTGTGCTAAAAGGATTTTCTGATGTTCAATACTCAACATAAGTACTAAGAAATAAGACAAAAGTAAAAGAGAATGTTTACTGCAGTTAGTAGCAGCCATATAAAATTTAGCAGAGTCTACTCGGCATCTATGTTGGCACCTATGATAGTCAAAACTACATTTACGATAGTTAAACCAATCAACGAGTATTATCTCCATGCCTTGCTAATATCAACAGTTTAACACTAGAAAAATATAGTTTACAACTAAGTTATCTCACACTACAATTTTACTGATAGTAGCTACAGGATGTGCACCTGTAGGATCTCGATCTACCGCTGATGGTGGGTGAGATAGTTTTGGGTAAGGGGTCGGATCTACAATGGATGGCTCAATGTCCCATGACTGTGATTACACAGTGAGATCCCAAGCATTTTTCTCTATGAACTTGGTACCATTTTTCTTAGTCTAAGGACTGTTCATCCCAGCTACCTTTACCTTTGATTAATCTTGCTTACTTGGAACATATTAATTTCTTTCATTGCTGATGTGATTTATTTAGTTTAGCGTTAAAAAAAAGTTGGGCAAATCTCTAAAGCATTTGATCATGATCAATGACCTCCGAGTGAAAGCCTTTTGCACTTGAATTCATAAGGGGCCAACTAACATTTAAATGAGCATTCATAACACACTGAAAATAATTTAGAATATTTAAAATTGATCTTTGCCAACACTTCACTCCCACTACATTTTTCTTGTTGGTCTTTCTGGTTTCACATTGAAGACAAGTGGGACCCATTATACAACATCATGCCATTTCTGTTGAGATCATTTTGAAACTCAATTAAATAAAATTTTGCTTTGCAATTGAATATATTTAATAATATTTTAGGACATCTTTAAATAATAATAAATTTAAATATTTTTCCTGCTCATAATTTCTAATCGATCTCACCAACAGCCTCTGAATTATCAATTTTATTTTGTTTATACGATATTATTTTGATATTTTTTAAAACAAATGATGTTTTTAAATAATAAAATAGTCACAATGGAACTTGAGAGAGAAAGCATTGTCATGAGAGTTGGGTCCCCATGTGGGCTTGACTAGAAAAAATGTTTGCAAACAACTAGATAACAAAAACTAATTCAAACCATCTTTGTATATATTTTGAATAAAAAATACAAAGCATAAAATTACAAAATTTCACTTTCTGACCATTCCATTATTAATGTGGCAAAACAAGCTTGGAGCCTTTGAAAATGCATTCAAAAACTGACCAAAACATGTCGTGAGACCCTAGAAACTAGCAGGCATGTAAATTACTATGTTGAGAATCACCCTATAGAATGGTTTTTCTTGATGATTCATGATGCAAGAGATTTTAATCGCCAAAGTCCCCTATTTCATTATCTCTACAACTAGACATGTCACAACACAACAATCTACATTTGTTTTGGACTAGTAAAAATACCAAACCAAGTGTTGAGACTTTGAAATTTGTCATGGAAGGGTATTTACATGTTGACAATTCGAGGAATCAATCCATTCATCATGACCATCATCTTGATGTGAAATTTTTAAACTCAAAGTGAGCCCTCTGGAAGAACTGTCATTGTCCAAGCTGCAAAACATGATAAACTTCAAATAGTTTGGACTTACCAAAAATATCAAATGACCTCATAGGACTCTGAGACTTTGCACGAGTACTTTATACATTGGAAATATATGGGAATAATGATTACTCTACAGATGTAACAATGTGCGTACTGAAAAATCAGAATAAATTATGTCTACTTTGAGTTTGGAAAACATAGAAAATGAATTCAGTAAGGTCTAAAAATGGATATTGGGCTATCTCATATATTTTTAATACAAGGTAATGACTGGTTTTTCATGATAGACAATTGGGTATGAAATGTAGGCCTCCAAAGTAGGCTAATTGGATTATTCTAAAAATATGCATAATGCAGATTTGTGCTAACCCTTCAAACTAGGCACTTCAAAAATGTGTCAAAACTGACCATGGGAGGATCCAAATTGGTAAATATGTTGAGTGATAGATTTTGAATATGTTCCTAAATTCATTTCACATAACATTCACTGGGAAACAAATTATTCACTCTCAAACTAGGCCCTTCAAAAAATATTTCAGAGGTGTACCTATACGCCTTAGCAAAATTTTAAACATGTGCATTTATTTTTTCAAAAATTTGAGAGTACCAAAGATAGCTTCTGTTGGCGATGTATTCCCCTTCTAGGAATACCAGGGATCCAAATCTATGGTGAGGTAGACCAGGCATTTATCCACTAGGTTCCTTATCAAACTGAATGAAAATTAGACCAACCCTTTGATTGGCAGCTCCATGATCTCATATGTCCCATGACTGTGATTACACAATGGATCTCGGACACGGCCTTAGGGCTTTAACGATGAACGTCAGGCTCCGTCGTGTCATTTTGAAGCAGGGAATCTTGAAGGAAAAGGAAGTGGGTTTGATTGCTCAGCAAGGACAATGTAGTGGGGTCCCCTGCACGGTTTTAGGCAGGCAAAAGGGTCAAATTTTCTGCTATGTATATCGCGGATTTACTCAATTTTGTAAGTTTTTTCATTGCTCTCTTCCGTCAGGAATGGACAACAGAGATATTGGAATACGTATTTGAGAAGGCACTCTTAAAGATTACAGATTGAAATTGAAATGAGTGCTATCATTATCATCTTTTATGGTTTAAAAGATTAAATTACTAAACCCAGAGATGTGTATTTTAATATACATATATGAGCATTCATACATACCAGTGCTCCAACTCGTGACATGCCACACTGGGTGATAACTTGTAATGATCCCCAATAAGAATCAGATGTTGTACATTGGATTGAAGAGCATCCAACACTTGAGGTTCCAAAATTTTTGAGGCCTCTTCATGCAATAAAATCCTTCCGACCTCCCCTCTACATAATGATGCCCTAGTCCTTTTGGCCCCCGCTCTACAACGCGCAATTAACAAAATAAAATTTACAATAAAAGAGACCCTTTTTTAAGTTATATGTCTGTGTTCATCGGAAATCTGACGAACATGGGCATGGATTAAAAAAAATAAAAAATGTCCTTCAATAAACCGACAAAGCAAAAGAATTTTAATGGTTCGTGGGAAATGTTGGTCAATTTTTTGGGTGTAATGTACTAGTGTGTAAAACCTCATATACCTAGGTTTTGAAAGATGCTAATAAAAATCTAACGTTCCACCGGCCAAATTGGCTAAACCCTTGAGGAATGTTAGGTTGGAGAATGTAAAATAAGACTCAAGTGATTTCAGAGTGGTCCATAGAGATGGTGAATTTTGGCATGATGCCCAAGGCCTGGCATCCATTATGTGATAGGCTAGGAAGTAGAAGATTTGATTCCAGAGAGCGAACTAAAGGGGTTAGGTGCTACCTAATGGTGGATTTGGTGTTTTCTTGTCTAGACAGAACTATCCCAAGTGTTGGTTGTGGAAGGAAAGTATTTTGCATATTAGCTGCTTTGTAGATTAGGCCTATTAGCCCTTTTAGGCCTGTAGGATCAGTGTGAATTTAACATGGTCAACAATAGAACCCAGATCTGAAATTGTGATATGTTTGGTAACTTGATAAAGGGTATCTGAAAGTATAACTTGTTTGGACCCTTGTTTGGGATATTTGGGGGTTCTAGTCTGAAAAGCCCAAAAATAGGGCTACAAGGAAGTTTTCGCCCTTACAAAGAAAGTATCAACAAATAGTGTTGTGGGTCTATTTTACTAAGTTAATTTGTGATGATTTGGATCCCTAAATTCAGTAAAGAACCTTTAGTACCTAACCCATCTCTGCAAGTGTAGTGTGGTATGATCCTTGCATAGAAAAAGGTAGTGAAATGAAATATCTATCAACTTGGGGACTTGATGTGAGAAGTTGTATCACCAAAGGGTTTGGAATTTGTTGAGCCTTACATGAGGTCAATAAATATTGTCTAAGACCTTCTACTTATGGGTTTCAAGTTGGTTTAACCCTCATAGAGATCAAGTGCCTCTAGATGTAAGATTAGTTCAAGGGTTTATTGAAAGGAGTTAAGGAGTTTGTCTTGCATTCATATACCTATGCATCAACTCATCTCATGCTTGCATCCTAAAAACTTAAGAAATACTTACATGTTTTTTCTAAATAATTAATAATATTTACCTATGTCAATTTTCTTCTACACCCTTCTTGTGTCAAGCATATCTCTTACAAAATGATATTACACATTCACATGCTTAGTCCAAGCATGATACAAAAAGGAGTGTTATCTAGACAAATTGGTGCACTATGTGAATTATAATTCAACGCTACCTAATTATTAAAACCAATATTGTTACCTAGATTTTGTAACCAAATTGCTTATTTGCAAGCATGTGTTGCTACCATGCACTATGCTTCAATTATGGATGGCATAATTGTTTGCTACCTCTCGCTCATCCAATTAATTATTGCATCAAATAATGTAGAAACATGGCCACTTGTTGATTTCTTGTCACCTAAATCTTTAATCCAATCAGAGTCAAAGGAATCCTATATGTTCAACCCACATCATTAGTACCATGATAATCCAAATATTAATCTGTGGTTCTTTCAAATACTTAAAACACTTTCTTAACTTGTGTCTTGTTTTCTTTGTCAATATTTGCCTTGAACCTACTTAGAACTCTCATTATCGAGGCAATGTTTGGCCTTGTATAGACAATTCTATGTACAAGGCTACCTATCACATGCACATGTGGAATCTTTTCTTCCAAATCCTTTGAAAATTAGGATACTTTTCCAAAATTCAACTTACTACCTACAAAGAAAGGAATATTACATGATTGTCGTCATGCATGTTGAAGTACTAAAAAATTATCTCAAGATATTTCATCTAGCTTAACCACAACTTCTTGTTAACCTTGTCTCTATGACTTTCCATATCAAGCATATGTTGGAACTTGAGTGTGTTATTCAATTATAGTGAGTTCTTAAATAGATTTTATCTATAGATTGGTGTTTAGCTTCATAATGCAATGTGATAGAATTATGTAAGTTTCAACTATTGTGATTTATCATTGAGCTATGTCTACAGATGATGATGTTGTTAATTAATTTGGAGGAGAAATAATTGTTTCCTAATTATTAGTATATCATTGGGGTGTGTATGATAGTGTGGGTGTACTTGCAACACTATTGTAGTACATGTGTTGGTATCTTAAGAGCATAATTTTATTTTGGATGATATTCTAAGGTACCACAAATAGATTGGATTAGATAGAAAGTTATCCTTGTTATTTTAAGCTTAGTGCTCACTATTGTGGCTATATAATAAGATACATTCATACTGGATTGTTTAGTCAACAACTATTTGAATTTT
Source organism: Thuja plicata (assembly GCA_018584345.1). Taxonomy (NCBI): domain Eukaryota; kingdom Viridiplantae; phylum Streptophyta; class Pinopsida; order Cupressales; family Cupressaceae; genus Thuja; species Thuja plicata. Next base: position 599,553 of record MU226228.1, read on the forward strand.
GTTGTTTGACAATTGGTTATCATCTATGGTGATGATTCACATGGACATCATGCTTAGTAGGATGTGTGACAAACTAAAACACCAACATCATGATATGGTCGTAATATAGTTTGGTAATGGTTGGCATTGCATGAGGTGGTTAGACAATTGAGACTTTGATTTTTTCTACAAGGAAGTCTTTAACACTACATTTATCCACTTGTGTGAATGTACCAAGGTTAGTTGAATGGGTAGTGGTGATAATAGATATTGATGATTCGGTGTGATGCTCTCTAAGTATGATTGTAGAAGGTATGGCATAAGCTAATAGATTCAAACTTTGAAAAGATATGTATTGAATGTTCAAATTTTGATTAATATAATTGTGTCTAACTTTTAGCAATGGTTTTTTTTTTTTTCCAAAAGAGGTTTCCATATAAATTTGGTGTCTCATTTATTCTTGTGATAAACATACTATTTCATAATCCCTCACCATAGATTGTATAACTATATTTTATAACATAATCTTAAGTTGCTCCTCTATCCTAATATTTTAGTCAAATCTAACATAGATCTTAATGCTAACAACATTTACCTAGCAACACCTAGATCTTTCATTTCAAACTTTTTAGACAACTGAAACTTGAGTTCCATAATCAATGACTTATTTTACCTGATGATGAGCATATTATCAATATACAAAATAGTGATTAATACTTGATCACCTATTTGTTTATAATATATACAATGATTAACTCAACTCCTTGCAAAATCAAATTCTAATGCATATGTACCAAATTTATAATACAAAATATATGAAGACAATTTTAACTTAAAAAGTTAACTTTCTTTACACCTTCCCTTGAATTTTTTAGTTTGACTCGTGTAAATTTTCTCCTATAAACATTCAAACGAGAATATTCTTGACTTCTATCTCTTTTACTTCAAATTTAAAAGAAAGTTATAGCTATAGATTACATCCTAATGAAAACCAACTTAGTTGCAAGAGAAAATATCTCACTTGACTCTATTTTGTAATTGGGAATACCCCTTGTCTATCAAACGCACCTTGTACATATCTATTATTTTATCATCTCTAAACTTCTTGAACTTCCACTTATAGCTAAAGGGTTTCCTACTTTTAGGTAGATTAACCAAGCCCCAAGGGTTATTCTACCACAATGCATGCATCCCCTTCTTCATGCAATTTCACCAAGACCTATTT
>MU226228.1:600856-619776 GCA_018584345.1 Thuja plicata
ATATTCCTTAGAGAAAAATCTCTCACCATTATTAGTCTTTAGCACCTTGGATTTCTTACTAGTCTAATTCTCAACATGACCTTTAAACTCGTTGAAATTGATAAACCGCCATATAATTTTTCCTTAGAGAATATATTGAAACATGTGTAGAAAAATCACTACAGAAAGACATAATATTGAGACTTACCAATTTAGTGAACATCCATAAGATCACATCACTATCAATCATTTTCAGTACATCCTCTTCATCAGTACTCCTTGAATCAACCATAACTTATATTTCTTTCCAAAAATATAATGTTGACAAACTCAAAACCAACATAACAATTTGGCATACCTTCCACCATATTCTAACCTACCAAACATTTGAGGCCTTGAACTCCAAAATGAACCTATTAGAAATAGAATTTACTACTTACAAAACATATGACTATAAATAATAATTTTTAAAGTTATATTCAAATGATGTGAACCAAACTAAAATACTTCATGCAAGACTAAAAATAACTTATTATAAAGTAAAACAAAACTGATTTGCATTGTGTAATGATATAATTGTTAAATATTTAGAGGTCAGCACGAAATAAAACTACAATATCTTTAATTATAGAGCAAACAAAAATCCAACTATTGCTAGAAATGAAAATTTAAAGACAAAGGAACTTGACAATAGGTAGAGGAGCTCTTTGCCTTAGATGCTAGCATGTAGCATGGACTACAATGTTTTGTGGCATCATCCTTGCACAAAAGATCCTAAGGACCCGTAGAATACTCATTTTTTATGCTACAACTTATCGAACTTACATACAATGAAGAAGAATAAAAATGTTAAAAAATAAAATGATGAGTTGTTACTTTTAAATCCTAGTGATCTTAGGAAATTTAAAAGAAGACATATAAGAAACTTATAGTGATATGGTGTCAACCCTAGTCCATAGAGAAGAGAACAATGATATTTTGATAAATTTCACAAAAATAAACTAAGGTAAATAATTAAAAGATTTGGAGATTCTTACTCAACAATCATAGGATAAACATTAGTTAAAATATGAAGAGATTTACCAACAATCTTGGCCTTCCTCTCTTGGAATTCATAATGGATTTGCAATGTGTAGCTAGTAGAGGAAGCTATAGCTATTGCTAAGAAAGAAAACAAGAGTGTGTTGCTTGTTATAGAAGATTGTGGAGAGCCAGAATTATTTTTACAAGGCTTCATTAGAATATATAGCTCAAGAGAATTGAATGGAATAATAATATCTTTAAGGAATAAGGAATACAAGATTATTGTTTGGTCAAACAAGTGAGAGGGTTCGTTACCCTTCTATTAAGGCATTACAACACACGTAATAAATGGTTTGCATGAAAGATGTGATTTAATTTTTTTAAAACTCATTGGACGTTCATGCCTAGAACTATAGTATAAGAGAATTTTGTTGACTTTTGAATGAAAAGTCAGTATTGCTTCTTCTTTATCAATCATGTAATTGATTCTTTGAAATCCACATATCAAATTTTATTATTAATTATCAAATTTAAATAGGTAGAAACTATAAGTGTGAATATTCAAAAATATATAATTTTCAACACTACATTTTGCTTGCACTTTAGCAAGATAAGATAAGATAAGATAAATTTATTAATGTTCAACGTAAGACCAACAAGGGTCTATGGGATAGGAAACAAACAACCAAAAAGAAAGAAACCAGCGAACCACCAAACAATGGTCGGGGGAACATGCTAAAAGAATAAGGAACCAAACAAGAAGAAGAAGAGATTAAAAACCACCAAGGCAAGGACTAGGGGTCCTTCCCGAGTGGAAATAAATCCAACATAGAAGGATAGCGACCCAGAAGAATATGGGTATGGGGCCATCGTCGTGATCTATTGGTGGTCTGTCACTGATGAGTAGAAGCACTGCGAGGTCTTACGAATCTGGAGTGACCGATGGTGAAAGCACACGAGGGCCACTTCACACCCCGAGCTGGGGGTGAGGGCAAGAAGAAATCCGTAATGAGATGCTTGGTGACCAACTTCTAGGGAAATAGAAGTTATAGGGTATGGTCATAGAGCTAAACCATCTCCCGTAAATAGAGTGCCAGACATCTCTGGTTAGAGTAACAAAAGAAGGAAGTCAAGGAGCTGCATTCTCTGAATAAGCAATAGAATCTCCCTCTGATCTCATAGTATATAGGGCAGCAGAAAATTAAATGTGCCTCGGTCTCAATCTCAGAAAATGTGCATAAACTACAAATGTGATCCTCTCTGTCAATGTGATGATCAGTCTGTGATCGCAGGCGGTGAGAGCCGACACTGAAAGATCCTAGTGCGATCTGGAGACTATGGCACCAACGCTATGATAAATATCTGGGTCGAATGATGATCCCATCCTAGATGTGTAAGAAGTGCTTAGCATAAAAAGTCATCTTCAGACATAAGCCCCCACTAGGTTTGGTCCAGGTCAAGATGATGTATTGCCTGTAGATGTCAAGTCTGACATGCTCATTCAACTCCTTTCTGGAGGGGAGAAGATGAGTCGGATCATCCAAAGAAAACTGAAAGGGGGGTAGGCGATCAATATCAATCCCAATCAAACCCAAATGGAAGTGGCCTGAGCATACCAGTAACGATCTCTAGAGGAGGTACCAGATCTAGCCAGCTCAACAGCAGAGCAATATGCGAGATAAGAGTATCTACTCTGGCTTCTGAAGAGTCTGTGAAGCAACATGGGCGGTGAAGAAACCAAATCAGGTCAAAGATGGCTCCCAACCTAAAGGGATGAGCCCTGAACTTAGCCAGGATGATGTTGTGGGAGGTGATACAATGACATCTGATGATACGCCGAAGGAGGAGAGTCTGTATATGCTCAATAGAGGCCCAATCAGAATCAAGGAGAGATGTTCCCCAAACAACAAAGCCATAACCAGAGAATCCAGGAGGGATAACTTGGATGAGGTGTCCTGAAAGTGGTGTCTAAAGCACTTTCTCTCAATCAGGGCGAGGAAACCCATCCCTTTGTTGGTGTATTACATAATTTAGTAGTTTAAGTTTTAGTTTACCATTGGTAGTTTTAACTATTTTCTCCTACCGTTAATAACTTTATAACTTTTTATACCTTATTTAAGGCATCTTTCTATTTTGAATAAATTATGGCACTGATCTTGCTCTTCATCTCTCTCATGTGGTATTAGAGCAATCTTCTTATGTGCCTCTGATGAAGTACAGACTATTGTGGCGTTTAAATTACTAGCGGACTGAAGATAGAAATAAAAGACCGACAATAAGGGAGCCTGAACCATGTTGTTGATGCAAACCATGTGTAGTCTTTTTTTTTTTTGCACAGATCATGAGCGAACCATGTCTTGTGTTGATCGATAGTGTTGGTTAGCATGTGGATTTGTTCTTTTTTGCACATCATAATCTGTGAGATGTAGTTTTTTATGATTTGGTGTTATGGAATTTCTCCTATATGCGTAGAGGTATGAGTTAATATATTTTGGTATTAGAAATTCTTTTGATGTAGCTTCAATCTTTTGAGTAAATAAGGATAATGGATAAAAATAACTACTATTCCCAAATTTAAAGAGTATGAGTTTCATACTTTGACAAATTAAAATACAATTACTTTTGATTGAAAAATATTTGTGGGATATTGTAAATAAACTTGTTCGAAAATCATAAGATGCAAGTAAAGCAACAAAGTGGATGGCTAAAGATTGTAGGGCCATGATATTAATTGGTCTTGGTTTATTAGATGCCTATTTGCATCACATTGATCTATCAAAGCCACTGATAGAAATATGGGATGGGCCTAATGTTTTGTAATTTGGTTCACAAGCTTCTAGTGCCAAAATGTCCATAAAGCACAAATTGTTTGGGTTGAAGATAAACGAGGGAGACAATATCATTCAACATATAAGCACATTTCATTCTCTCCTTAATCAACTTGCAGGTGTAAACTCCAAAGTCAATGATGATGATGTCAAGGTGACTTTATTGAGCATTATGCCATCAAGTTTTGATCATATTGTTTTCACTTTGAACAAAATGAATGCTAGCTTGGAAACTGTAATTTCTTCTCTCATTGATGAAGGAATCAAAGCTAATAAGGGTCATCAAGCTGTTCAGGAATGTGCTTTGGTTGCTAGAAACAAAATCTAACATTTCAACTAGAAAAGAATTCAAATGTTATTATTGTCAGAAAAATGGACATGTGCAGATGAATTGCATTCAGCGAGCCAAAGATTGCATCGATAAAAAATTAAAGAAAAATACATCTTTTACTGCAATTGAAGGTGAAACACACTTTTTTTTTTTGTAGTACATTCAAATAACTCATCTAACGATGACAACCCACCTCATAGTACAAGAATTGATGAAATATTTGTGCTTTAGAGAATAGAAAAGAGATTACAAGAGGTCGGAGGCAATGGAGGCAAGATGTTTTCTATCATCTTGAGCTAGCTTCTCACTCAGGGATGATTCATTGTATGAGAAGCAACCTATTTGTGTCCCTAAAAAGTCAGGGCTTGGAAAATGTGTCCCTGAAGAAGAGGGGGGCTTGATATATTTGTCCCTAAAGAGAAGAGGGGGCTTGGCGTCATGGTTGTCCCTTCAAGGAGTGAGGGGGGAAAGACTTGGTTATTGATTTTTTGAGCACTTGAGGAGGTGTTAGACACACTCAGAGGAGATGTGGACTTTTGGAGGAAAGGCATCTCATGTGTAGGCATGTCGATGGTAATTTGTGCAACAAAGGAGATTATTTCCACAAAAAATGAGGAGGCATTAGACACACTTGGAGGAGATGTGGACTTTCAGAGGAAATGCGTCTCATGTGAAGCATTGGAGGAGGCATTAGACACACTCAGAGGATATGTGGAACTTTGAAGGAAATGTGTCTCATTGTGCATGGGAAGTGGGAGCACTCATGTTGTGCAGATGGTTTTAGGTTAAACAGTCAGGATCCATTGATGCAGAAATTTCAGTGTCTCTTGGATAAGCAAGAAATTCAGGAGATCCACTATTGCAGTCATTTTGGTGTTTCTTCAGCGAGTGAGGAGGATTGGTGAAGGTGCTTCATCAAAGTCTCCATAAGGGTTGGGTTCAAAACCCTTGCAACTTCCACTGTTAGTCAAACTAATGTAATAAGGGGGGGGAGGTTGGTGTATTACATAATTTAGTACTTTAGGTTTTAGTTTACCATTGCTAGTTTTAACTATTTTCTCCTACCGCTACTAACTTTATAACAATTTGTAACTTTTTGTACTGCCTATTTAAGGCATCTTTATGTTTTGAATAAAGTATGGCATTGATCTTGCTTCATCTCTCTTAGCAAAAACCAAGCAATTCGAGTGAAGATGTCCCCAAATTCAAGTGCAACAAAGATCTACAATATCCAATAATAGAATCTTGCAAGATTTAATTATTATATTGTGAAATCAAAACACATTAGTTTCTCAAAACTGGAAGAAACTACCACAAATAGGAGAATATCGTGAAAGGTAATTTTTTGGAAGTTTTTGATAAAGGAGGGTGAGTATATACCCCTTGTATTTTTTCCACCTCTTGTAGGAGAAAATTGGGATGGTAAATTCAACTATAGTCAAAATTATTTGAAAAATTAAGAAATAAGTTATTTCTTCAAATTTTCAATTTTTATATAATTCATTTTGATTATTAATGGAGAGGATTTTCACAAAGAATTGTGTGGAATTTTAACAAAATTACCTCTTAGATGAGATTTTGAAGTGCTCAGATCAACGAGCTTTGACTAGCAGTCAAGGAGGGTACCATACAAGGTAAAACAATTTTTTTTATTTTCATGAATTTTTAGCAATTTTTAGGGAATATGGATCTCACGATACATGTTGGAATCTATCATGTGAGATAGTGTTTGAGGGATGTGGTATTATCCATCAAGAGCTCTAGAGTCCATGAGATGCACTAGCATCTTAGTAAAATTTAGATATTTTAAGGTTTTAGAATCATAGAATTTATAAAATATCCTATATTGACACTTCTCAACAAGCTTTTAGACTGATCCAATAAGATTATATTCAACCTTATAACCACTCCATTTTGTTGCATTGTGTAGGGTATTGTCATTTTCCTAACAATCCCAACGTGCATGCAATATGCCTCTTATTTCTTAGAGAAAAATCTCTCACCATTATTAGTCCTTAGCACCTCGGTTGTCTTACTAGTCTAATTATCAATGTGACCTTTAAACTCGTTGAACTTGATAAACCACCATATAATTTTTCCTTGGAGAATGTACAGAAAAATGTGTATAAAAATCACTAGTGAAAGACATAATATTGAGACTTACCAATTTAGTGAACATCCATACGATCACATCACTATCAATCATTTTCAATACATCCTCTTCGCTCATAATCCTTGAATCAACCATAACTTATATTTCTTTCCAAAAATATAATGTTGACAAAGCTCAAAATGAACATAAAAATTTGGCATACCTTCCACCATATTCTAACCTACCAAACATTTTAGGCCTTGCTCTCCAAAATGAACCTATAAGAAATAGAGTTTACTGCTTACAAAACCTATGACTATAAATAATAATTTTTAAAGTTATATTCAAATGATGTGAACCAAACTAAAATACTTCATGCAATACTAAAAAGAACTTATTATAAAGTAAAACAAAATTGATTTGTGTTGCGCAATGATATAATTGTTAAATATTTAGAGGTCAACAAGAAACAAAACTACAATATCTTTAATTATAGAGCAAACGAAAATCCAATTATTGCTAGAAATGAAAATTTAAAGGCAAAGGAACTTGACAATAGGTAGAAGAGCTCTTTGTCTTAGATGCTAGCATGTATCATGGACTATAATGTGTTGTGGCATAATCCTTGCTCACAAGATCCTAAAAACCCGTAGAATACTCATTTTTTATGCTACAACTTATAGAAGAAGGCTCACATGGAAAATGGAGGTGTTAGACACACTCAGAGGAGATGCAAACTTTTGGAGGAAAGGCGTCTCATGTGTAGGCATGTCGATGGTGATTTGTGCAACAAAGGAGATTTTTTCCACAAAAATTGAGGAGGTGTTAGACACACTCGGAGATGTGGACTTTTAGAGGAAATGTTTCTCATGTGCAGCACTAGAGGCATTAGATACACTCAGAGGATATGTGGAATTTTGAAGGAAATGTGTCTCATTGTGCATGGGAAGTGGGAGCACTCATGTTGTGCAGATGGTTTTAGGTTCTACGGTCAGGAGATCCATTGATGCAGAAAGTTTGGTGTCTCTTGGATAAGCAAGAAATTTAGGAGACCCACTATTGCAGTCAGTTTGGTGTTTCTTCAGCGAGTGAGGAGGATTGGTGAAGGTGCTTCATCAAAGTCTCCATAAGGGTTGGGTTCAAAACCCTTGCAACTTCCACTATTTTTCAAACTAATGTAATAAGGGGGGAATGTTGGCATATTACATAATTTAGTAGTTTAGGTTTTAGTTTACCATTGGTAGTTTTAACGATTTTCTCCTATTGTTACTAACTTTATAACAGTTTATAACTTTTTGTACTGCCTATTTAAGGCATCTTTATGTTTTGAATAAAGTATGGCATTGATCTTGCTCTTCATCTCTCTTAGAAAAATCCAAGCAAGTTGGGTGAAGATGCCCCCAAATTCAAGTGCAACAAAGATCTACAATATCCAATAATAGAATCTTGCAAGATTTAACTATTATATTGTGAAATCAAAACACATTATTTTCTCGAAACTGGAAGAAACTACCACAAATAGGAGAATATCATGAAAGGTAATTTTTTGGAAGTTTTCAATAAAGGAGGGTGAGTATATACTTCTTGTGTTTTCTCCACCTCTTGTAGGAGCAAATGGGGATGGTAAATTCAACTATAGTCAAAATTATTTGAAAAATTAAGAAATAAGTTATTTCTTCAAACTTTCAATTTTATATAACCTATTTTGATTATTAATGGAGAGGATTTTCACAAAGACTTGTGTGGAATTTTAACAAAAGTACCTCGTAGATGAGATTTTGAAGTGCTCAGGTCAACGAGCTTTGAGTAGCAGTCAAGGAGGGTACCATACAAGGTACAACAATTTTTTTTATTTTCATGAATTTTTAGCTATTTTTATGGAATATGGATCTCACAATGCATATTGTCATCTATCATATGAGATAGCATTTGAGGGACGTGGTATCATCCATCAAGAGCTCTAGAGTCCATGAGACTCACTAGCATCTTAGCAAAAGTTAGATATTTTAAGGTTTTAGAATCATAGAATGTATAAAATATTTTAGTAAAAGAAAAAATATTAGTTATAATTTTTAATATTTATAGGCATATCCCAGTATACACGAGCATGGTGGAGGAGTTGTAATTTCTCTATTATAGAGTTGGATTGAACAACTAGCAATATCAAAACAAACATTCCTTTGATGGGTAGGTCTATGATGGTTTTTCCTCCTTCCAAAGATGTGTTTCTAGCTCATTATGCTAATGACTTTGAAGGAAAGGTGAGACTCACACACTTCCTATTTTCATCTTCCTACATGGGAGGATCCTATTACACATAGGACATTTATTGAATTCTTAAACTCTAGATCTATGAGGAGTATGTGACCATTGAGAAGGATAAAGCATATGCCATAGTATAAGAGGAGTATTGATATCGATATGCACTCAGTTGGGTCATCACAACTGACACCGCAAGTCATATTTATGTGATGGCTTGAGTAGGGACCTTTGGCCATCCAACTAGTCAAGAATGAAATGGCTATCCAGCCGACCCAATTCACCTGATTTGACTGTTTGTTTTCATTTATTAATTAAAATAAAAATTATAATACAATTTTTTCTAAATTTCATTTTTATTAATAAATAGAAACAAATTTTCAAATTAGATAAATTGGGTTGGTTGGATAGACATCATCAATCAAGCGGATTTTGATACGTACCATTGTAATGAGAGTAACTACCAATGGATGCATGGGGACCTCGTTCATGTTGTTAGAGTGATGGAGGAGGGGGAGAGGGGAGGAATTTTTACATAGGGATGAAGTATGCTAGCCCACTTATATAATGATATAAGAATATTTGTGCATCACAAGGAGAGGATCCTCATTACATGTTCAACCCAAATTTCACTAGATGCTATAAACACACAAGAATATCCGCTAGTGAGAAATTGGGTATTTGGAGGCTTATTGTTTTGGAGACAGAGTATGGATAGGTTGTGTAGCATTGAAATTGTATGACAACCATATAGAGGCATAAGATCCTATCCTAATGATGAAAAATTAATGACTTGTATGCAATAAGATTGCCTTCTGGCTAGCTAATATGACTATATCATCTTGCATTTCTATCATGGACTATGATGAGATAGTTTGATGTTGTGCAATAAGTACCACTAGTAGTATCAACATATGTCAAGTTACATTGTAGTGATATTCAATCAAGAGATCAACCTGGTCCAACCATTATTGAGGTAATATTTAGGGGAAGCATACTAGTAGTCATTATAGTTAACTTTGTGTACTCATAAGCCTAAACTATGCATATGATTTTGATGATTTTTTGGGTTGTATTTGTATGTGACTTAACTGCTTTAAAAAATATGTTTTGTCTTTTGGCTAGTAACGATGCTCCCTATAGAATTCCTTATGTGTCAAAGGGTCAAAAAGTGGCCATTTCAAAGTGTTGTCCAATATCTGGCCCCTTATGTGCTATTACCAATTCATTTAGACAACCAAAGATTTTACAAAATTGATCCAATACTTTCGCACAAATACTCCCAAAATTGTGCAACTTTTGTAAAAATGCCCCAATAATGATGCACTATTGGTACCAATAAACTTGCACAATTGATCTAATTGCTATATTTTTATCCAAAAAATGGGCGGCTATTGGCTCATAGATGATTTTATTGTGGGCTTTTAATTTTCAAAATGTAGTATAGAGCTATTGGAATGTGCTCTACTACTAGTGGTCTTCCCCTAGTGACTCAGATAATAGGGGAAGAATGAGGTTCTAACCCTAGACGTCAATGTTGTATAAGGATACACTAAATGATGAAATATATTGGACCAACATTATTTTTTTCTCAATGATTACCTAGAGGAGATCTTGGTGTATAAGGATTAGACGAGGCCAACAATTCAAAGATGATAGAAAAAAGTAGGTTGTCAAGAACTAGGAGAAGTAGGAGTAGGAGGAGAGACCTAGGGTATGACAGAGAGTAGTCCCTCTAGTAGTAGCACAAGAAGAACCAATGTAGCACCACTAATGATGGTGCCTCCAAGACCACCATTTACGACTGCAATTGAGGTTATTGTAGCATCCAAAAAACTCTTTTTTCTCTAGATCCATGTTGATATCTTGGAGAGCCAAGTGAAATTTGGATTGTGTTTAGTTTATGTGTTATTCAATATATTAAAATATGATTTTTTTTTCTCATATATATTTTTGGACTTATATGACATGTTACTGATATATCTTGTTAATGTTCATTAATTCCAACTAAGCCTCAATTTTTATCAGTGATTAGTGTTCATTAATTCCAACCAAGCTTTAGATTTGATTGGTGATTTATGCATCATTGTTTATGATTTCAATTAGATTTCTTAATTTTTGCTTAAACCAAGGATGACCTTCAGTCTAATCCTTGTTTTCTCTACGTGCACAAGAGATACCTCAAGGTATATTATTTATTTATTTTTGTTCACCGTAATCTATTGTTTCAAATGATGGTTTTAGTATTGTATAATTATTCATCCATTTTTAAAATTAAATATGAGAGATTTACTTTATTTTCATTGATGCTCTATTTTATCTCTATATTTTGATTTTTGCAAGCTTTGTTTTTTATTCCTAGCTAGATCTTTGTGTAGCTATAGCTACAAATTTTACATGGTATTCGAGCAAGAGCTAGGAAAAGAAGCATATGCTTTTATTTTTGTAGAAAATTAAGATTACAACAATGGAATTTCCAACCTCTATCATTCTTATGCCATACAACCATCTCGAATGGAAGCCAAAGATTTTGTTTCAACTCAGAAGTAGAGGCTAATATCGAATAATCATGACAATAGAATTTGAACAAAAATTTTATGTTGAAAATTCTAAATATTTCAATAGCATGGCTGATAATTTGACTTTTCTACTTAATCATGACTCCAAAATTATTGTTTCATGTTGAAGCATGCACAATTCCAAACTAGGTTTAGACTACATTGAAGACTTTTTTGGGAAGAAAGATGAGATGTGGGGTCAAATCCTTGAAAATGAGATCAACTCATTAGATTTGAGTAATTTTGAAAGTATTCAATAATTCTTCACAAATTTTGAGGCCTTATGGCTTCAACTGAAAGAATGTGGAATCGAAAAATCCCCACAAAAAAAGTAAATTAATTCTTTTGTCAAAATTGGGTCCAGAATATGTTGTATTTGTCTCTTATTTTTACATAGGTGGGCTTACAACAAGAGAAAGCTAGAATTGATGCCCACAATCGATGCTTTGATTGAGTCACTGATACATGAGAAGGATAAGCTCATAAAGATGGGCGCTTTAAAAAAATTCAAAGCTCATGCACTTGTTATGCATACAAGTGAGAAGAACGATTCACAATTTACTTTTAGATGAAAAAGATGAGTCTTCTTCTCATTCTGGTGAGTCTTCCTCTAAGACAAAGATGAAAAAGTCGGGTGAGCCTTTTAGTTTTTGTAGAAAAGTGGGATATGCATTCAATAGGTGTTGGAAAATACTAGAGGCTTTAGAGGAGGTCATGCATCAACATCATATCTCAACCACTTAGTGTTCTTCATTACAAACAAGAAAATTCCATGTTCTTTATGCATGGGCCTTGCCTTCATCTTCTCCTTAGTGAAACATCATTTCAGTGGATCTATTATGCCTCTCCTTTGTCATCATTATGGGGTGGAGGTTTCTACTCTTCATGTTAATGCTTCCTTGGTTCCATAGTTGATTATTTCTTTAAACTATTGGCACATGTATTTTCAACTAACAATTTGTTCTTGCATGGTTGAGTAGTGTTGTTGGGGTCACTCGTACAGATTCATGTTTCATTTGCATCCTCAACTTACATATATTTTGCCTTTTTTTAATATGTTCATTGTTTGAGTAGTGTTGTTGAGGGAACTCATGTAGATTGGTGTCTTCTATATCTTTGACTAACATATATTTTTCCTATGTTTTCCATCTACTCATTGTTCAAGTAGTGTCAATGGGGGAACTCACGCAAATTGATCATGATCATCATCTTGGTTTCAGAGGAGGTTCTTCATTCATCACTATGGTAGTTATCATTCGAAATTTGTCCATAGTTTTTTTGTATCTCAGAGGATTTTCTTCTACACTTCATATAGTTGCATCTCTCGTATCTTGAGGAGGGGTTTTGTTCCTAGTGGGTTTTTGCTCTTTCCTCCTTCCTTTATTATTTTTTTCTTAGTTAGACTTAGGGGGGTATTAGTGTTTATTCATTCCAACTAAGCTTCAATAAAGATCAGTGATTAGCGTTCATTAATTCCAACCAAGCTTCAATTCTGATCAATGATTTATGGTTCAATATTTTTTATTTTAGTCAGATCTGTTAATTTTTGCTTAAACCAAGGATGACCTTCAGTTTGATCCTTAATTTATCTACACGCATAAGAGATAACTGAATTTATATCTTTATGTTTTGTTGTTCACTACAAATTATTGTTTCAAATGGTAGTTTTAGTATTGTATAATTATTCATTCATTTTGAAAATTGAATACAAGAGATTAAATTCATTTTCTCTAATGCTTTATTTTCTTTTTGCATTTTTATTTTAGAAAGATTTTTTTATTCCTAGCTAGATCTTTGTGCAACTATAGCTGCAAATTTTACATATCTCATGTTTTACTTTTACAGTTTTCACATAAGAGTGGCTCAATTTCATTGGTCAAGTCATTTTCGAGATAGTAATAGTTGTGTAGCTCAAGGATCTCGTGTGAGACTTGTACATACTAGAAATAATCATTGTGTGACATGTATGTACCTTTTAGCCCATTTTTAAAATGATGGCTATGTATGAGGAGTCTAAAGTTCATGAGGGTCAACAAGTAGCAGAGCTAGCAACTATGACAAGAAATTGAGATCATTGGATCATAGAGAGAGACTAGGGAAGGACGAGAGTGGATATTTTTGAGATGACATGTGACTCTCTTTAGAGCTAGGTTAAGTATCTCTAAGGATACCTTCAAAGGGATCAAACCACTACACCCATTGATATCGATAATCCTCCAATGCAATAGCTCATGTAGGATATAAAGATTGCATGAAAGTGAGAAATGGTCTTGAGGGAGGAGATAAGTGGATCTTATAGGTTTCTTTGGTCTCATGGATGTTATTACAATATTTTATTCATTCAGTCACTCAGTGATCTAAGAGGTGAGATAAGAGGACTACAAACTTCATCACAAAGAATGTCAACGACACACTCACTATCAATAACCTTAATCGAGAAACTATTGAATTAGCTCGAGGATCCATCTACACCAAATGACTTGGACATGTGCCCCTTGATAGAGATGATTGTACTACATTTTAATATATATACCACATTTTGTCTTAGTGGTGATTATACATGTACATGGACATTGTATATCTTTTAGATATGTATGAGATATTTTTAATATGTTTCATGTACAATTTTGTTAATGTTGTATCGATGTAAGCATGTTTATGATATGTTTTATATGCTTTAGTTAGATGCTATCATGATTTAATCAAACATAATTATATATATTTCATGTCTAATTAAATTTAGTGATGATCTAGAAAAATAATACATGTGTAATAAAATAAAGTGCAATAGAATTGTGTATGTTAGAAGAGAATAAACAACATTATAAATTTGATTATAATCAATTATTAATTTTATTTGATACTAAATAATAAAGCAAACTAGTGTAGTTTCCATTTAGTAATACTTGAACAATGTAGTTTACATTCATTAATACCGTAAACTAGAAAGGGATGCATGCTATAAAATAAAATGGAAAGATAGAATAAATGAACAATGTAATTTTGTTCATTAATATAATATAAAGCATACCAAAAATTAACTAAAAAATAATCAACTTATAGAATCACATTGATTGTATAGTCTGTTGAGGTATACAATTCATACATATATCTAACACAGAGAATATGTGTTCATGAATGAATGGCATAAGATAAATTATTCATGGAGAAATAACTAATATGCATGTCACATGAAGTTCCTTATAAATAAATGATGAATATTCACTATGTTAAGAGGTCCCTTTAGGGGCTTATCATCCACTATATATATGTCGTAAATATTGAAACCATAAAGAGAGGTGATAATGTTATATTTGGTGAATTAAATGAATATAATATCAAAGAATTTACATTAGTCAACATAATAGAGGTGGACAAAATATTCATTTCTAAACCTTCCTGGAGCATATTGTGATAAATTGGAGAAACCTAGAGAAGATTACGTAGAGAGATCTTACATGGAGTAACATGAAGCTCTATAAGATCATAATCACTTTGAGACTTTGATGTTAGTTTAAGTGTTGAAGGAAACATTAATTGTGAAGATGAAAGAGAAGTTGGTATCAACATTATATTTTTTCATTTGGTATTTTAAGTATGGGCTACTACTTTATAATCAGTAGTCATTGGCACTTTAGAAGTAAGAGATTGAGCAAGACTCAAGTGAGAACTTCAAGGGTGGACCATAGAAGGATTATCACAAATAATTATTACCTTCTTTGATAATGGAATTTTGTTGTTAACATTGATTAGGTTTAGTAGGAACATCACAAACAATTATCACATTTATAGATTTATTATCTCTTTCTAGAAGAAATAAAAGAAGAGTTTGAAGAAGAAAAAAAAATTATTTATTAGATTTTAATGTTAGAGTGAATATGTCTACCACCTAGTCAAGATCTTATACCTTATAATATCATAGTGAGAAACATATTCAGATGTTAAGTTTACTTAGATCCTACGTTTCATTCTAGAAGTTAGTTATGATGGATTATATTCATCTCATTCACTTTTAGTTACCTAGATATTTAATATTTGCATTAGGCATTTAATGTTTATAGCAAGGGCTAAAAGCACAAACTTGTGTCACACTTTAGACCAACTTAAATATTTCTATCAAAATGTTTTCAATAGAAAAAGTTTTGATTGGAAGGATTCCACTTAAAACGATGCGACCTATATATGGCCCACAAGTTTTCAAGTGAAAGGGTTTCAATTTCTATAATTTTGGTAGAAAGGTTTTCGCGTGAAACCATTTCAATAGAAATAGTTTTGGCTAA
Source organism: Thuja plicata (assembly GCA_018584345.1). Classification (NCBI taxonomy): domain Eukaryota; kingdom Viridiplantae; phylum Streptophyta; class Pinopsida; order Cupressales; family Cupressaceae; genus Thuja; species Thuja plicata. The sequence goes on from MU226228.1 coordinate 616,207, forward strand.
AACTATCTATGTGGTTGTTTTCCAGCCACCTCACGATGTTTCAATTTTTTAAAAATATTTCACTTTAGCTAGATATTTCTTTAGTCAAAATGGGTCCTAGAAACACAATACCCTTTTGTAGAGCTTGGAGCCTACAATCTAAATATATATATTTTTAATAATTTAATTAGTTTAATGTATTTTTTAAAAATATTTCAAGTAGGTTGTTATAATAAATGATCGGATGATTAGAAAATAAAAATATACATTAAAGCATATTCATTTTTTTTTAATATACATTTCATTTAAGCAAAGAGTTCTCTTGAAAAGGGAATAATTGTTTCTTTAAAAATAATAAAATAATTGGACAAAAGGCGATGTTAAATGGAAACTATCATATTCTAATAATTTTTATTTTAAAATATTGTTACGACAAAATTATTCATCATAATTATTTTTTAAATTACATACACTAGCTATTGAAGTTACCCATTTGATAAAAGAAATCAAGAAAACACAACATTGTTTGATGTTTCTTTTGTGGCATTAACTAGACTTGAGTTTTTTTTAAATTTTCAACAATTTAATTTTTTCTCTTAAATTTATAAAAAAATATAGCAAATAATTTATTTATTTTTAAATTAAAAATTAAAAATATTTCTACATTTTATTAGTGTACATTATTTTCAAATTTATAACACGGAGGCCACTTTCATGTAGTTAGAGTTGACAATGTTTTGTTGAGTTGGTCATTTCCTTTATAAAACAATGACAAGTTTGTGATTTTACCCCATGAGGTAGTTTGTCACAATACATCTCACCTCACCTATATCAGCAAGTCACTTGTACATTTGTTACATATCCCATATCTCGTGTCTCATGTCTCAATATACAAGCAAGCTCATTATCTTGCATTCTCTTTTGTGGAAGGCGTCATTATTTTTGTGGGTGATCCTATAGTTCCTACATGGTATGAAAACCATGGCTATAAAACCCTTCTCAGATCTAAGGGTGGAGCTATTTTCAAAAAAGAAATTTCTTGTGGATTGCATTGTAATTTATGTCTATGTCACAACCTCATCCCTTATGACATTTGAGAAACTCTTTGTAATAAGTTTGAGTAAGGCTTGAAATAATTATTAAAAATAATTGAAATTTTATAAATAAGTTAAATTAAGCCAACTAACTATAATGAAGCATTAAAAATAATTTTGTTGGAAATTTAAGATTTCATGTAATGTTAATTATTAAATTAAAAACTTAAATATTACCAAAGCACCTCTAGTCCTAATAATAATACAAGAAAGATTAATAATACAATATTTAATAATTCAAGAGAATATTTCAATTAATGGACGGAAAGTAAACTTTGGTATAAATATCAATATAAAATATGGTAGTCTCCTAATATTTATAAGAATTCTCGGGAGAGGATTGGACCTACACCTGGCAAGAACCCTAAAACTGGGGAAAAGGTACAAGGTCCTTTAGTATTTTCAAAATTCTTAGTGGTCTTATGCCGGGTCACTTGCCTGAAATCTAAAGAAGGGTAAAATATATTTTTTACTTATAGAAAAACCTTGTTAGCATTTTGGGTCAAGACCTAGCTAGATTGGTCGTTTATAGTCGAAGTCTCTAGTCAAAGCATATATTATATTCTCATGTCCTCATTTGGTATGTATGGCTAATATGTTACATATTTGGTGAAGTATGGAAGCATGGTTTGTACAATTATGTTTTTGAAATGTTTTATAAGAACAAGTGAATTCCAAAGGATAAAAGAGATTAGATTGGCTATTGTGAATACTTGAGTATTCAGTTGAGACTATCGAACATTAATAAGACATTAAAGTTTTAAAAGAAAAGAAAAAAATGAGGTGAGTTTTGGGTATATAGTCATGGGTATTCACAGTTTAAATCATACATTTTTTCAAAATTACAAGGGTTTCAAGTTGGAGGAGGATATCTAATCCAAGAGGTAGATAAATTTTTAGAGAAACATAGGCTAATCGACCTAGTCATTGCATTCAAAAGGCTCGAGAACCCTAGGAACTTGAAGGAACCCGAGAGGATGGCAACTAAACTACCAAAGTAACATAGAATCTTTTAAGTGCAATTACGTCTTAATCTTACCTTTATTAATACATATACACATCATGATTCTTAGCAATAAGGTTACAATAACACATATCACAAATATATTCATTAAAACATGAATAAAAGATAATCTATACTCCAACTTATGTCCTTTAAGGGTTCCTTAATATCGTTACTTGATAAACACATCTACTACATAACTAACTAACTAGAACCATAACAAATTACATCTCATTAATCATGAACATCACTATCATTAACACTATGTTCATTTTAAATGCCAATTCCAAATGTTCCTAATTCCTTATTCCATCCTAGAAATAATAATATATGATCTCAAGCAATGATAACATAATCTCTCAAAGTAATGATAACATACAATCTCATATGATAGTTGATACCATCAGTAATCCATTTAACTCTTTTCTATTCTTTCATAATCCATCAACTACATAATTGTAAAACATGGTTACCACTACATTAAACATAATTACAACTACATTGTACATACTTACATAGACACCCTCCTCTTGGAGTCTCCAATACAAGTAATCAAAAATACATGGGATAGTACAATATACAAATGAAGTCCTTCATGCTACAAGAGTAAATGTACAACAAATAGGATCCATCCATACACATGAACAAATCCACCAAATCTCAATGGAGGAGCAATCACTACCACCCGACCATGTGGAACCCTGAGGCCCAACCCACAGTGCTAAGGATATTGACATAAGACCCCACACACAAGAAAGCCAAAATCAAAACCAAAGATGAAAGACAACTACAAAGATGCAACGCAAGGCAAGGCAAAGATTCACAAAAGGAAAGGAAAAGACTAACAAATACCAAAGGCAACCACAAATCCTATCGAGGTGAATCTAGGATACATGCAGGAATAGTGTCATCACATAGCCTTCATCTTGGGTTATCCTACATGGTATCTCTAGAACCTGACCCCCAAGTGAGCCTCGTGTGGAACCAGACAATCCTTTCATGAGGACAAGAAAGTTTGATCATGTTAACTTAATGCGTCTCACTGACGAATAGGCATCATCTCACTCCAATCCTTAGCCTATACTAGCACTCAAGTCATGAGCGAGACATCCATAATAATATTGTATATGTGTTTAAACCCAGTTTATTTATTATAATCACTTGATTACAACCCACCAATGGGTTATCCTAGATGAGCACTTTAGAGCCCAAAACCTACATTGAGAGCCACTCCCCTACGATGCATCCAGATAACCTACCCCTTAATTCTCAATGCAATAAAACAAAGGCATAAGCCAATCATAGAAACATGAATCATATCATTATGCATCCATAACAAGTAAAATCATAAGACCCGATTTAGGAACCCTTTTACAAGCATCTCACATAGGTAAGTCCTAAACCCCCAAACAAGAAGCATAACAGAATATATGATTACACAACAGGATCATGATACAAGTGAATCATAAAATTAATATCAATCTTATCTTAAAA
>MU226229.1:3835-54984 GCA_018584345.1 Thuja plicata
TTCTTTTGCATTGCTTAGATCCAACCGGATCTAACAATCTCTTAACTATGATGCAGGACAACCCCTAAAGACTTAAAATCAGACATATGCAGACTCAGATGGAGACCTGGAGGACTAGGACTGGACACAACAACCAGCTCCAGATATGTAGACTCTTCAAGGAAATGCAGAGGACTCACTCATACCCCTATCTCTTCTTTCTATTCTGTCTATTGTACTCTGTTTATTGAAATATGAGAGAACATTTGAAATATGAAGAATGAAAGCACTTTTTGTAAAATTACATTCAGTATGAATGCACCACGTAATGATCAATTTATGAATTTGGCTATTTTGAAATGTGATCAATACTTAGAGTACAATTAAAATTTGATATTGAATGCAATAACAACATGTTGATCCACATCACCTGAAAGACACTATTAAATGAAAGCACCTAAATGCACCCTTACTATTTGTCTATTATTTTGCATGATGAAAAATAGGGTAACAACAACTATTGTGGAAAGCCCAGTCATATAGCAAATGTTTGTAGGAGAAGAAAAGGTAATGTACTGAGTAAACCTAAATTTGATGGATATTGTTTTAGATGCAATAAGCATGGTCATAAATCTTTTGAGTGTAGATCAAGGATCCCTAACAAGTCAAGGAAAGATAAATTTGATGGTTACTACAACACTTGCAACAAGTATGGACACAAAGCTGAAGAATGCATATCAAAGACAAGGAATAGCAAGTGGACATCGGACCAAGAAAGATCACAAACCAACCGAACAGAAGCATCAATACCATGGGACAACAATACCAACATCTCCTGTGCATCATGTGGAAGGTACGGACACATTGCTGCAAATTTCTTATTATTGTTTGGAAAGAAAAATAGGAAATCATGGAGAAGTTCTGGTATGGCATATTTTCATTGTCACAAAATAGGACACCTAGCTAAAGATTGCAGGTACCAAGTCAATATATCAAACAAGAAAGAAAGTAATGACAAGAAGACACCTACTATTGATGAGATAAGGGAACAAATGAACAAAAATTGGAAAAGAAAAGAGCAAGATGATGGAACCTCACTCGGAATATTGAAAGCACCTCATCTACCGAGATGAGTGCATCGAGCTGCACTTAGTCAGTAAAAGGTATGTAGGAACTTCTCACCGAATTCAAATCTTTAATTAGTTCCTAAATTAAGAGAGCAGAGATCCATATCAACATGCTTAGATGCATTTGGCTATTTTAAGAAAGTTTTTATGTGATTCACATGCAAGATAGAGTATTTAGTTATTCGGTGAAATTTGAATTTCACGAAGTTAGTGAATGCATTTATGACAACCTAACTTATTCGTTGGAAACCCTAATTGAGAAAAAGCTATAAATATGAAGCTTTAAAAGTCATTTTGCACCTTATGCATTTGATTTATCAAGAGCGGGTTGCAGAGTGATCGAGTCTTTGTGCATTCAAGTGATCTCTGAGGTAAATTCTGAAATGAGCTAAATCATCTATGGTTGTATTCATCGTTGTTTGTTTTCAACTGAGTTAATCTTTCAAAGAGAAAAGGATTATTTCCATCACTATTCCTGATCTAATGGCACCAAAGAAGCAAGTACCAGTCGTGGCAAAGAGTGTTGATCCCGTAAACCCTAAACACAAGATGCCACCCACCAAAGCTACATAAATTGATATGACAGGAGCATTGTCTTCCATTCCACCTAGGGTTATATTGATAAATGATGTTCGATCCTTCATCCACTGCAAAATTGAAGATATTTGTGTTAATGAGTTGGACACTTTGTTCAACAAACTGTGTGACAATGGCAAGTTGAGAGATGGGCACACACATCTAGAGAGCAAGGGTTTGGTGCATACCCTTCATCTACCGAGAGTCTTCAAACCTAAATGGATCAGATTTGTGCTTAGCCGAGTACACAATCAGTTTATGTGGCTAGAACAACCAGTAAAGAACACCAAGGATGTACTACACATCATTACTAGCCTACCAATCAGAGATAGACCAAAGGCAATCAAGCAGATTGATAGAGAAACGTTGAGTGAGATGACCAAAGCTCAATGGGATGGTAGAGCGATGAGAATTTTGACGGTAGAAGATGCAGAACTTAAGTTTGCATGTAACATCATTGCCTATCAATTCTTCCAATCATCTAGGGTAGACAGTGTACCCTGTAGAGCAGTCGACCTGGCTTATAAGATTGTGAAGAAAGGAATGAAATTAGATGTTTGTGAAATTTTGTTGAGGCAAATTGAAGACAACATGAACACAATTAGGAAATCCAAGATGAACACTTTGAAGTTTGGTCCACTATTGGTATGTATATTCTTCTATTTTGAGAGCTTTTTTCCCATCAGTTGGTGAAGTAACATGGAGCACAGATAGGCCAATCATTTATCAAATCAATGAATATATTTTAGGATTGGGAAACAATTTTAATTTGATCATGAATGATTACTTTGTTAAGTTTCAAGCAAAGATGCATAAAAGATTCTAGCTTCCACCCCAGCTAATGGAAAGATATCATGATAATATTTGTTTTGAAGTAGATACTGACCTGTGTATCATTAAGGTTGTTGAGCCTAGGACTAGTTGGCTTCAACCAATGGGATATGAAGTTGATATTGACATAGCTGCACAGCAAATTGAGACATTGTTGAAAGACCCCATTGACAAGAAATCTGACAGATATGGAACCTATGAAGAAGTTAAAGAAAAGATCAAGCATGGTATAGTGATACCTAAGGCCATAAGAAAAACAAGGAGAATGATTGGGGAATTGTCACAGAAACTTGAAGTTGGAGAGGATGAAGAAGAAGCAGAGGCATCACCTTCAATTGAGAAGAAGAGGAAACAACCGGAATCTAATCCCTCATCAAGTGGCAGGAGCACAAGGGCCTTGGTAAGGGAAAAAGAAAAGGAACAAACTGAGACACCCAAACCTAGAGGGAAAACATATGTGAGTAAGAAAAGTGTTGTAAAGCCAAGAAGAAAATTGAAGCTACAAATTGAAAGTGAAACAGAAATAGAGGAGACTAAGGCACCCAAAGTACCACAAAAGACATCAAAACCAACTCTTGATGAATCCATTGATTCATTAATGAAACATGGAGGTTTTGCTGGAGTAAAACAACTAAGATATGAGCAGTTGAGTATAAATGATCAGGTAAGAATTGAAGATGTTGTTATTTTCACACTGAATAAATTTAGAATAACACCAATAGAAGTTTCAAGCCAGCTTCCTGATGAGTTATACAATAGGGTAGATGCAAGGTGGAAATATGCATTGACTGCTGAAAAACAAATAAGAGAAAGATCATTAGTTGTGACAATGCCTGAATTATCAGTGCAAGAAATTGATGAATCTCTATGGAACTATTCAAGCAGATTTCTTGTGAAAAATAGAGCACTAAGAATAATGATCGGTAAGCTCTTAGAAGTTGAAAAAGAAACAGATGAAATGTGGAGAAAAATATCCAAGCTAGATGCTACCAAGTCTCGAGAAGACAAGCCAACCAAGGGCACTACCGAAGGACAATCATCAAAAGGCAGTAAAGGTCAAACAGATCCCGTTGACCTAACCAAAGATACCGATGGAATAAATGTTGAAGATGCATCAGAAGAAGAGGATCCTGCACAAGATACAGCAAAGGAAGAAGATGCTATGGATACAACAGATCAAAATACCGAGTGCATGGACATAGATGACACTCCACCAATCAAAGAATCAGATCCAATAATACAACAAATTCATGCTTATCCTAACATAAGTACAAAGTCCACCGAGGAAGGAAATGAACAAAGAAAAGGAAATGAATCGGTTCCCCCAACCGACACCAAAGGAGAGAAGCAAAAAGACTCCAAAGAAGAGTCAGAGAAAAAGAAAGAGTCAGAGAAAGAGAAGGAAAGTGAGAAAGGGAAGGAGAATAAAGATACACAAGAAGAGAAGAAAGAAAAAGAAAAGCCATAAGGCACTCATGAGTCGAAGGAGAAATTTGAGAGCACAGCAGGCACAAACAAGTCTCCCACCGATGGACTTAAGGCATCCATCTCACCATCAAGTAGCAAGAATAAGAAGAAAAAGAAGAAGGAGGAAATTGACTTAACAGAAGAAATAATTTTGCCCCCTCCTGATTTTGCAAACATGAATGCTGAGCAATTGGCATCATATGGGAAACTATTCAAGAGAAAAGCATCCCAACAAAAGCTGATTGATGAAATGAGGAAGCAAGAGGACATTCTTGAAGATGTCAAAGACATATTTCAATCACTGCTACCTGATGCTGTAATAAATGAAAAAGATAGTTTGATTCAGCAAGTAGGTAAACTTGCTCAACAAAAAAAGGTACCGAACATGGATACCACCGAATCCTTATTGAAAATTCATGAGCCAAAGTTGACAAAGAGAATAATGGAGAAAATATTGAAACACATAGTAGAAGACAAGGTAACTCTTTCCAAACTATGTACAGCTATAGAGCAGACTCTAACTACAATTCTTTCATTATTTCAAAAGCTTTGTCAAATTTTGAAATTTACTGAGGACATAAGGAATAAAGAATAGTCAGTAGAGACTGAGTTAACCGAACTCCTAAAGGATGTATCTATTGAACCCGGTTCAATCCAAGTATATTATCAGAAGATCAAGCATCTCATGGGACACCAACATGAACTCGGGCAAGAGGAACATAAAATCTGGATAGAGTTGTTGGAATTGCAAGCCATTTTGATTCCACATATTGAGGCTATGCAAAAACATTTGAAGAAAGGCAAGGACTTAGTCACAATGCCTGAGATGAGTTCACTTGACACAATCACAGGTACAATAGTGGACATAAATGAGCATATTATAGTTATGCAGACATTGAAGGAGACATAGGAGTCAGCATTGTCTGATCTCGAAAATAAATATAAGTACATTTTTTATAAGTAATCATTATTTTGGCACTTTTGTCAAAAAAGGGGGATAATATGTATGGGATAATACATTAAAGGATGATAATGTATGGAATATAATTTTTTGAAGTGTATATAGCGCATAGGGACTATCAAAAAAGGGGGAGTTATAAGTTTTGAGTTTTGATTGATGACTTTGAAGTTTTTGTCAAAATGCCAAACTAATGACAAAGGGGGAGATTGTTACCCTATTCATTTTGTTATCATAAGTTTTTTCAAAGTCATAAGCAGCCAAGTCTAGTCGGTAAAGGAAATGGACAGTACTACCGAGTATGAGAAGTCAATCGGTAATGTAAGCGAAGGGAGCAGTCGATAAAGAAAGTAGAATCAAGCACCGAGTACAAATAGTCACCGAGTGGAAATTCTATTCGGTCACAATTACCAAGTACTGATTTTGAAAACTTACACCGAGCACCGAGAGTAGTCAGTTACCGAGAAGTTGAAGTATTTACTTACCGAGTAATGCAGGCAAGGTAACCGAGCAAGTAAACTAAGTCAAATCTTGATAAGAATGCATTCAATGAATTGACAGACGATGTCAAAAGAATCTATGATCACTAAAGTCAGTTGGTTACAAAATCTACAAACCAGAATAATCAAGAACAAGATGCAAGGCAGAGATTAAGCAGCAAAATAGATGTTGTGAGTTCCAAGAAGGGAACAATTTCCAAGGTAACAGTCAGGCGATTTACCAAGCGGCAACAAATCATAAGGATGATCGGACGACTGAGATTGACTTGCAAAAAACCTAATCAAGGAGATTATGAGGCAAAAATAGAGGATATTTAAGAAGTGAAGAATCCTTATGAGTATATAGAGAGAAGAAAAAGAAAAAGAGGAATGATGAATGTTGTTACTGTTATTGGGGAATAGCAGAGTATATGAGACATCACCGAGTACAAAATTTGCAGAAGGAAGGTTTGATGATCACATCATTGAGCAGATTTAGAGGTAAAGAATTCAGAGCATAAAGAGTCTGATCAAGCATAACAGATTGATGCATTATTTCAGACAAGTTCAAAGCATTGTTGAATACATTGTTTTTTGTTATTTTGTAAATCCCACCATTGGGTAGATCCTTACAGATCTTATTTTGTAAATCCTCTAACAAGGTACTACTCTTAGAGAAGAATTTGTGAAATCCTTTAACAAGGTAGACTACATAAGTCTTTATACTCTTAACAGGGTAAGCTATTTGAAGTAGCTAAACATTGTAGCTCTAACTGAGCAACCTTTTTACTACAGTAGTGAAGGATTGTGGGTGTCATCCCCACCGCAGTTTTTTCCTCTAACCAAGGATTTCTGCGTGACCAAAAATCATGGTGTTATGGGTTTATTTGTTATGTGTGTACTTAAAGTGATTTACATGTTTTAAGTTGATTTTCATTTATAGTTTCATTCAGTAAAGCATGCAGAAGTAAGACAGTTCTATAGAAGAAAATTTTTAAGTGAACTGATTCACCCCTCCCCTCTCTGTTCATAATCCTGCATGACATTTCCAACATACACACCTATCGTCGGTGATTCCACCTCACTATAATAAATTCTTCTTTGTTGAGTCCAAAGACTCCAAAGCCATGGTAACTTCTTTCTCATGATTTCGACTATCATCTTGAGAAAGCCTTGTTTGTCGTACTGAGCGGCGCCGCTCCCAGCCTTGCTTGCAAGGGTGTATGACTTTCAAGTGTTGGTGTGGCTGTGAGGCCCCAGCTCTGTATCAAAGGCACCAAAGGTTATTTTGAATGGAAGCCCACTAAAAACTCTCTTAGTTAGATGCCTACCCGAATCACCTCCGAAAGAAGACATAATTTGTGCATAGGGAGAGGGAAGAATCTCTCCCCTAGATTCTCGACATAGGTATGCACCTGGATGCTTGAAGTGGTATATGATGCTATCCCCTACTTTAAGGGTAACCTTTGAATATATATACTTAGTCCTTGGAAACACCAAAAACATAGGCGCTCTCTCGAGGGTGACACTGCTGTGTGAGGTGCACGCTTACGCATAAGACAGCGGGGCACATATTTTGTCTTCTCCACCATTTTTTGTAGGGATAACTAAGTGTTTGTTTTGAGTCTTAAACTATCCAATCATGATCAAACAAAGACTCCCATGATTCTTCCAAGTTGCTTTGTCCTTGGTAGAACTGTTTATGACTATTGCTTGTGTCACTATTGCTTGTTTGAAACTTCGTGCTTGTTAACGAGTGCTTGTCACCTTGAAATTGAGATTGCTGATCTATATCATCATAAAACTACCCTGAACCTAGAAATTCTGTTACAGAATAGTCCTGACTGTGTCTCAAAATCTGGTTTTTGTCTTGAAAACTGAGTCTGTTTATCAAAATCTAGATTTTTCTCGCGCAAGATTTTAGAAACTGAGCACTTCCTCACGCAAGCTTGCATTTCTTGCATGAAGTTGAGCACTTCCTCACATGACACAACACTTTCTCACATGAATCTATAGCGTGGTGTCCTAAAACAATGAGATTTTTCCCATTGACTGGTGATTTTTTTTCCTGATCTGACTTTTGTTTGGGATTTGGTTGCCTATTTCCCTATTGTCTGCAGTTTGAAACTGGTTGTTTCAAGTTGTGACCTAACCATTTGTTACTCAAACTTGTCTTGTCTCTTTGTCTTCATCCTATCTTTTCTGTGTTTTTTGTACCTTGCAACATGATAGTCACATCTCGGTTGTTCTAGCCACACTCTTGACGATTCATGTCGGGTGCATCTCATACCTTTGTTGTTCTAGCCTATTACCTCCTTTTTTGTTATTTTTAGAGACAGAGTTCTGAGTTGGATCCTAGGTCCTCTCTCATTTCATCTTCGTCTATTCCTGTTATGACTAGAAGCGGTAGTATATTCCCTATTCTTGGTTCTAGAACAAGTAAGGGTAAACCTCATAATCAAGTAAAAGATCATTCTAAATCTATCACTCAACCTGATAGCCAAGAGGGATCTTCAAGTTCCTCTTCTACACTTAGTACAGATCCTAGTCTGAATTAGAAACCTGTGTTTCAGTTGTGCTCTAATCCTTTGTTTCAAGATCAACAGAATTCATCTCTTTCAGATCAACAAAGCTTCAAAAAGTCACCTATTTGGGTTGATCCTATTAACGATCCTCGTTGCCTTAGTGATCCTTTTGAACATATCAATCCTTTTGATCCTATCAACCCCTTTGATTCGCCAAAGGTTACATTGACCATGAGTTCTCAGCTTGATACTCACACTCATACTGAAGCTGTGCACACGACACAATCTCCCATCAAGAACATGACAACTCCTTTCAATTTCATGTAAGGTTAATATACCGATGGTCATGACCAATCTCAAAATTATCAAGGTCAACAAGGCGAGCAACATCATAATTGCCCTCCTCCATACGACCAAGGTCAAGATCAGACTCAAAGCATTTATGAGATTCTTGGTAATGATGATGAGCCAATAACTCAAAATGACATAGATGCTGCAAAATCTAATAAATCTCTCATCAAAATGATGGAAATACTCCTTGCGGAAGATAAAGAGAAATATTTTCTAGATTTGGCAAAACAAGGAGTTAAGTTACCCTCAAACTTCCAAGTGGAAACGCTTGTGGCTAAAGAAGAAGAGAGTGAAACTACCAAATTACATAAAGTAATTCAAGACATGCAAAATAAAATCAGTCAACTTATGAAGGATAAGGACAAACTCACACAACAATTCACGATGGAAAGCATCTGTCCTTTTCCTTTTGATAGGAGTCTTCTTATGCCACCTTTTCCCAAAGGTGTAGAAGTCCCTAAATATGATAAGTATCTAGGTACCACTAATCCTCAGGATCATTTAAGAGAATTTGGGGCCCTATCTATGGAGTTGATGCATGATCAAACCTATTTAATGCGTCTCTTTCCCCAAAGTTTGGGTGGACTTGCCATGGAGTTGTTTTCTCGACTACCCACTGGCATCAAGACTTTTGATGAGATTGCAAATCTCTTATACAACACTATTCTCACAATATACAGGATCCCGTCAACATAAGGGACCTTTGCAATCTCAAGCAAAGGCAAGTGAATCCATTCTTGACATTTCTCCAAAGATGGAGACAACTTTGCACTAAGTATCCCCGCAAAATACCCGAATCTGAGAAACTCAATATCTTCTTGGATAATCTCACCCCTGATTTTGGGTATCAAGTACAACTTCAAGGTCCCCTTAATTTTGATAGCATGATAAAGAAAGCTATGAGGATAGAGGCATTTATCGTTAAAAAAGGTGAATTGACCTTGTATAAAGATAACAAACAAGGTTCCTCTTCTTCCAACAAAGATAAAGGGAAGTTTGTCAACAAGAATAGGGACGTTGTGAATGATGGGGTAGTTGATAATGTGACTCCAGCTCCTTCAAAACCGGTCTTCAATCTCACCTCTGGTATACAAGAAACCAAAGCTGTTGAAAAGGCTACAACAAACACTCAACAACCTTCTAGATTCTCTGGCAACAAACCTTGGGCCCCACGACCCAAGCGTGAATTTACTTCTTTGGGAGAACTGTTGGATATAGTTTTCAAGACTTTGGTGCAAAGTCAGATTCTCACCCCTTTGGAAAAATGTCTATACAATCCGCAACCACAACCCCATTGGTGGAATGACAATGCATACTATAACTATCACCAAAACAAGGGTCATAAGACTGCTACTTGTCTTCAATTGCATCATAAAGTCCAAGATCTGATTGATAACCAGGTTATCATTATGGAAAGTCATAACAAGAATTCAGATCACCAGGCATTTAAAGATCCCTTTCCTCATCATGAGAAAGGTGAGTCTTTTGACGCTAAAAACAATAATGCCAAGGTTTATTACGCACATGCCACTTATGATAATGTCATCAACATGGTTGAACCTATGGAAGTGGAGTATTGTAATATGATTACTACCAAGAGTAGCGGGGATGCTTCTAATCCTAAGACCTTATTCATCTTGAGAGGCACTGGGTCTCGCTTATCTAAATCTGAAACATCTCAGGATTGCGCGAACATTGTTACTAGATCCCGCGCTAAAATAAGTATCAAGGGTCCTGACCCTCCTGCTGCTACATCCACACCGAAAAAACTTGCAGATAAAACTATTGTTGGCTCTACTAACAAGACCAAGAAAGTGGTCCCTATGCCTCCTACTTTTGGTTATAGCATTCTTGACTAGCTCCAAAGAACCAATGCTCAAATAACTATCTTTGAGTTGTTGAAGATATTGCCTGCTCATAGGCAGATTCTGGACAAAACCCTCACAGAAGCTAATGTCCCCAAAGAATTCAATCTAGATCAATTTCAATCCATGGTGGGTCACTTGACTTCACCGCATTATTTGTCCTTCTCAGAAGAAGATGATCACTCAATTAGTCACCCGCATAATGCTCCTCTGCATATAGAAGTCATGATTGGAAAACAACTAGTCCGTCGTGTCCTCATTGATAATGGTGTTGGCCTCAATATCTGCTCTGCTCAATTTCTTGCTCAGCTAGGTTATGACAAAGATCACATAGATTCCCACAAAATAATTACTATCAAGGCCTATGATGAAGAAGAGAGAAAATCTAAAGGTTTAGTCATGCTACCCATTCGGGTTGGACCAGTTGAAAGAGATGTCACATGTCAGGTGCTAGACCTTCCTCTTGCATATAATATCTTGTTGGGAAGACCATGGATCCATGAGATGCAAGTGGTTCCCTCTACATACCATCAGTGTATTAAGTTTCCTTTCCAAGGCGCAGAGGTGACAATTCCTGCTAGTATGGGCTCTTCTTGTAATGCGCTCACTTAGTCAGCTGATAATCTTGTTCTGACTAATAGAGAATACACATAATTTTGTGATGCCAAGCTCAGAGACATGGAACAGACCTTGAAAATCATAGACATAGGCATGGGGGGTATCAAATAGAACCTTTACTATCGTTAGCAGCTCTACCTCCATCTCCTTGTTCTTATGGGAGATCTTCTACTCCTCCTAAGATAGTTTATGATGGTGCCTTTGTACGAGCTTCTACACCATTAGAAGATGAAGCTGAGGAAAGAGCTATTAAAGCTTGTCTTTACAAAGGAAAGAACATACCTGGACAGACTTCCCTAGCTCGTGAACTAAATCCCAACAGTGAAGGTCTTAATATTATGAAACACTTTGGGTACAAAGGGAGTGGCCCAATAGGGGTGAATGGCAATGGGTAAGTTGAACCTATTAAAGCTATGGGCCAAAAGACAAAAGACACAACTGGTTTAGGTTTCAAGAAGATCCCGTTCCATCTAGGGATTAATAAATTTGTGCCAAAATTAGATCCTTCACCAGAACCTGAAGGCATAGCTGCAGTTGACACCATAGAAGATAGCTCCAATGAGGATTGCTTTCCTTATCCCATTCCTCCAGACCTGGCAGGATTCTTTGCTGAGCGAGATAATTTTGTACCGCGTGCCAGTACAGTCGAGACTGATAACGATTCTGATAAAACCACTCCATTTGATGCACTAACCTATGAACAATGGAAAGTGTTACAAGATCCTAGTTTCCAAGGTGAACGATACATACCACCAGAGTTTCAAGAGAAGTTGGCGCAAGAATAGGCTGGTGTTGCAAGAACTCCCAAACCTTCATGGTGCAAACACCCAAGTCAGAGTTCGGACACAGATTCTCATGAATATGAGTTTGATAATTTGTCAGAAGGATCTTATGAAAAGCTTCTCAATGTTAGTGAGGGGTCTAGTGAAAGGTCTAATGAGTCTGAGTCCATAAATGTTAACATGTATTCTACTTCAGTCATTAGGAGTCAAAAGGATTCAAACACACCTTTGGATGAGATCGATTTAGCTCTCAACTTACTAGTCAATGCTTTCGATGATTATACCGTGAATGCACTTGAAGTTGCCACTTCTCTCTCACTCCAACATCCTGAGCTAATAGACTAGAATTCCCCTTCTTCATCCAATAAAGTCCTTACATTCCAGAATGACTATGCTCTAGCCTGCTACCTTCACGCTATTGAACCTGTAACATCCTCCACTGGTGAAGAAAGTGTCAACATGACCGAGGTTGATATCAAGTATCTTAGTCATAAAATTAAAAGAAGAAAAAATAGGCACTCTGATGGTGAAAACCACATTGTGGCGGTGTCAGAGAAAAAAAAAAGTAAAAAGAAATGACGTATCCGAAGATGAAAACCTCTCTGAGGCGCCTGAGGATGAGATACTTGATGCGCTTTCGATTCATTTCCAGGAACACTCATCGGTGTTAATTGAGCCAACTCAGCCAGTAAATCTGGGAACTGGAGAACATCCACACATCATTCATGTGGCCAAATCATTATCTATAGAGGAACTTAAAGAATTCACAGACTTCTTCAAGGAGAAAAAGATAAACTTTGCATGGACATATTTTGACATGCCGGGTGTGGATCCTGATCTCATCATGCATCACTTGTCAATAGCTCTGGGTGTGAAACCAGTCAAACAAAAACTTAGAAAGATGCACCCGCGTGTGGCTCTACTGGTTAAGGCAGAATTGGAAAAGCTTCTAAAAGTTGGGTTCATCCGAGCAATTGATTATGTAGAGTGGATCTCTAACATAGTCCCAGTGACTAAACATGACAAACATATCAGAGTCTGCACAGACTTCAGAGACTTAAATTTGGCATGTCCTAAGGACGATTTTCCCTTGCCCAATATTGATATGATTATAGATATGACAGCAGGGTATGAAATGTACTCACTAATGGATGGTTTCTCTAGCTAACACTAGATAAAAATTGTTCCAGAGGACCAAGAGAAGACTTCTTTTACTTGTGCATGGGGTACATTATGCTGGAATGTTATGCCTTTTGGTCTAAAAAATGCTGGAGCTACTTATCAGAGAGCTGTCACTACCATATTTCATGACATGATGCATAAGACAATGGAGGACTATGTGGATGACACGCTCACTAAAAGTATGGACAGGAAGACACATCTCACTGATCTAGGCCCTATACTAGATCATATGAAAAAATTCAAACTGCATCTTAACCCTAAGAAATGTGCATTTGGGGTTACTTCAGGAAAATTACTTAGTTATATCATCTCTGCGAAGGGAATCGAGGTGGATCCTGCAAAGGTGCAAGCTATCATGGAAATTCCTCCACCTCGCAATATCAGACAAATTAGAGGTCTTCAAGGTCGACTTCAATCTATTTGGCATTTCATCTCGCAGCTAGCTGACAAGTCACAACCATTTACTAAAACTCTACATAAAAGTGTGACTTATGAATGGAACAAAGAATGTGAACAAGGATTTCAACAGATCAAACAATATCTGTCCAATACACCTATATTAATGCCTCCTATCCATGGGAAGCCATTAATCTTATATATCTCAGCTACGGAAACATCTCTAGGTGCTCTATTGGCGCAAGAAGATCAGAATAATAAAGAAAGAGTCATTTATTACATCAGCAGAACATTGGTCTCTTATGAAATGAATTATTCTATAATTGAGAAAGCTTGCTTAGCAGTGGTGTTTACTTCCCAGAAGTTACGACACTACATGTTGGCTCACACTACACAGCTCATCACAAAAACTGATCCATTAAAATACTTGCTCAGTAAAGCTACCCTCACAGGTAGACTAGCTAAATGGGTCATGCTTCTCAGTGAATTTGATATTAAATATGTTGAGAGGAAAGCTATAAAAGGGCAAGCGATTGCAAATCAGTTGGCCGAGGCACCTATTACAGATCATCAACCATTAAGGATTGAATTCCCATATGAGTCCATCATGCTTCTCACACATCAGACATGGACCATGTTCTTTGATGGGTAATTCACCCAGCAGGGGTCAGATGCTGGAATTTTGTTCATTACACCTCAACGGTATTCCTTACCAAAGGCATACAAAATGATGTTTCCTTGTACAAATAACACTATTGAGTATGAAGCTTTGATCAATGGATTAAAGATCGCTATTGAATGGTGTGTTGATGAGCTAAAAGTCTTTGGAGATTCACAATTGGCTATCAATCAAGTGAATGACATCTATCAACCAAAAGATGAAAAACTGGTGCCCTATAAAAAGATGGTTGACGACCTTAAGAAGTACTTTTCACATGTCACTTTCCAGCAAATTCCAAGGGCAGATAATAAAGCAACTGATGCCATGGCTACTCTAGCTTCTATGTTACAAATGCCAAAAAATGATTTCAGACATGAATTCCTAGTGGAGACGTTATGCTACCCTGCCTATGATTCCCCTGACTCCCGGATGATTTTTTTAGTCATTGGACATGACTCATCCCGCTACCACCATATCTACTCTTATCTTTGTGACCAAATTATTCCTGACACATATACTTGAAATGATAAACGTCATTTAACCTGCAGTGCTTCACGGTTTGTCATCATAGCTAACGACTTATAAAGATGAGGTCTAGACGATACCCTCCTTAGGTGTTTAGAACCTGATGAGTCCAAGCGCGTGTTAGAATAGGTACATGAAGGCATCTGTGGGTCTCACTCAAACGGTCTGACACTGGCTCGTAAACTTATTAGAGCTGGTTACTATTAGTCAGATATGGAGAAAGAAGCTACACAGTTTGCTAAGCCTTGCAAATAGTGTCAACTACATGGTAATCTGATTCATGCTCCAGCCAAGGAGCTTATTCCCTTCATTACTTTCTGGTCATTTCAATAGTGGGCCTTCAACTCAGTGGGTCAAATATATCCGTCTTATTTGAGAGGACATAAATACATCATTACTACTACAAACTATTTTACCAAATGGGTTGAGGTAGTACCTCTCAGTGTAGCTGATGGCAAGTCTGTAGCCATGTTTATACTAAACTACATCATTTGTAGATATGGTGTACCCTCATCTATAATCACTAACAATGGGGGGCAACTCAAGAACAAATATTTGACAGATTTATGTGCTAAGTTCAAGATTATTCATCTCTGGTCTTCTATCTATTATCCCCAAGGTAATGGATAGGCTGAAGCTTCAAACAAGATAATTCTCAAGATCCTACACCGTACAGTACACAAATTTGGATGAGACTGGCACCTCCATATTAATTTGGCTTTATGGGCTTATCGCACCAGTATGCAGACACCAACAGGGGCCATGCCCTTTTCTCTAGTTTATGGCGCAGATGCAGTGCTACCTATTGAGGTTGAGATTCCTACCTTGCGAGTCTCTCTAAAGGGCCTCATTATTGATGATGATATCAAAATATCTCGGCTACAAGAGCTTGAACTACTAGATGATCATCAAAAAGTGGCGTTCAATCATCTCTGAGCATATCAGAAAAGAATATCTAAAAGCTATAACAAGAAGGTTAGGCCAAGAGACTTCCAAATGGGTGATCTCGTCCAGAGAGAGAACCCTAAGAATCAACAATAGCAAATTCGGAAAGGAAAATTTGAGCCAAACTAGGTTGGTCCATATATTATCACTGCAGTATTTGGATCTGGTGCTTACGAGTTATCTACCGTAGAGGGTGAACAACTCAAAGAGTCTATCAATGCTTTTCATCTGAAAAAAAATTTACAGTTAAAATTTATTTTGAATGCTTATGTACATACTTTATTCTGAGAAAATCCTAAAAATTGCAAAATGTCCTGAAAAAATGATCATCTTAGTGAAAACCTGGCAAACAGGCATTTCGATGTATCTATTATCCTGGTGAAAACCTGGTAAACAGGCCCCTTGATAATACCAAAAAAATTGAAAAAAATAAAAATACAAAAAATTCAATAATTCAAAAAAAAAATGAAAAACATGAAAATACAAAAAAAAAGAGAAAAAGAGAAAAATGTGTCATTGATGAAAACCTGGTAAACAGACGTCATGGTAGAAAAAATAACATTTTTGCCAAGATGGTGAAAACCTGGTAAACATGTGCCTCTTGTTCTACAAGGCTCTATCTATCGCAGCATCTCTTGGCTTTCTTGCAATCTGTTGCTTTCCCGCTTTAGTTTGCTTTCCTTCTTTTGTTTGTTCATGCATTCGCTCTTAGTAATCTTTGATATTTTTGCTCAACTTCACATGGATTGAAATGGGTCACACTTGAGGGCATCCCCCTAGTCTAGGGGGCATGTTCCTATCTTTTGGAGTCTTTCTCTCTTCACATCAGTCACTAGTGGTTCCCACTGAGTCTTCCTGCTGATGCCTAGATCTCATATCAATCTTTATGCTTGAGAATCTCTCTCACGTCAATCACCAGTGGTTCTCACCGCGTCTTCCTACTGTCGTTGTATTACTAGGATTTCTCACATCGACTCACTATCTGCATATCTGACATCAATCCATTTGTCACTTGGGGGCATGGCTCCCCACTTCGATCGTATCTTCGGTTTACACTCGAGTCAGTAATCTTGTTTAAAGGACAACTCTCTACTGGAACAAACTGGTGTTTCTCAACACCCCAATCAAATAGTGTTTTTCAACACTCTCTTTGGACACATCTATGTTTTTAAACACACATCGAACATCGCAACGTAAACATCTCTCGATAGCAATCAAACACATTGTACTCACAAGCACAATGGTGTTTTTCAACACCCCAAACCTAGACACCTTCGTAAAAATTTGAAACATGATGAGCTATGATTGAATCTTTCTTTGTATGCTGTCTGTTCTCATGAATTTCATTGATATTTTCTTTATCTACTACTTGGGGGTGTGGTTTCAATGATCCGACAGCATCAAATAAATAGGGTGTATGTGATAAGAGATTCTACATTAAGGTGGAAAAGCCTCACATCCCTCGATCTTGTTTATTTGTACGCCAAGGGGAGGTTGGAACTATCTCCTTGACTGTTATTGCTCTGTTTGTTTACTTGTGTACTCTTACTATATCAAACTGGAAACAATGTTCAGGTCATCTTGGCTCTTATGCCTTGACACTTACATTCGTTTCCTACATTTTATCCGATGAAAGTCATATTCATATTCTTATGGTTGCAGCAGCACCAGTAAGAATTGTATTGACTCTGATGTTCCAAAGTACTCGATGATGATAAATTATGCGATGAGTCCAACAACCAAGTCCTAGGGTTGCATTTAGCTTAGGCTTGCAATCACATTTTAAGCTTGCATAGCGACAGTTTTGGTACTCTCTTCATTGTCTTCTCATTCTTTGAAGTTTCTCATCTTTTGTCCTGGATTCCTCTTGACTGCACAAGTGTTTGATCCTTTCTCTCTATCTTCAGCTATATGCTCAACCCATTTTCGTGATCGAAATCAAAATCTGACACTCCTAAGTAGCTTAGAATCGTGTTTTAAAATTTTGGGATCGACACGATCAGATGCTTGTGCAGTCAATTTTCTAACGTCGCTTTCTTGTTAGAATCATTTCTCATCATCATTTTCTTGGCTTCTGCAATCTTTTCATCAAAGTTAACTGCAGTCAAACCTAATCAACAAGACCTCTCAATCGCTCTAAATCGATTCTGCCTTCTCTTGATCTCATATTTTCTCTGGATCTTTGATCTTATTTCTATCTATGATTTCTCGCTCTCAATCATCATTATGATGTGTCATCTTTCAATTTCTCTCATGAGGGGGTAGGATGATTGCATCATTGAATCTTTTTGCATTATTCTCGAATCAGTCTTATCTGATTCTAAAGTCCCCATCGCTAGGGGCATCTCATCACTTGGGGCATATTAAGTTTTTCGTACCTTATGGTCAAAATTGGATATTCCATGATCTTGAATCTCTAGGGGCATCTTGATGTCTCACATCTTGTCATCTATCTTTCTAGGTATCTAAGCAATCTAACTCAGATTCTCAAGGATCAAGCTTCGTTCTGGAGATGATTCTTGAAAATCTCATTAGGTATTGGGGCAATCTAACCCTAATTCCTGAAAGTTATGCTTTGTTCTGAAGATGGCTCTCAAAATCTCTTTAGAATGTTATCTAGGCAACCTAACCTGGATCTCGGAGAGCTAACCTTGGTATCGGGGCAATCTAACCCTGATTCTGGAGATAGTCCTAAATCTTCATCAGCTATCAGCGAACATTGGGGCAATCTAACCCCGATTCCGATCTTCTCTCGGATGATTCTGCTTCTCGATCTGATTGGTGTCTTGGCAACCTAACCTAGACTTTTGAAATCTTCATCTATCACATCATACTATTCTTTGAATCAATGCGTTGCTCGCACATTAATTCAAAGAGGGGCAAAATGTAACACCCCAAAATTGGCACCTCATGATTCTAATCAATTTTGGTGCATTTTCTTGTCATCAAAGTCCTATTGTACTAGGCAAATTCTCTTCCTAATTGACTTTAATTGACTTGGTATCAAATGCAGAAAACCTGAATTTGCATAAATCTCACATTATATTTAATTCCTAAATTATCAAGGTTTATTAGCTAAAAATCCCTATGATTAATTAATTTAATGCTAAAGTCCTAAGAACTTTCAAATTAAATTAATTCCACCCCCTTTAGCTAATACACATCAAAAATGAATTGAATAGTTATTAAATTATTAGGATGAATTATCCTCAAAAAGGAATTCCATAATTCCACGTGAAAAGCCACTCATGTGGCAATAATTCATTCTTTTAATTAAATAATTCCTTCAAAATTGTCTCACCTTCCTCCATGGAGATGAAGAGTCAGCCGTTTCTTTTCAAGATACTCTCCATTCCCTTCTTAGGTTGTTCTATATTATGGGCCTCATTTTCTTCATTTGAGAGGATCAACTTTTAGAGCATCAAAATTATAGTTAATTTTTGTCTCACTTATTTCATATTTCATAGCTTTTGTTGCTTTTTAGTTTAAAATCTTATTTAGTATAATTGCATTTTCATGGCTAGTGTAATTTGATTATTGTTCTAGTTTAATTCAATCCAATTTGCATATCATTCTAGATTAATGGCAATTTCATTCTAGTTTAATGGAAATTTCATTCTAGTTTAATGGCAATTTGCTTATCTTTCATGCTTTAAAAAATCCTCCATTTTAGCAATGGTCAAGGTTGTTGGCTCTCGTTCTGAGAGTAAATTGAACATCCCCAACTAAATAGGAGGCAGCAGGTCGCTTCAATCAAGTTTGTGAAATGGATAATTCATGTTCATCTTTGTAAATTGAATGATTGAATAAGGACTATGTTGGGTTTGTGCCTGATTTAGAGGTCACATTCAAGCACATAACAATATCAGCATGGATTTTTTTCTTGGCTTACCTAGGACAACAAGAGGTAATGATTCCATATTTATTATTGTGCATATATTTCTAAGATGACACATTTCATACCATGTAGGAAAACATCAGATGCAGTACATATAGTAGATCTTTTCTTTAAGGAGATTGTCAGATTGCATGGATTACCGAGGAGTATCATCTCTGACCGAGACAGTAAGTTTGTCAGCTATTTTTGGAAAACAACTTGGAAGAATTTGGATACTGAGTTGAAGTATAGTTCTACATTTCATCCATAGATTGACGGACAAATAAATGTTGTAAACCAAATTTTGGGTAATTTGTTGAGATGCCTAGTTGGAGACACACCAAGTAATTGGGATTTGATGTTGGCACAAGCAAAGTTTGCATACAATAGCTCAGTAAATAGAAGTATAGTAAAGACAACCTTTTGCAATTGTTCATGGCACACAACCAAGAGGTATATCAGACTTGAGAGATATTGTTGGAGAAGAGAAAAGAATTGTTGAAGCAGAAGAATTCGCTGAGTTATGAAGACATTGCATGAGGATGTAAAATAGAAGTTGGAGAAAAGTAATCAGAAACACAAGGATAGTGCAGATAGATCAAGAAGACATAAAACATTTGAAGTTGGTGATGTTGTAATGGTTCATTTCAAGAAAGGTAGATTTCATATTGGAACATATGGAAAATTGAAGATGAAGAAATTTGGTCCTTGCAGAATACTGAGAAGATTTTATAGTGGAAATGCTTATGGAGTGGAATTACCTGATGACATGGATATATCACCTATATTAAATATTTTAAACTTGTATGAATATCATGAACCTAATGAAGAAGTGGCTTATCCTAAGAAGCAGATAGAGGAAGTTGAACAGATTTTGAAACAGAGAGTTAGCAAAAGTACAAGAGGAAAGGAATACATGGAGTATATAGTAAAGTGGAAGAACAGACCGATTAAGGACTCATCTTGGATTTCTCAGTCTAAGTTGGATTCATTTCAAGTTGGACCTGATACATGATTTGGGAAATCATTTCTTGTAACCCCAGGTGTCTGATGCAGGAGAATCTTGGGTCCTTGGCAATCCTGCTCAACCAAAAATATGTTTGATTTTGTTCTTTATTTTGTTTGGAGGCTTCTCAGTGAATTACTTTGTTAGTCAGGCTCTGTCACTTGGTTATGCTTGTTCCGAGTTATTCTTTATTGCTTGGGTTTCTGTCGCTCGGGCATTCTTGTTTCTGAGTTCCTTTTCTGTCACTCGGGTTTGTCTTCTATTGCTTGGGTATGCTTGGCCCAAGTCATGTTTTGTTGCTCAGGGTGTTCTTTGCCCGAGTCACTCTATTGCTCGATCATCCTTTTCCCAAGTTGTTTATTTTGGATTTGGATCTAGTCACCAACTTCTGCATTTAATTTTTGTGGCTTAATTAATATGGGGTCTCTCTTTGGGATCTGTGTGGACCTAAATCTGGGTCTCACTTATGGATTTGAGCGCCAAACTCTTTAGTGGACTCTTGTATATATTTGTTTCTATGTTCTTAGTTTAGGAGGCAGTTAGAAGTAGGATTTTGGTATTAGATTGTAAAAGAAGATTGAGTATTGAACTATCTAGAAGGTAGGTCTATGACCTCGCATGTATGAAGATCAATATGTAATTCATTAAATGTATATGGCCCAAAATGGGAAGGCCTTATAGCTCGACATGTAATGAGTTTGATCAATTAATGAAAAGGATCTTTGTTTTTTCTTCGCTCATTGTGTTGTTGTTGCTTCCACATTGTATCTGCAAGTTGGTTTGGTAGGAGAGCCCCTAGCCCCTCTTGTCATCCTTCTTTGCATCAAATCCATCTAGCATTTTGAGAGTGTTTCACATATTTAGGTACATCCTTACTCTTAAATTCATTCACAAATGCATGAACACTAACTTTTTCAGTAATTAGATTGCACAGTTTTCTAACCTTTCCATCCTTCAATGGATACTCAATATTTTTAAATCTTTTTACATCAACTAATTGATGTCCAAAATTGTTTGAAAGATTTTCATGCAAACATTCATCTAATAATGCAAGATTGCCACATACATCACATACACCAAAAACACATGCATTCAAAAGAAAAAATTGCCCATTAGGTGGGTTACAAAACAAACATGATATAAACTCTTCTACAGATTGAGGTGGTATATTTATACCACATTCCTGCAACATTTCATTAGTATGCATGATAGAATGTATAGATCAAAATACATCATAATGATAACAAAATTGAACATTAGTTTTGCAACAACACGTTACTCTTTCCTTGTTAATCCTTACATACCATGGTTTACATTTTTCAAAAGATCTTTGACTAATACTAATAGTTAACACCTTAACATCCAATTTTTTTTATACAATTCAGTTTGAGTCATATCCAAAAGATGTTTTGGATGTCGATCATGAATTTTTGAGCCGACTCTTAATTTAAGAACATCTCTTGCATTAGGTGACACTCTTGTATTATCATACCAAAAAAATTTAATCAAATCTTTGACTTCACCTGTAAGTTTCATGTCAGACCTTGGGAGTCTGCCACTAGAGCTTCACAAATAGTTTGTCGAATCACTTTCAAAGTTAACTCTTCTCTTTACATCTCTTGCTAAAGTTTTACGATGAATATTAAGATATCCACTTATGTTTGTCATCAATTTTTTATCAAAAATAGTTTTTTTTACTAAAGTTGTTGTTATTGCTCGTTGTGCTGCATTCCTATCTTTAGAATGACTTTTCTTTCCGATTGTGTCAAAGGAATTAGAAATAGTTGATACAACTTGTTTTAGAGAATCATCCTTCTTGGATTTCACATATATTCCTAACCTCTTCAACACTTTTCGCATTTTAGTCATTTTAATTAGTTGTAACATTAGTTGGCATTGAAACCCAAATTTCTTATTATAAAGAAATTGTCTAAACATTCTAGTCGTGTGTGTCCTAATCTGTCTTCATGAAACCAGACCATGCAGATTGTCTAGCGCATCACTTTTAATTTGAAAAATGTTCATTCATTTCATTATCATAAAAATGAGTTTCTTTCTCAATTAGTGTTTCTATGTCTACATCCACATTGTTGATCTCAATTGTTAGTTGAGTGTCAATTTTAATTAGGGTTTGAATTTCACTTTCAATTGGGGTTTGACATTCAATTCCTTTATCATTATGATTAACATTACTAATTTGTGGTGTTTGATCTGGAATATAATTTGCTACTCTACTTTTAGGAAGAAAAACTAAATGATTTAAAGAGTAACCCACTAATACAAAAAGATCAAGTTGTTTATTAGAATAAGTTTCATTTGACTATGAATACATACCTGTATCCAACACTTGATTAGAAAATGCACCTAAATTTTATCCTATTATATTTTCTCCTTCAACCTCAGCATCCATCATGGTGTCCTCATTGGTCTCCTCTTCTGAAATAATTGTTGAACTCGATGCTCCAAAATTATCCATTTTTGAATTCTTACTCTTCTTTCTCGTTGTCATTTTGCCTCCCCTCTATTTGCTGCAACCTCATCAGTTGTCAAAACCTTTCTTTGCCTCTTTTTGCATTGCTATGATCCCATGTTTGCACCTAAATTTGAATTCAAATTATTCCCTTCATGTCAGATCCAAAACAAGAAAAGAAAAGAGAATGTTGACTCAAATTGTTCTTTCTACAACATGGATATGTCATAAAAATGATTGAATAATCATTAATCATTAAGATCAGGCCCACATTGTACTAGTTTTTTTTGTCTCCAACGAATCTTTCAGAAATGGGGACCTGCTATTTAAATGAAATGGGTGCCTGTTATTTAAATAAAATGGGTGCCTATTTATGAAACGGGTGCCCGTTATTTAAATAAAATGGGTACCCATTTCTATTTCAACGGTCCAAATAGAAATGGGCATCCATTTTTTGAATTTTACAAAATGGGTGCTTGTTTCTTAAAACTAGGAGTGGGAACTATACCTCTACCCTTATTTTTGGTTTGTGACAGGCTTGGTCCCACCAAGCCTGTGCTTGGCCTTGCAAAATATGGCTAAGGCATTGATATATAAATATTTTTCCTTGTCATAATTTTTTGGAGGTCTTCCCGAATAAATTTTTTGACGAAACAAAAACCCATTACAGTTCATATTGTATAGATTATAAAAAATATAAATTTCATAGTGATATGACTAATTTTAGTATTTTTACAATATTTATTAAGCCAAAGTGATACCTAAACTTGAAATAGTAACGTTAACAAAAATTTTAATAACTTTTTTGATTTTACATTTTTGGAAAAATAAAATATATGAAATCAATCTACATAGAATTTCTTTCACAATAAAAAATAAATTCAAAAAAAAGTGAAATTTTTATCAAATTATGGTGGTCCTACACGAGAGGTTTCAAAAATGTACTTTACAGTCAATTAAAAATTAATTAAAAAAATCAAAAATATTCTCATCAATTTTTGATGTTTTAGGTACCTTCCCCAAGAAGGATTCACAAAAATTTATTTATTTACTTCAAAATAGGGTGGTCGTACACGTGTGTGGTATGGTCCTCAAACAAGCATTTTGAAAAAGGAGTTTTGAAACATGCCTACTCAAATATATTTTCTACCATGTGGGTATTGAAATAAATTACATATTTGAAAAATAGACTCTGAGCACTACATTTTAAATTAGTTGATTTGTTTTAGATTCAATCTCTAAGTGCCTCAAATTTTGACATCAATTGACAAAAAGTTTGAAAAATAGGGAAAACACTTCCACTTTTTGCCCAAAAGTGGGACTCAAGTTCTTGCAGCCATCCACTCAGTCTCATATCAATGCAATTATTCAAGAATACCTTGGAGTAGATACCACAAAAATATCTATGATAATAATCACAAATCTACACTGATTGCTGACCATATATCAGAGACCAGATTACCTTATAATTGTTGAATGTCATGTGTATACAATTATAAAAAAAATTTACACAACTCATCCAAAATAGATATGCAATCAAATACAAATTCTTATTCACCAATCATGGTAGATCCCAATATACTCTCACTAAGTAACTACTTCCTTTCACAAGGATGAGAAAGATTACCTTAAAAAAACTCCCTAGAATCCTTGCTACTTTCTTCAAGGATCAAGATGACATAGAAAGAGAAAGGAGTGCACATTTCATCTTTTTATCTTGAACATCACTCTGATTTATTTTCCTTCTCCAAACCATGGTAAAAAAATTCTTCTTTTCATGATCATGTAGCTTATTACACCTGTTTCTACAAAAACGTGCTATATGTCCATACTTGTTACATTTAAAACACTTTATATCTTTATTTTTCAAGAACTCATTTGATTTTGCTAGCAATTTACATCTTGCAGCCTTGTGACCAAAATCATAACAATTATAACACTGTTGATCCAGGAAAGGATTTCTTCTGATTCTACAAGTTGTAACTTTATGACCATATGCATTACAACCATAACAATAACCTTGAAATAAATTGTTATACCTAACTGTTTGGTTGTACCAAGGATGTGAGGATCTAAAACCACTTCTTCTATTACTATTAATATCATCTACTTTTATCTTCTCCTTAGGTACAACGTTATGATAACCCAAATCAATCTTCTTTCTAGGTGTTTGCTTAAATATGACTTTCTTACCATCAGTAGTAGCAAACACTGTGTCCTATTTAAGTCCTTCTGTAGAGCTTTGTCCAACCTCGCATCCCAGACATGTAGGTTCCTTTGAATTTATTTTCCTGTCTTACATCTCATATAACAAGTTAGTACTATTCTCAAATTTTTTATTTTTCTTTGATTGTTTCTTCATAACTTCAAGTTCTTTCATTTGATTCACAATTTCTGCTTCATGCTTAAAAAGCTCAATATTTTTGATTGCCAAGTCTGATTTATTTACATTTATTATCCTCTTGTATTCTTCAACCTTGATTTTTAGACTTTGTAACATGTTATATTTAAGTTCTTGTTCTTTCAACATGGTATCTTTATCTGAACTTTTTCTCAAGGATGCAACCTCATTTTCAAGTTTGTTACACAAGTCATTTTTGTTCTCTAGTTTAGTTTTCAGTTCCTCTACAAGTATTGACTTATCATTAATGGTCTTTTTAGCGTCAACATGATTTTTAACTATTGTCTTATTAAGTTCAACACTCTCTTGTAAATGCACCTTGAGATTTTGATTTTATTTTCTGAGAGTCTTAATCACATCTAGGGATGAAAGAAATTCTTCTCCAGATTCACTACACCTTGATCTTCTTCTGTTTCATGATCAGTAAAATCCTCAACTACATATTCAATACAATTTTTTGTATCCATTTTGGTAGACAAATCAACATCACAATTTAAATTAGATTTATTTTTGGGCATATCCTTCATCTTCGTATTTCTACACCTTTTGACGACTACGGTTAAACCAAGACTGATAGACCTGACAAAGAGAAAAGCAATTTGAACCAGCACATATGACTTAGAGCTACGAACAAAACTGCCAAAAGACCAAGATCAATCCCTAGGACAAACCTATAGCAGGGACCCTAAGCTCTGATACCACTTGTTGGAAGTAATGGCTATTCTGAGAGGGGGTGAATCAGAATAGGAGAGTTTTTACAAAACTTTCAATTCTCTTAATCAAATTTTGGTATGCACATTTAACATTCAAAACAATTGTATGCACAAGCTGAAAATGTAAATGAAAATGCAAGATATCATAGAAATGAAGACAACTCACAAAATAGAGACACACAAATTTTGTGCACAATTGTATACACAAGCTGAACATTTAAATGAAAATGCAAGATATCAGAGAAATGAAGACAACTCACAAAAGAGAGACACAAGAATTTTGTGCTGAGTGGGAAACCCTCAAAACCTTTCAGTTTTCTCATAGGGAAAAAACCACTCCGTTGGAACATGTCATCTTTATTGAGAAATAAATCTTCTTTTACACTGTTTAGCAGTTTCAACTGCTTGGAGCTTCAACTCCTCTTCCTTTTACAATGTTTTGATTCACCAGATTACATACATACATAAATGTATGTTTCAGATTTCACACATTCATGTACACAGATAACCTTATGAATTTTACTTTCAATATTAACTCAATACTCCATACATCATAAAATATGAGCGTGTATCTATTTTAACTTCTTACACCTATTTTTGAATACACACGCATACTCCCTTATATAGGGATGCACTTAGAATTTTACATTCACTGATTTTAAGATTAGTTACAACTGTGTAACTGGTTTTTGCAAACCATAAAACTATTTTCTACATAACAAACTATTCAAGTGTAAAGTAACTCCATACCCTCTACTAGGGTTAACATTCTAAAAAATGTTCTTCATAAACAAGTTAAAGGAAAAACTGTGCTTAGAAACAGTTTCATAAGAGAACTGTTAATGACCTTGATTAGAAAATTGAATAACACATTTAATATCCTTATTATCCCTTGAAACTGAAAAACATTCTTTTAATGTCCATTGTCATGTGACATAACAACTCATTTTGCTAAACACAATCAATATGAATAAACTGTCAACACAAATCCAAACTATCGTGACTTGTAATTGTTTCATAGAACAAAACTTGTCAAAACCACATGAAATAAGAATTTTTCTTCTATCGACAACTTACCTGTTCCAAGCCATAGATATTCAAATTCAAACACTGTACAACATTCTTCATTCAAGATATGAACTTTTACAAGGAGGAGAAATATAAACCAACATACCTGAGACTGAAAAAACATAAAAGTTACCTCCTTCTGTCAACACCTCATCTAGATGATGACTAAAAAATGAAACCCATCTCTGATCTATGCATTCTTTACAATCTCAGAATTATATGTGGGAAACATTCACATTCAAAAATAATGAGTGAGCCAAAACTTAAGAAATAACCGTGACTTTTGCAAACATAGAAAATTAGACACATAATCTGCAATCTCATTAAAAAATGAGATGTAATAATGTTGTCAAAATCGCACCAATGTCAAGTAGATGAAACCATATTATACTGCAACAAAATAACCATTTACCTTATCAGGTTTATCCAAATTTCAACACAAATAGTATCAATAGAATCACATCACCGTAGTGATAAAAATATTAAAAACCCATAAAGAGATCTGAGCAACCACATTACCAAGTTCATTGTCAAGTTAATTATGGGGGCAACCTTAAGGCACAATCAAGATAGAGAATAAGTTTCTCGAAAGCTCTTTTTCAACATAACACTTAATTCAATTTACAAAATTTTCAAGTCCACCATAGAATTATGCCAAATGGCATATTCGGAACCAAATTAAGTGCTCATCGTGGTTGATTAACATAACCAAAAAATAACCATAGAAGTGGAAATAAATGATCATGTCAATCATCGCTGACAAGCATTTAGCTTTGCCCATTTCTTATAGTCATTTGTCAAATATTTATTGACTTTTCAACATAAAACTATGTTGCCATCTTTGAAAGTTTGCATCAAGGACAATAATCCAAAAAAGGACTAGTAGTGGTTCAATTTTTTTTATTTTCTTTATCTACTACTTGTTCATGTATGAACATGTATTGGGGGTTGAATAAATATGTTTTGGGTTAATTATGTGCAAGATTATTTGGTATTGGGGGGTCCCTATAGAGAAATGTGAATGGGTATTGGAACATGATTCACTATTGGTTCCTTTCCCCTATTATTATAAATAAAATATGGTCAAAGCATTATTCAAGATGCATAATCAATGACTACCTTTAAAAAGATGAGTAACAAGAATTTCCCATTAAAAGTACTATACGAGTGTATATCAATGCAAATAGAATTCATTTAATTACATAAAAGAAGTGATTTTATTATAGGATTATGACTTTTTAAATGTGATTCACCAATCATAATTGTATAGTCAAAAAATGGAAGCACTTCCATGGTAGACTAGTTTAGCCTTCCAAGTAAGTGATTTGGGGTCATGTCAAGCGCCTTGAATGGGTTCCTGACTTTGATTTGGTTTTTTTATCCCCATGTTCTGCCCCATTTCCACTCTTTCTAGCCTATTTCTGGCAACCCAGACTAAGAAACTGGAACTTTGGCCTTGGGGTCTAGGTCGACCTTTTTGGGTCAAGTTCAACCTTGACCTTGACCTAGGTCACAATCAACCTTTTTCAGGTTTGGGGCCCAAATTCTAGAATCTTAGGGTTTCCAGATGTCAGTCTTTGGAAAAAGTTAATTCCCGCTTCCGAGTCAGCTGTTTCAGACTTCGGGACAACAAATCCTAAATTATATTTAACATAGGTCCTCTTCTAGGGGCATGGTCCAATTAGAATTTAATTCTCCTATGTCGGCCTCTCTAGAATATTGTGCACTAATTTCATATAAAAGGAAGCTTTATCTCTCTCATTTTCTCTAAGCACTAAGACTCTCTAACCATCATTATATACAAGCAAGAACAATCTAAGACTTGATTATTGCAAGAGCTCAAGATTTGAAGAGTGAATTTCAAAGGTGAAGAAGCAAGATTTGAAGCAAGCCAAGTAGCCATTGAAGCATTCATCCATTCTCAAACACTTCTCAAGCATCCATTTTCATCAAGGAGATCCATTGGTGGCCATTGAAGGATTCAAGCTCTATGGAGCCCTCTTGTTGAAGATTTCTCCATCTACATTCCTCCAAGCCTCTTCCAATTCAAGAACCCATTCAATATTGGTGTTGAAGATCTACAAAGCAATTGCTTGCAGACATCCTACATTCTCCATTCTACATCCATTTGGTGCATCCATACTTGTGGATTCAAGGATTCAAATCCTCCACAAGGACTTTTACATGAGCAAGGTGAATTGTTTCATTTACTTTGTTTATTCTAGCAATTTAAATTATATATATATTTGAGGTTAATTCCAAAACTGGGGTTTGACTAAGGCAAACCCCTCCCCCAACAAACAAACCCCTTTTTCTTGTAGGAACAGGTTTGGAATAGAAGAGAGGGATGAAGATTTGGATACCCTTTTTGGCAAACTTTCAGGATCTGAAAGCATAATTTTAGTCTGAGACTTTTCAGGTGTATTGTGACCTAGGGCGCAATCATAAATTCTGGCAAATGGTGACATTGACTTGAGGGTACAAATCGAAACTATCTCAGAATGGAAAACAATTTCTGGGTTTTGTTCATCTCTGTGTTTCTATTCCATATCTGGTCTCGAATTTTCCAGAAACTGAACACAGGCTTCAAAAAATAATATTCTTTGATCTGTAATATTTCAAGGTTAGTGCATTTCTCCTATTTAATTAAATTAAGGTTTTAAATCTATCTAAATCTAAAATACATATTCAAATCAACCAAATCAATCAAAACATGGGTACTTAAGATCTTCCTTCCTTATTCTTGTTTCTAAATGATTGATTCATTTATGTATTGATCCTTTCTTTTGGGTTAATCAACTTGGATCTTTTATTTACATATCCAAGGATAGAAGGAGAGCATCTTATTTACCCTCATAACAATAATAAACACAACATATTTAAATGTAAGGGATTTTATGTTAAATGAACACACCTCTATGCACCATTCATTCATTTTATCCTTTACATTTTGGTGAACCCGCGATAGACAACTCTTTCTTTTTGGTGTTAGATTTACATATTTTATGTTAGATCTTGCATGCATATTAGATTAGTTTTCTTTTATGTTCTTGCATTTCCTTTCAAAAATTAAAATCAACTCTTTGCTTTCTAAATTAGTTCATTTACATTACATTGGTGTATGAGCTTTACCACTTCTATTCCTACTTATAGTGTCTTGGTTAGAAGAAGTCATAGACTCATGGGTTCCCTTGATCCCGAATCTTCCTCTCCTTCTGTAGGATCTTGGATGACAACTTGAATACTCATGATTCCAATCCTTCTATGGAGCATATCTCTTCTCACTCATCTCATGATGAGGAGGATGCTTTAAGAGTTCCTCCTGAACAAGTGCAAAAACTTTCAACTGAACTTGATAAAATGGGAAATTGGCTTATCCAAGAAAACCATAATCAAGATTCTATTCAAGCTATAGAGGCTCTTAAGAAAGTCCTTCATGATAGTGACCAAGGTGTTAATTTCTTGCGTGGTATCACTCATCTTGTGCATTCGAATGTTAAACCTTTAGCTCAAGAGGCTCAAGATCTAGGATATACACCTCCTATCACTAGTCAAGAACCTTCTTATGTTCCTTTACCTAGTATTCCTACTTATACTCCTCCTTCGATGACTACATCTCTCCCAATTTCATCTATTCCTGTGAGTGTTCCACCGGTATCTTTACCTACCTCACAACCTTCATATCATAGTGTACCTTTTACCTATACTAACTCTTCCAACTATGGTCCCAAATGTTCTGCCGGTTGTATCTTCTATTCCTGCTACTTCCTACACATTTCCTAGTGTTCCTAACATTCCTAGGCCACCCGTGTCTTCTAATGATTCCACAACTATTAGTTTAGCTCAAACTGTGTCATCTTTACAACAACAACTTGCATCATTAACTCAATCCAAGTTTAGAATTCCTGCATGTGACATGGGTAGTCCCTTATCTTTAGACATTATCCGTGCTACTATTCCACAACAAGTCAATATGCCTCATCTAGAGAATTACAATGGTAAAGTTGATCCTATTACTCATGTTAAAACATTTCAAATCCTTTGTAGTGATTATGCTCATGATCATAGGATTTTGGCTAAACTGTTTGCTAGAACCTTTCGTGATAAGGCTTTTCAATGGTATTTTTCTTTACCTCCTTATTCTATTGATTCTTTTCCTAAACTTGCTAATACCTTCATTCAACAATTTCAAAATAACATTGGTCCGCAAGTTTCCTTAACGGATTTAATTGTAAACAAAACATTAAGGAAAAATTGACTGATTCCATAGGTAGATTTAAGCATTTATATGCTCATATTTCTTATCCTATTCTTGATATTGATATTCAACACATGTTTATTTTAAATTTACAAAAGGATATTAGAGATAAGATTCTGCTTACTAAATTTACCTCTTTTCAACAACTTTGTGTAGCACTTCATCATTATCAATTACAAGTGAGTCAATTTGAGAGCAACACTCCAATGGCTCTTGTTCCAGTTGATAAGAGTGACAATGCTCCTAATCCTAATAAATTTTAGAAACCTAACAAATACATCAAGATTAATAAACAGACGAATGCGGTTGTTGATCAAGTTGTTGTTGCATCTCACAATACCACTTTTGTATCCACTATTTTCCGTATGAATCGTACATTTACTCCTCTCTCTAAATCTTTACATTCCATTATGAGTAGGTTGTTAAGTGCTAATATGATTACTTTTCCTCCTATTCAACCTCTCCTTCCTACTACAATAGCTTCAAAATCCTTTGATTCTAAAGCCTTTTGCCAATACCATCGCCAGAATGGCCATGATACTGAAAAATGTTATTCTCTAAAGCATAAATTTCAAGACTTAATCAATTCCAATACTTTATCTATTGATAATCTTGATAGTAATGGAAACAAATTTTCTCTCCTCCTAATCAAAACCTTCAAATCTACCTGAATCCTCTACCTACACATGATACTAACACTATCGCTCAACCATCTTCTGTGGATATCATTTACGATTCAAAGATGGATGATCTTAATCACATTGCTAATCATGTGGAGGGCGTTGTTGTATCTCAACCTATTGTTCAATATCCTTCGCCTCCACTTCAACTTCCAGTTCTACTTAAACCTTAGAAACAAACTAAGGATAAGCGACCTCAGGAACTTTCAATTACCTTTGATGATTCTGAGACTATTAAGGCTCTCGATGGTCCCCTTCATATTTATGCTAGGATTGCTAAGATACCTACGCATGGTTGTCTTGTTGATCCCACATCATTAATCAATGTTATTACTGAGGAAAATATTTTTATGACAGGCCTACAATGTGATTATTATGATCCATCGGATGAATGGATCAAAACTTGTAATGGTTTTCTCTATCCTGCACTTGGTTCTATTAACTTGCCTGTTGAACTTTGTGGAAAGGTTGTAGATACTACCTTCATCAGTGTTCCTACATTTGATCAATTTCAAGTCAAATTTGGTTTGCCTTGGATAACTGTTATGCATGTCATTGCTTCTCCTATTCATAAATGTCTTAAGTTTATTCATAATGGAGAAGTAAAAACTATTAGTCATATTCTATATCAACCTTCTAGGCCTAGAGATTGTGCTACTCTTGATTTCTTTTGGCCCTCATTACCTAACTCATGTCCTCCTCGCCCTAAAAACCTTTTTCGCTCATATCAAGCCTATAAACATCGCAAGATAGTTGAGTTAAGCATGCCTTAGATAGATCTCAACCGTGGTCTTTTGCCAACCCCTTCTATACCTCCTTTGTCCATTACTGCTAATTCTATTATTCAACCTCCCAGTATTGCTACTCAGCCTACTGTGAATCCAATCAATCCTCCTACATAACCTGTGAAGGAATCAGTGGTTATTCCTCCTAGTTCTCCACATGTGTCAAACAAATCAAAATGTAATAAATTAGCTAATGAACGTCATAAGAAGCGTAGAGCTAATGCTAGGGCCCGTGCTTCTCTTCTTCGAAACTCTTTATCTTCTTTTGATCAAACTATGCCTGATGTGTTGAAAGAAGCCAATATTCAAAATGATGTTAAGATGAATGAGTGTGATGATCCTATTTGCATCTTAGATCCAATTTCAATTAATCTTGATGAGGAGGATACTTTAGATTATCCTATTGATCTTAGTGATGAATATGATACCATTGACCTTGACACTGACTTACCTCATATGCTTTCAACTCAATTGACAATTACACCTAGTATCGAGCAACGTGATTCTCAAGAGGATCCTTGTTTGGAACTGGCTATTATTCCTACTGTATTGGATATGGTCCCTCTTGTGAGTTTCCCACCTTCCCTACATGATATAAACTGAGATGGGGAGAGTAGGTGATGCGCCTGATTGGCTTATCCTTCGTGGTTCTACTTTCTTTGGGGAACAGTGTCAATTCATTTGTAATAATATCATATTTATATGTACATGTTATCTTATGATCATACTGACCCCATAGTAGGTAGATCCCTTCTGTGTTCTTTGTATGTTTATGTGATATTTCCCATTAGTTGTCTTTGTTTGGGGGCATCTCATAGTGGAAACGTAATCAATAGAGTTGTTTATGTTTTTGTTCAAGCCATTGCTCCTATTAAAGTGTTAGCAATGACTTTAACGTGGGGGCATACGCTCTACTCACCTTTTGCACACACACACGTTCAAAATATTTTCAAAACTTAAAACTTTTTCCCTTTATGGATTAAAGGCTAATCCTTAAAGCATGGACATTTCATTTTACTTTTTAGGATCTCTTGATCCCTCTAGTTTAAATTTGCATGGAT
Source organism: Thuja plicata (assembly GCA_018584345.1). NCBI lineage: Eukaryota > Viridiplantae > Streptophyta > Pinopsida > Cupressales > Cupressaceae > Thuja > Thuja plicata. Next base: position 37,422 of record MU226229.1, read on the forward strand.
CTCTTGATCCCTCCAGTTTCAATATACAATGTTTTGATCACTTAAGGTCGGAAGGTGTCCTTAAGAATGGATCTCCTTGATGGGTTGACTAGTGAGTAGTCACATTCACTAGGCAGTTCAACTCCATCTTCCCAATTGCACTTTTATTTTTTTATTTTTTTTTGTATGGTTCACAATGGGACATAAGTTCTCAGCGGGCGAGGTAACCATACCCTCTCTCTCCTTAACTGATGAATGTCTTTCTTATCGTGATCTTAGGGTTGATAAAGACTTAATTATCTTGGGGGCTTGAGGATTTCTTTGTCCCCTTATGATTCCAATAAGATTATCTATTCTTTATGATCTCCTTTACCAAGAGTTTGTATTGAGTCCATACTCTTGCTAAAGTGGGGGCTAAATGTATAGTCAAAAAATGGAAGCACTTCCATGGTAGACTGGTTTAGCCTTCTGGGTAAGTGGTTTGGGGTCATGTCAAACGCCTTGAATGGGTTCCTGACTTTGATCTGGTTTTTATCCCCCTGTTCTGCCCCATTTCCACTCTTTCTAGCCTATTTCTGGCAACCCAAACTGAGAAATTGGAACTTTGGCCTTGGGGTCTAGGTCGACCTTTTTGGGTCAAGGTCGACCTCGACCTTGACCTAGGTCACAATCGACCTTTTTCAGGTTTGGGGCCCAAACTCCAGAATCTTAGGGTTTCCAGATGTCAGTCTTTGGAAAAAGTTAATTCTCACTTCCGTGTCGGCTGTTTCGAACTTCGGGACAACAAATCCTAAATTATATTTAACATAGGTCCTCTTCTAGGGGCATAGATCCAATTAGAATTTAATTCTCCTATGTCAGCGTCTCTAGAATATTGTGCCCTAATTTCATATAAAAGGATGCTTTTCTCTCTCATTTTCTCTAAGCACCAAGACTCTCTAACCATCATTATATACAAGCAAGAACAATCTAAGACTCGATAATTGCAAGAGATCAAGATTTGAAGAGTGAATTCCAAAGGTGAAGAAGCAAGATTTGAAGCAAGCCAAGTAGCCATTGAAGCATTCATCCATTCTCAAGCACTTCTCAAGCATCCATTTTCATTAAGGAGATCCATTAGTGGCCATTGAAGGATTCAAGCTCCATGGAGCCCTCTTGTTGAAGATTTATCCATCTACGTTCCTCCAAGCCTCTTCCAATTCAAGAACCCATTCAAGATTGGTGTTGAAGATCTACAAAGCGATTGATTGAAGACATCCTACATTCTCCATTCTACATCCATTTGGTGCATCCATACTTGTGGATTCAAGGATTTTAATCCTCCATAAGGACTTTTACATGAGCAAGGTGAATTATTTCATTTACTTTGTTTATTCCAGCAATTTAAATTATATATATATTCGAGGTTAATTCCAAAACTGCGGTTTGACTAAGGCAAACCCCTCCCCCAACAAACAAACCCCTTTTTCTTGCAGGAACAGGTTCGAAACAGCAGATCAGGACGAAGATTCAGATACCCTTTTCAGCAAACTTCCGAGATCCGAAAGCAAAATTTCATTCTGAGTCTTTTTAGGTCGATTGTGACCTAGGGCGCAATCGAAAATTTTGGCAAATGGTGACATTGATTTGAGGGTACAAATCATAACTATCTCAGAACGGAAAAATATTTCTGGGTTTTGTCTGTCTCTGCATTTCTATTCCAAATTTGGTCTCGGATTTTCTAGAAACTGAACACGGGCTTCAGAAAACAACATTCTTTGATCTGTAATATTTCAAGGTTAGTGCATTTCTCCTATTCAATTATATTAAGGTTTTCAATCTATCTAAATCTAAAATACATTTTCAAATCAACCAAATCAATCAAAACATGGGTACTTAAGATCTTCCTTCCTTATTCTTGTTTCTAAATGATTGATTCATTTAAACATTGATCCTTTCTTTTGGGTTAATCAACTTGGATCTTTCATTTACATATCCAAGGATATAAGGAGAGCATCTTATTTACCCCCATAACAATAATAAACACAACATATTTAAATGTAAGGGATTTTATGTTAAATGAACACACCTCTATACACCATTCATTCATTTTATCCTTTACAATAGTAAATTAAACAATTGAGCTAACTATGGTAATCTTTGCCATATGACAATACAAAATCATAAACTAGGTAGACAATTCTTATGAGTGAATAAAATATTGTTAAGGTATACTACTTTTAAAGATGTATACACTGAAAAGCTAGAGAAAAATAAAAATGCCCAATTAATATTAATATTAAATTTCTCGAAGTATTTTTAGAAATTAAATGAGGAGGATGATACTTAATTCAATAAGCAAAGAATGAATATCAAATGGATAAGAAATTATATGTCTAAAGTTTTTAAATTCTCATTCCATTTTTAAATTATTATATTATAATAAGTAATATATAAATAACAAATTATATGCCCTTTTTATTTTTATTTATTTTATAAATATTATACATATAACTCATTGATTATAATTTATATTTTATGGAACAAATCGACGTGCCTTTGAGATCACACAATTTTATTTGGCTCAATTATGTAATCTTCTTCATATTCTGAATAATAGCCACCAAATTAACATGTGCATCTGAATCTCTACATCATATGTGAGGATAGTATCTATTTGATTGTCCATGGACAGACACTAATATTCTTGTCACAGAGAGAGAGAGAGAGAGAGAGAGAGAGAGAGAGAGAGAGAGAGAGAGAGAGAGAGAGAGAGAGAGAGAGAGAGAGAGAGACCACACATATATTACACAAATGTATACAAAAAAATATAACAAAATCTTCCTTAATTGACCTCCCACACCTCTTAGGCATACCCATTGCACACTAAGGTGAGATTGCTAGTCCTATATAATGTGACATAACCTTTCTTTTAATGGAAACATAGATGTCACCTTCGTGTAAACCCTATGGATGACCTTATATTACATACCATCATCCTCAACCAAATGTAACATTATCTTTTGATATTAATAAAATTTGAAGGTTACATCCAAACAAACAATCGTGGGTGCCCACCCACCTTGTTTAATTCAATGACATTATTTGTGGATAATTATTTTTTATTAGTACAATTTTTTTATTTTACCAAGAATTTTTGAAAAAGTGGGCCAACAGTCCAACATGATACAAACATGCCTCGAAAGATTGAAAACCTTGATAGTCGACCTTATATCACAAACCAGCATCCTCAACCAATTGTAATATTATGCATAATTTTTAATCAGTACTGTATTATATAGGTGCGATTGCTAGTCCTATATAATGTGACATAACCTTTTTTTTAATGGAAACATAGATGTCACCTTCGTGTAAACCTTGTGGATGACCTTATATTGCATACCATCACCCTCAACCAAATGTAACATTATCTTTTGATATTAATAAAATTTGAAGGTTACATCCAAACAAACAATCATGGGTGCCCACCCACCTTGTTTAATTCAATGACATTATTTGTAGATAATTATTTTTTATTAGTACAATTTTTTATGTTACCAAGAATTTTTGAAAAAGTGAGCCAACAATCCAACATGATACAAACATGCCTCCGAAGATTGAAAACCTTGATAGACGACCTTATATCACAAACCACCATCATCCACCAATTGTAATATTATCTTTTGATATTAATAAAACTTAAAAGATTATATTGAAACTAACAAACATAAATATCCACCGACCTTGTTTAATTTAATAACTTAATTTGTACATAATAATTTTTAATCAGTACATTTTTTTTAACGTTACCAAGAGCTTTTGAAAAAGAAGGCCGGGACGATCATTCACCGGCCCCTCCGGTAGTTGAGTAGGTAGGCCGGGCAAAATGTATGGTTGAAAAATTGCCCTTTGTAAAAAGTTAAAACATTATCTGTTTCTCAGCCCTGAGAAAAGCGAAGGCAGAAGCAGAAGAAAACATCAATGGCGGTGCCAAGAATCAAATTGGGTAATGAGGGATTTGAAGTATCAGCACAGGGATTGGGCTGTTTTGGCATGACTGCTTCCTTTGGCCCTCCAAACCCTGAAAATGAAATGATTTCCCTCATTCACCATGCTGTTTCCAAGGGCATCACTTTTCTTGACACCTCTGATCTCTATGGTCCTCACACTAATGAAATTCTTCTTGGAAAGGTAGGATGTTTTGAATTGAATGTATTCTTATCTGATTTTCAAAGTTTTTTTCTTTCTGGATTCTTATATGGGTTTGTTTGTTTTAATCTGCAACTTTCTGGGTTGATTTGCAGGCATTAAAAGGAATAAGAGATAAAGTGCAACTGGCTACCAAGTTTGGGGTAATCTTCACAGATGGAAAATTGAACGTTTGTGGAGATCCTGCTTATGTTCGTGCTTGCTGTGAAGGGAGTTTGAAGAGACTTGGTGTGGATTACATTGATCTTTATTACCAACATCGAATTGATACAAAAATACCCATTGAAGTTACTGTATGTACTTTACCCTTCTCTCTGTATCAGACTGGTCCATAGAATTTGTGACTGTTGTTTTATACTTTGGTTGCTTGTGTATTCATGGCAGATTGGAGAAATGAAGAAACTGGTTGAAGAGGGGAAAGTAAAGTACATTGGACTTTCTGAGGCTTCTGCATCAACAATTCGGAGAGCCCATGCTGTTCATCCCATTACAGCACTTCAAGTAGAGTGGTCTGTGTGGAGCAGGGATGTTGAGGAAGAAATTGTTCCAATTTGTAGGTATGTGGGTCTTTAAAGCATAAAATATTCATCTTAAAAAAGACACTTTTTAGTGATTAAAGTTTTAGTTTTTAGAAGTAGAGAATAAACTTTTGGATTCAATGTGTGAGATTGGTTTAGCATCAATATTTTCAGTCACATTTTTTGATCTATCATTAAGATAGTAGAGTACATTTCGGAATGTACAGTACTATCTGATGATGATCTATCAATATTTCAAATCACGTTTCTTGATCCATCATGAGGATAGTAACTCTACTATTGTGATGATGAATCATGGAGTATGATTGGAAACATTGATGTTAAATAAATCTCACACAATTGAATTTAGAAGCTACCCTCTACTAACTTAGGTTGTGAAAATTTAATGTCTTTAATTTCGTTCTTTTAATTGTGTAGGAAGCTTGGTATTGGAATTGTGGCATATAGTCCTTTAGGCAGAGGTTTCCTCTCTTCTGGGGCAAAGATTCTTGAAAACTTAGGCGATGGAGATTTTAGAAAGGTATTTGCATATACTGTTTCCTCTTTGCATTAAGTAGGAGATATTTTTCACAAGTTTGTAGTTTTTGAGTCGAATTCATTTGCCCATATTTCATGAGTAGTGGTTCGCAAGAACCCATCTCTCATGAGATGAATGGAACACTTAGCACTCATTGCATCTAGGTGATGCACTCAGTTTATATTGCTATCAGGATTCAATTGTGTCATTTTCGAGTCAAACTCATTGACCCATGCTTCATGCGTAGTGGTTCAAAAGAACCCATCTCTAATGAGAATGAATGCTACACTTAGCCTTCATTGCATCTAGGTGATGCTGAGAGGTGAAATAGAGGTAATAGGTTTTGTTGAGAGGTTATAGACTTTTTTAACCTAATAAGGTCATCCAAAGATGCATGCTATTATAATTTGTGCTATATTCATCTCATTCTTATTAATCAAAATTATTGAACAAGTAAAATGCTTCTTTATTTATTATTCTTTTTTATAAAGATTATTGAACAAAAAAAATATTATTTATTCAATCATTACTAATGAAGATTATTGAACAACACAATATTTCTTTATTCATTATTTTTTAATAAAGATTATTGAGTAATATATATTTTTTCAATAGTTTTCTTATAAAGATTGTTGAATAGTAAAATGATTCTTTATTCATTTTTTATTTTGTTATAAAGATTATTGAACAATACTATTACATTTTATTTATATATGTAAAGTTGTGAGTTTGGTTTTTATCAATTTTGAGTACTTTTTTATTGTAATATGTTTCTTGTAATTTTGTTATTATATGTGACAGAGAAAGTAACTTTTTTTTTTAAGTTAGAAGTTTTGAATTTCATTTTGTATACTTTAATTATGAATTTTCTTTCATATATTTATAATACAAACATTTTTAATTTTGAAAAATTCCATTTTTTTTACAGTTCTTGCCAAGGTATGTAGGAGAGAATCTTGAAAGGAATAAGGTTATATTTGAGACACTATTGTCAATTGCTTCAAGAAAAGGGTGTACCCCAGGACAACTTGCACTTGCTTGGATTCAACACCAAGGAAATAATGTTGCATCGATCCCAGGGACAACCAAAGTAAAGAACTTTGAGGAGAACATTGGCGCTCTTAATGTAAAGTTGACAACTGAGGAGATGAAAGAAATAGAAGACACAGTGTCTTCCAATGGTGTCTATGGAGATCGATATCATGACAAAGATTTTACATGGATGAATTCGGAAACACCTTCTTTGTCTTCGTGGAAAGGGTTATAAGTAGTTTTGATTGTATTTTGTTATGCATGGTCCTAGGTATATGCTTGAGAGAAATACATAAATTCCATATTTTCGCTTTTAAATAATAACATATTATGTGAAAGAGGATGCTTAAATTATAGAATGAAAAGTTTGATTTGACTACACATGTATTTCTCAAAAGACAACATTTTATAATTCACATAGTTGTATAGAGATATGATTATTCTATTTGATGGATTTTGAAACAAATTTATGTGTGTATTTTGAAAAACACGTAATAAGTAAAACTATTTGTGTTTTCCAGAGATGGTCTTGAAATTCTACTTAACATAGACTAAATTTATATTTGATGTTTGCGCGCGCGCGTGCGCGTGCGCGCACACACACACACACACACACTTATATTGTGCATTAGTCCTATAGAGCTATAATTATTAATTTGATGATTTTTCAAAAAATAGTTTTTTTAAATAACGTATCCATCTATTGACACATGGAGACACAAACACATACACACAGAGACACAAATAGACACAAACTCATACACATACACTGTTAAGTGAACAAACACAGAGACACAAACACACACAAACACACACACACACACACACACACACACACACACACACACATTCATGGAGACAAACACAAACACAAATGCAAATACACATATGTAGACACACACACAGAGATACATGTTGATAAATGATACAAACACACATAGATTGGCACACACAAACACAAAGACATAGACAAATCCATAGAAATAAAACACACACACACACACATACACACATACAAACATAGATTCATAGAAATAGAAGCACAGACACATGCGCACACATGGACATGGAGAGAGAGAGAGAGAGAGAGAGAGAGAGAGAGAGAGCATAAATAAACAATCACCCAACAAAATTAATTACATATTGACCAAATTATAGCCATAAAGGTGAATATGGAGGAAGAAATAAAAATTGCTCAAACATCTAAAGAATAGGAAAATAAGGATCAAAGCGTCCATGTTGATCATCCTCTATAATAAAATTAATTAAAGATACTCATTAGGTAACTCTAGTTGAACAAACATACAAATATTTGATTGCACAAGATCTTGTAGAAGGAGATGTACTCATAGACAAATTAGAAAATAAGTGAGTGGCTATAAGCTAGATAACAAGGTATCTCTTCAAACAAACAAAAATCATGAGTACCAACTTCTCCAATGTGAAAAAAAATGGTGGACAATTGTTCATTTGTTCTAAATATTCAAAATAGATACCAATCTTTTAAAGTAGACAACTAATATCAAACTAGCATTTTAAGACCCCCCTCCAATGTCATGGTGATGAAAAATCTTCAAGATTCAAAAATAAATAAGAACATTATTAGCAATTCCATTGGATGCTTCATGAACGGGCTAGCTAAAATAGCCACTCCTACCACAGACATATGATAATAAGTTAAGAGAAAAATATTATTATATAACTACTATTAACTTGGTAAGTCTACAAGAGAAAAAATACAAAGATTTAATCAAATGTATCCACTATTATATCTAGCATGAAGAAATTTTGAGCCCTGCAAAGGATTAGACAAGTGATCAACATGACCATGGGTGTAATTTGTAGAAGAATTTGTCACATGTAGGGCACAATGTCAAGGGTTAAAGAAGAAAGTACAAAATCTTAATAAATAATCATGTCATGTGATACTAATTATTAATGCATAGAACCCTACCAATAGTGAATTCCTATGTTCCATGGATTCAAATGTGTTGATAAAGGAGAACATTGGATGATAAATCAATTGGTCATCCATTCCTTTGGTCAAATCTTAATAAATTCAAAGATGATATCATAGGGAAATTTAGATCATTGAGTTAAATGACACAAAGACATCTTTAACATCAAATGTGATATATAGGAAGCAATCAATTCTTGTTAGAATAAAGTTTCTATTTGGAAGATGAAGTTATTATTGACAATTTGAAAGATCAAATAAAGGAAAACCTAGCAACTAACAACTAGATGAGAAGTTTTTCCTTACAATTTCAATGTAGATTCAATGGATAAACTAAGGAAGATTAAAGATGTCTTGAGGACATTTGAAAAGATAGAAAAAAAAAAAAAAAGGATAAATATTGTTTATAGTTGGAGGTATATGAAATCAAGTATTTCAGAGTTTTTGTTTTAGATGAACTAACAAAGAAAATATATATATATATTCTAAAAGTTGATATATTTGATAACTTCTATCTTATCTCTAACATATGATTCTTTACAATGCAAAAAACACTGCCATTGATAGCTACAGAACCACGAAATGGACCTTCTACAAAATCTACGAGCTGAAAAAAAGAATGGACAGGATGGAGAAAGATAATATAATTAACAATAACAAGAACATTGCGGAGGACAGGGAGCTGGATAGCAGAGTGAACGAGCTGAAGAAAAGAGTCGAAAGCATTGAAGACTCATGGTCAAAATAGCTGAGCAAAGCTACAATATATTAAAGGCTTCAAATGATAATATTAAGGTGATCATTGACAAATTTGAAGAGCAAAGAGGGAATAAGGAGGATCAGCCGCTGAATAGTGACAGGGATAAGCTACTAGAAGAGGGAAATAAGAAGAGGACAAGAGAGGCCACTAAGAAGATGGAAAACCAGGAAGCTGATAAAGAGCTAGCTGACCTAAAAGAAGCTATGGGTAGAATGACCAAGTTGGGGATGCGTGCTGCTGAGATTCTCAGAGACATTGCCTGATTTGCGCCCCTGGTTTTTGTATCTTGGTTTTTTATGTGTTTTGTCCCTGGCTTTCTGTATTTACTGGGACTGTTTTGTTTGGACTGGCTGTTTCATTTTGGTTGATACTTAATGTTTATATGCTCTAGGTTTTTTATAAATAGCTCTGTAGGGTTTCAGGAACCCATCAAAACCTGTTTTCCTTAATAAAAAACATAGGATTCTTTACAGTTCAATAGGTAAAGATCATCGTATACAAATATTTGATGTCTTATAAAATATTTAGCTTTGATTGTAAAGCAATGTTGACAAAAATATTTTGTACTAAATTTTGTTGCTTTCGTGTATAAAACAATCTATTTCTTATTGTATAGGATAAGTGGAAGTTGTTGATACTAGGGGAGATGACTCTGTAGTTGAGCACCATAACTTTGCACTTCTCAAAATCTTATGTGGAAATTTCAAATCACTCCCAATTTTTTACAGCAGCTTACTTGGCAAGTCCCCTACTTATAACTGAGATTTCAGGGCTACATCATCAAATATGACGCCACATCAACATATATTTTGCCAAGGTGTCCAACATAGGCTAAATAAAAGTGAGACTGATACTTGTGCAAAAGGGAGACCGATACGTGTACAGCTTATGTGACATCACATGATTACTTTATAGATCTAAAGGAGACATTTCATTCAATTATGGGTAGTCATCATCAATAGTAACAAGTTGAAAGTTACCGCTATTGGTGTAATGTTGTAAAAAATATTGGGCATTAAGTTAACAAGTGTAAGCATTAAATCAACAAATGCTATCCCAACAAGCTCAACTACTGGATCCTTTCCTCTAATTGAACTTTAAAAAACAGATTTTATACAAATTTTATTTCATAAATTTTAATAATTTAAATGTATTTTCTATCATGTCTTCAATAACTAAAAGCATATTTGACCAATCTTGTATTCATTTTAAAAGTTTTTCTTCTTCATATAATAGAAAAGTTTGAATAAATCTGCACTAGAAATTGAGTGATAGAATATAAATAGATAGTCCTAATCAATCTACAGTAAAAGTTAAGTGATTGGATATAAATAGATCGTTTGTTCCTTTCAATCCAATTTCAATTGCATTCAATGCTACAACACCTCTGAAGGCTATTTAATGTCTCCATCATCAGGTCAATCGTGAATATTGTTCAGGTTTAATTTAATACGAAGTTACTGTATTTTTCAGGTTCAATCCAATACTTAATAAAAAAACAGAGTCAGTGGGCGTCATGGCTGAGCTCGACACATCATCCAACTCCAGTGGATTTGGCGAATCTAGAATCAGGGCATGCCACCCAGAATTGAATCATTCACATTATTATGGCTAGGTTGTTTCTACTAAAATGATGTATATAAAGTATTGTTTACTTTCCCAAACTTGTTTTAAAGTAGGCTGGTTATTGACTTCTAAGTTATAATTCCTCTTTTTTCATTGAAAGCAGAACACTTTGAACAAGCTATGACTTCTAATTATAATTCCTTTCTGATAGAACTGTAGTTTTACAATTACGTATGCATATAATTACAGAAATATTGTAGAGGCCAGGAATATCTTTCCAACTTATCTAGATAACATTTGCAACAATGCTCTGCCCCTCCACTTTCTGATCGCAGTGCTCTTTGCTGGTCTAGTGGAGCATCTTTTGTGGGGGATTCTAATGATTGTATTGCTTGGACCGTTGTCCATTGCTGTAGATTGAATTCTTGCCCCACCTCTCTTGCGGTGTGAGTTTGGCCCAATCCTTTTGGGCAAAAGCCTTTGTGTTTTGTTTTGTTTTGTTCTTTGCTTTGTTTTGTTTTGTTCTTTTCTTGTCAGCACCTTTCGTGCTGGGTTTGTGCTGTTGATGGCCTATTAACCTATTGGTGGGCCTTGTTGTTGTTTTGGGTCAGCCCCCTTGTTTTGGTTGTTGTTCTTTTCTTTTCTTCCCAATAATTGTTCCACGGGCCAGCACCCTCTTACTGCATGTCTTTCTATGTTTGTTACTTGAGCCACCAGCAATATATTGCTTATGATTGGCAGTGAGGACTAATATTGTACTCATCCACATCAGCAACGACTCTTATGTTTCTTTATATAAAGATATATAAATATCAAGGTTATTTTACACAGGCCTACCTTAAACAAGGTATCAAATGAGATATATAAAGATGAAGACTATTTTTGATGGATGAACATATAACATGATTGAAATAGAATAATCTTGTTTACTAGCTTCAATTTAATATATCATAATATATATTAATTTATACTTAAAAGATAACCTAAGTAATCATCATAAATTCAAACTATACAAAATATAAATATACAATTTTACTCATTACATTAATTAGAACTTAATAATAATATAAATCTCTGTAGTAGTTGAGGGACGTGGTTATCTTCCATGTAAAATGTACCGTTGATCAAATTTCAAAAAATGGAAAACAGATTTTTGCAAAATTTTCAGTATTTGTTCTTCATGATCTGCATATTTTGTGGTGAAAAACCACAAAAAAATCGAAAAAAAAACTATGTCTTCGCAAATCTGAAAAAAAAAAGTTTCTCTTTTTTGTCTTTAGTGCATTTTACTTGGAGATTAGCCACTGCCATAGTTGAATACGTAGTCAGGAATCATATCTAGTGGAACAAAATGAGTCACAGCTAATGTATTACTGTGTGGTTTAAGAATATTTCTCTGCCTCTCTGCCCTTACAAACTTTAAGACAAGCACAACAGAGAAGTGAGAGCATCAGCAATGGCTGTGCCAAGAATCAAGTAGGCTAGCCAGGGTTTTGAAGTATCAGCACAGGGATTGGGCTCCTATGGCATGACTGTCACTGCCCAATATGGCCCACCTCAATCTGAAGATGAAATGATCTCCCTCCATCACCATGCTATTTCCAAAGGAATTACTTTTCTTGACAACTCTGATGCCTATGGTCCTCACACTAATGAACTTCTCCTTGGAAAGGTAGGATGCTTAGAATTAAATGTATGTTAATATGATTTTTCACAAGTTTTTCTTTCTGGATTCTCATATGAGTTGGTTTCAATTTGCAACTTTCTGACTTGATTTGCAGGCATTAAAAGGAATAAGAGATAAAGTGCAACTGGCTACCAAGTTTGGGCTAATCTTTACAGATGATAAATTCATCATTCAGGGAGATCCTTCATATGTTCGTGCTTGCTGTGAAGGGAGTCTGAAGAGACTTGATGTGGATTTCATTGATCTTTATTACCAACATCGAATTCATACCAAAGTACCCATTGAAGTTACTGTACGTACTTTACCCTTCTCTCTGTATTGGACTGTTCCATAGAATTTGTGACTGTTGTTTTATATTTTTGTTGCTTGTGCAAACTATTACAGATTGAAGAAATCAAGAAACTGGTTGAAGAAGGGAAAGTAAAATACATTGGACTTTCTTATTCATAGAAACTAAACCCAAGGAAAGTTGAAAAGTTTCTAGTTGAAATCGTGCATTTGGAATTTAACAACCAGCTGATTTACCTTAATATTAATATTTGCACATGGGCATGTTCCCATCCAATTTCTCTCGTGTCATATAACAACGAAAAAGTAGCTTTAAAAAAAGTAAATACATTGAAAAGTTTACGAGTTTTACCGTGCTTCAAGGTAACTTTCGTTGGTAATTTACTATGTATAGGCCTACTGTAGCCTTGATCATCTGGCGGTCTAGATAGGTGCAATCGTTTTGCATTGGTAAGTAGGCAATATTGACCGTTGAAAGTCAGAGATGTCTTTAGCGTAATAAGTATGACTTAATTTGACCAAGTGATAATGATCAAATTTATGTGTTTAGAGTAATGAACTCTCCTATTTAGAGGCTCTCTTTTGGTCATGCTTGGATTCCTATAACTGAATGCATTAGATTTGAAACATGGATTCTCTATTAACACTTTTTTTGTACCAACAACATCATTTCTAAATAGCCTACAAATTTACCTCACATACCACACCTATCTATACAAAGCACATATGAAAATTTTCTCTAATTAACTTTCCACATCTCTTATTCCTATTCATTACATACCAAGATTGATTACTTCGGCATCTCTTAATCCTATTCATTGTACACCAAGATTGACTGCACACATATATTGAAAATTTTTCCTAATTAACTTTCCACACCTCTTATTCCTGTTCATTACATACCAAGATTGATTGCTTCGGCATCTCTTAATCCTATTCATTGTACACCAAGGTTGACTGCACACATATATTGAAAATTTTCCCTAATTAACTTTCCACATCTCTTATTCCTATTCATTACATACCAAGATTGATTGCTTCGGCATCTCTTAATCCTATTCATTGTACACCAAGGTTGACTGCCCACATATATTAAAAAAACTGAACATGCCACCCTGTTTCCCATTCAAAACTAAATTTAATATGATAAAATCTGGATGAAGATTTGATCAAGAATAAACTAAACATCTGACTGATTAAAGTAGATACCTATCTATACTTGCGTCATCCATGATGTGTATCTGCACACTAACTGCGGTTGAGTGGAGTCGAACCCTTGATTAGATTATAAATTTATAAGTATTTCACACATCCTCTCATTCTTCAACACAAGCAGAAGAAGAGATTGAAGAGAATTGAAGTATCAGTAGTAATGGCGGTGCCAAGAATGAAATTGGGTAGTGAGGGATTAGAAGTATCAGCACAGGGATTGGGTTGTATGGGCATGTCTGCTTTCTATGGCCCTCCCAAATCTGAAGATGAAATGATCTCTCTCATTCACCATGCTGTTTCCAAGGGCATTACTTTTCTTGATACTTCTGATGTTTATGGCCCTCACACTAATGAAATTCTTCTTGGAAAGGTAGAGTGCTTTCAAATGATTTTGAGGAATTTTTGTGAAGATTATTGTGGGGTTAGATTTTGATTTGAGTGGTTTTGACTCAATTTGCAGGCACTGAAAGGAATAAGAGAGAAAGTACAGGTGGCCACTAAGTTTGGAGCAATCTTTGAAAATGGGAAAATAGGGGCTCGTGGAGATCCTGCTTATGTTCGTGCTTGCTGTGAAGGGAGTTTGAAGAGACTTGGTGTGGATTACATTGATCTTTATTACCTACATCGAATTGATGCCAAAGTACCCATTGAAGTCACTGTATGTAATTTACTTTCCTCCTCTAAAATTTATGTGTATGGTGAGTTCATTGTGAAATGATTGTTGTGTGGGTGCTAGTGTTTTATAGCTTCATTTTTAGTGCATTAACATTGTAGGAATCTTATGTGGATATTTTAAATTATTCTCAGTTTTCTATGGCAATTTTTTTGCCAATTTATCTATAAAAGAAAATCACTTTCAAGTTCATATGGTTAAATATGATGTCACATTAGTATAATGTTTTGTGAAGGTATTCAAATGTTCGTTGTAAAAGTAAGATCAATAGGTGCATACAAAGTAATGTTTAATAGGCATAGTTGTGACATCTTTTGGAGATATGCGTTGAAAAAGTAAGAGCAATAGGTGCGTACAAAGTAATGTTTAATAGGCGTAGATGTGACATCTTTTTGGAGATATGCATTAACATGACACTTTTAGTGCACCATTATTGGAGTTATTTTGTCCACCTATGTAACATGTATTGGGGTTATTATTGGGGTTTGAAACTTTAGACAAGACTCATGGCCATGTTGTTCTAAGTTCTCTTGGCACTATTCACCTACTCACTAAAAATACTCCTCTTTCATTGTTCACTTACTATAACATGTATTGGAACCCCTATCCACTACTAGTAGCACTTTGACTACATCTCATAACCACTCCCATAATTTAGGTTTAAGGTGGATAGTCTCTTTCTCTATATCACTCTTTCTCTTTCTCTATATCAAGCGAAATCTCCACTGAGGAATAGTTTGGTACGTAATTATAAAGGTTTCCATTTATTTTTGTTCTATTAATAGCTTACTGATTGTTATTCTCGCAGGATAATGTTTTTGTTTTGCATGGTTATTTCAACCTTTTTGAGGTCATGTATTACTTTTTTTTTTTATAACATTGTTCAAAACCTTATTAAAAATATTTTACTATAATGTTTTGAGAATTTGGTTGTATGATTTAACTAATAATTTTAATAAGTGAGCTTTTCATAAAAAAATAATATATTTTAACAACTACACTTGTCCTCCTTTGTCATGAAAAAATTTCAGCTTGATTTTCTCTTGTAATTTTCTTATATTTGGGACTACTAATGATTCATTTTATAATAATTTGGTGCTCAAGTAATAATCCACTACTTCCTACACTTTGTACAGCCTTTGTAATATTATACCTTCTCTTCAATTGTTTCAATTTTAGGTGGCATGCTATCACTTAATTTTTTGTTTTCCATTTTTTGTGTAGCCTTTAATAAAAAAAATGCTCTATTGTAATTATATTTTAGATATATTCTTTTAATGTAGACTTGTAACATTTAAATTCCATGCTCTAGTTACATCTTAGATATTTTCTCTTTTCATCTTAGACAATTTGACTTTTATGATCACTTATGTTGATTCTTTATTTTAATATCATCTCTTGATGAATGACTTCGGTAAATGAATATATTTATTATAGATTGGAGAAATGAAGAAATTAGTTGAAGAAGGGAAAGTAAAATATATTGGACTTTCTGAGGCTTCTTCATCAACAATTCGAAGAGCACATGCTATTCATCCTATTACGGCAGTTCAAATGGAGTGGTCCTTGTGGACTAGAGATGTTGAGGAAGAAATAGTTCCAACATGCAACTATGTAGTTTTCTAGAGTAAATGTTTTCATCTAAAAGAGTTGTATTTTAAATGACTAACACTTTAGTTTTATTTGTAGGGAGCTTGGTATTGGAATTGTTCCATATAGTCCCTTAGGACGTGGTTTCCTATCTTCTGGAGCAAAGATCATGGAAAGCTCAGGAGATCAAGATTTTAGAAAGGTATTATCTATTTCTTTAGTGTCTCATTATTGTTTCTAATCTTTTATAAAATTTCCCTTTAGTGGTGACTATTAAACAATAAGATTTCTCTTTATTTTCTAATACTAACTATTATTAACCAATGTTTTGACTACAAAACACCAGTGCTTCAAACACTTCTATTTTCAAGAACAAAGTTGTGTTCTATTCTAACCAAGCATAGGTCCTTTTAGATTTTAATAAATTATATTGCACCTATATTAGTTTGTTTGAGTAAATTACAAAGTGGACACTTTGGCTTTGTTCTTTTGCTAAGGATCCATATCTACAAGTAGGATATTTTTAATTCATCCTTTTGTATTGTTTAATTATTAATTTATTTTTATATAATTATAACTAGGATGTTCCTAATTTTGTTACTTTACTATCGTTGTAGAGTATTCCAAGGTTGCAAGGAGAGAACCTTGAAAAGAACAAGGCTATATTTGAGAAGTTATTGGAAATTTCTTCTAGCAAACAATGCACCCCAGGGCAACTTGCACTAGCTTGGGTTCAACATCAAGGAAACGATGTTGCACCAATTCCAGGGACAACTAAAGTCAAAAACTTTGAGGAGAACATTGGTGCATTTTCGGTGAAGCTTACACCAAAGGAAATTAAAGAAATAGAAGATATAATATCTTCGAATGGTGTCTATGGAGATAGATATAGTGTTGATGACATGAATACTTCATGGATGAAGTCAGAAACACCTCCTCTATCTTCATGGAAAGGGACATAAATAGTTCCAACATGTATTATCCTTCAATGGCTAGTTTTTATACAAGCTAAATAAGTGGATTCTGCTTTAAGCCTTTTTTGCAAAGAAACATTCTCAGTCCCACATAACTATGTCTTAAATGTGTGATATTTTTTATAATATGCAAGTGTGCATTCTAAACTATATGATAAATAACTCTTTTCTATATATAGAGATGATATTCCCATAATTTCTACTATAATTTGGGTCAATAAATTTGTTTACTTGAAGGATAGAAGATATATTTCCCTTAAAGACAGCCTTACTAGTTCATTCACACTCCAAACTAGATAATGTTATGCACATGTATACTTTAGAGTAAATTATATTGAAATATTTAACCTTTTAAAGGTACAATATTTAGGACTTAGTGTATGAAGATTCGTTTTGAATTTGGTGTTTGTATATGTGTTTTTTTCCTTTTTGTTAGAAAACTAATGGTAATTTTTGACAAAATTGTATATTAGTAAGTTAGTTTGACATAATATGTAACTAATACTTAAACATGGGTTAAATTTTAATTAATAAATAATGTTGAACAATTTTAAAGAGAGGGCGGGGGTTGAATCAATATATATATATATATATATATATA